>MU399494.1:2918106-3010671 GCA_022578845.1 Hypoxylon cercidicola | reverse complement strand
TACGGGCACATAAACCCGCGGTGGGTTACACCCACGCGGCGCCCGGTATCAACGCGGTGGCCGTAGCCCTTGCATCCCGGGATTGGTTGAAAGCGCAAGGCATTTTCGGCAAATATGCCCCCCCCCCCCCCCCCCCCACTGGAGAAGCTGCATCTCGCCAAAGGTATCTGGTCTGTCGAAGGCACAGTCGTATCTATGAGTAAAAGAAAACAATAGAAATAGATAGTTGACGAGCAGGCGCGCGGTCACTTCCCTACCTAGGTATTGACCTTGGTACTCGGGCTTGAGGAACATGCTGTCAGCAACTTCTAGCCCGGCAGCATTGAGGTCACGGCCAAGCTGCTAGGGCGCATGACAATACGATCAAGCCGGGAACTTGGGTTAAGTATATAGTTGTTAGTCGCAGCCGCCGTGGGATCGATGCTACAATTTGTCGTGCTAGACATTCTTGGTGCTGTCTAGACGGCTGGCGTAATTGCGATCGTGCCCTGTAAACGGAGGTTCAGCACGCCGGTGAGCCGACCACAAGGCGGTGGCTGAGCTACCACTTAACTCGTGCATATAATTTGTGCTTAATCCTGATCATACTGGGGAAAGGGTTACCGCTCTAACGTATTAACCAAGTGACGATCTCAAAAAGAGTCATATATTGGGACAACCTGTCGTTAGAATCATAATCCTACGGAAAGACACATTAGAAGCTCTCCAACCCTTCTCTTAAGGGCGCATCAAGCAAACGGCTCCCCCTCACCGGGCTCCTCGACACCCAGGCCGAGCTTCCCGATCATCTTGCCTTCCTCGATCTTCCTGTGGGCCTCCCTGATGCCCTCGGCCGTGAGCCTTAGCCGCTTCATCAGGTGGCACTTGATCTCGCCGGCGTCGATCCGCTTAGCCAGCTCCTCGTACCACTCGTGGTGCTTTTCCGGGTGGTCGCCATAATAACTGTGATATACACCAGTGGCTATCCAGCACCACACGAACTCTAGCGACTTGCTCATCATCTCCGAGCCGTACATGTCGAAATGGGCCTGAACGATACTGCAGATCCTGCCGAACGGTGCCAGGATCTCCGCCGCCGGCTTGAGGTATTGCTCCGTGCGCGATGTCAGATACGCGTATCTAATTGGTATATCCTCTGGTAGGTCGAGATCTTTGATCTGCTGGGCGATGTCTCCGCGGTGGTTGACCACGTGCGTCGCACCCATCTTCTTAGAGTACGCCACAGTCTCTGGTCTCGAAGCGGTCGTGATGACGATGGGCAGTTTCAATACGTACCGCGCAATCTGTGATGCTATGGACCCCATCCCACCGCCGCCGTTGATGATCAGGATCCCGGATCTCTCGCCCTCCTTGATTTCCAACCTGTCGACGAGGGACTCGTACGCAGTGCCGTAAGTCAAGGGCATCGCCGCCGCCTGGACGAAGTCCAGCGATTTCGGCTTGTGGCCGGCATGACGCTCGTCAACGAGCACTTCTTCGGCATACGTGCCCTGCTCCGAGGGGTTCGCAAGGTAGAAGATCTCGTCGCCGGCCTTGAAATACTTCACGTCGGGACCTGTCTCGAGGATAATGCCGGCACCGTCGTAACCGATGATGTGAAAGTTTGGTGGTTCTTGTGTGAGCGACTTGACTCGCTCGTAGTAGTCGGTTGGGTCGTCATAGACGCCGCCGCGGATTTTGATGTCGATGGGATTGACAGAGACACCCTTCACCTGAACGAGCATGTGACGACCAGTTGGCTTCGACGGCTTGGGAACTTCCTTCGAGTGTAAGTTCTCAATGGGGCCGTACTCTGCTACGCCCACCGCTCGCATGGTGCTGGTCGACATTCCGATATATATAAAGATGGATGCAAGTAAGTATATCCCTCAAGATCGTGTTTGAATTTTGACTTGTCTTGCCATTCAAGAACGGGACGGTCTTAACCCAAGGTTCTCCTACCTCATATATATATATCTAGTCGTTGACGCCTCGTAGAGTTTTCGGACTGATGCGCTGATTAAGTCACCGTGGGGGGTAGGCTTGAGTAACCTACTACTATAGGTAGGTAGGCTCCGGAACGTGGCAGCAAACCTGCGATGGGATTTGTGAAGCCCACATGATAGACCTGACGATTGCCATGTTTGATGGCCGCCACCCTTTACAAATAAAAGCCTAGACTCCAGGAAGGGAGAGATGAGGAGGAATATTAAAACGTCGCCACTGCATGTTGGTGCACTCTGCCATATATAATGAACTTGGTCGAACCACTATGATCACGACGTTTCATCGGAGTTCATGTGGCACTGGAGTTGGATGGCAAATCTCCAACTTGGTCCCTCCCGTCCGAACGTATGGGATATGTTGGCACCACCATGAGTCCCGACGCTTACTCACGTCTGTCACATCACGGGCGACTTCGTCACGGTAGATGCCGAGAATACGAAGGATTAAAAGTGTTTGTAGGTAGCTCACGATAGTCGTGATGTAAGAGAGCGTCGGGAGTGTAGCTCAAGAGTTATTGCTTTTTGATATGTGATATGTTAATTTTTGAAGTT
Organism: Hypoxylon cercidicola; assembly: GCA_022578845.1. Lineage (NCBI taxonomy): Eukaryota > Fungi > Ascomycota > Sordariomycetes > Xylariales > Hypoxylaceae > Hypoxylon > Hypoxylon cercidicola. The sequence continues at coordinate 3,008,134 of MU399494.1, read as the reverse complement.
GAGCTACAGTGTGGCTACGAAGAGGTACGTTACCTTAGGTAAGCCTATTAGGTAAGCTTACCAACCAATAGGCACTTCGGACCCCGAGAGCTTTCCGCCCTGCCAACCACAGCCCACCAATTCCCAATTCGCTGTTCGCGGAGGCTAGAGCTTCCGTTACGAAAGTCGCCGCAGAAGAGTTATACGAATTATACGAGCCACCTGAGGTGACGCGCAACCTTAGGCTTAGGCCACATTACACTGCCCCTTTCCTTTCCTTCAATCGACTTATATATTAAAATTTTCTGTGTAAATTTATATTTATGTAATACTACCTTGCTTACCAGTGAAAACAATAATCGAAAGAATTGAAACCCGTCGAAACAAACATACAGTGTCTTTGTCTATCCAATCTTGAAACCATGGCCGAAGTCCGGCAACGAAAAGGCAAGAAGGAGGAGCCCCTCGGAGCTCGCATCGTCGAGCTAGGCACCGACGACGAGTCCGATACTCCCGTGCCCAAGCCCACGCGCAAGCCCTCGGCCAAGGAGCTCGTCGACGAGGACGAGGGCTACAGCCCGTGGGTCGACATCCTGCGCGTGCTCTCCTTCCTCGTCTTCGCCTCCTGCGGCCTCAGCTACCTGGTCTCCAACGGCGAGTCCTTCACCTGGAGCCTGCGCACCCCGCCCAAGTACATGCAGCTCGAGTGGTGGAAATCCCAACTGGTGTGTATATCCGCATCTTCAAATCCCGCCTATCGCTCTACGCAGGACTGACAGTCTAAACCCCCCCGCGCAACAGCAAGGTCCGATCTACCTAGCCCCGGCAGAGCTGGCGCAGTACGACGGCGCGGACGAGACGAAGCCGATCTACCTAGCCATCAACGGCACGATCTACGACGTATCGAGCAACCGGCGGACCTACGGCCCGGGGGGCTCGTACCGGTTTCTCGCGGGCGCGGACGCGGCGCGCTCGTACGTGACGGGGTGCTTCGCCGAGGACCGGACGCCGGACCTGCGCGGCGTCGAGGCCATGTATCTGCCGCTCGACGACCCGACCGTCGACTCCCACTTCTCCGCCGCGGAGCTCGCCGCGCTGAAGGAGCGGGAGCTGAAGGAGGCGAGCGAGAAGGTGTACGAGGCGCTGCTGCACTGGGTCCGCTTCTTCGAGAACAGCCCCAAGTACCCCAAGGTCGGCTACGTCAAGAAGGACAAGAACTGGCTAGACAAGGAGCCGAAAAAGAAGCTCTGCGAGGCTGCGGCCAAGGCGAGGAAGCCGAGGAAGATACCCGGATCCGAGGAATAGTTTGTGCTTGGCTGGTCTATATACTGGAGGGGCGGCTTGTTATGATATCCTGTACAAGAGATAGTAAAAAGCATGGTCCAGACCAACTTTAAAGCATATTTTGATGTGTCCTTACACTACCATGCAATGCGAAATGGGTAGCATGAGTCACTCAATACTTCAACCACCCTACGGTAGTAACATGAAACAAGTTAGGAGGACGACAGTTCAACCGAGTCACCTCTACTAATTACGTTTACACAGGCGGTCGAAGACCGATAGTTCTCATTGGGATCAATGGGTATATTATTCAAAAGCCAGGGCATTTCATCTAACTGCACAATCATGCAAAACCGAACCGCCTGTTCAAGCCCCCCGGGGCGAAGAATCCAAGATATAAAAAGACATATACATGCGTTCCCCTTTTCTAAGATCCCGCAGCGCGCGACAAAAATAACGGCGCGAACTGAACCCATCCAATGGGTTTGTATAGACACCCGTCCGCCTCTAAGGACCCGTTCCGCATTACATCCCTCCCGAAGCCGGGCGGACGCCGCACGGCGTGCTGCTTCCCTCGATTAGACCACGGCCCCATAAGACCACGGGTTGAGTGTTGGTATGCTATCTCTAAGCTCAAGGGTAGAGCCCTCATAGCATGAAGAGAGCGGCAGCCAGAGCCAGGAGGCCCATGGAGCTCGAGGCGCCCAGGATGCTCGCGGCGGCAGTCGCGATGGCAGAGTCTGAAGCGGCGGAGCCGGATCCGCTCTGGGTGGCATCGCTGCCGGAAGATGACGATCCCGAGCTGGAATCGGATCCAGAGCCAGAGCTAGAGCCAGAGCCAGACGAGCCTGAGCTGGAGCCAGTTCCGGCAGTGCTGTTGCTAGCGGAACCGCCAACGGCGCTGGAGGGAGCGGTGTTGGAAGTAGCCTTGGAGGCTAGCTCCTTGAAGTTGGCCAGGCTTCGGGTGGCGTTGGCAGCAGTGCTATTCATTGTTAGATACGTGGCTTTGGAATCTCCATTTGAGGTACTACTTACTTCTCGTTGACAACCATGACCATTCCGTTTTGGCAGTGCTTGCCCTGGGAGCAGTAAAACCACAGGGGAGTCTTAGCCGTTACCATGACGGTGTAGGCAGGGATAACGCCGGCGGCCTTGCTCGCAGCCACGGGTTGGTAACCAGAGAAGATACCGGTGATGTTGGTGTGCTCGTTGATGGGCGAGCAAGGGTTGTCAAAGTTGGACTGAACGACACTGTGGTTGCCGGCTCGGAACTGGAACTGGATCATGTCGCCAACGTTCGCCTTAAGGTTGTCGGGGAAGAAAGCGAGAGTGTTGTTCATAGAGCTAACCGACACCACGTGAACCATCTCTGCGGAAGCAAGACCCAGTAGGGCGAAAAGAGCAGTCGTTGTGAATTGCATTTTGAATGTTTAGATATGTTGTTTCCTGACTTGGTCTAATGAAAGAATGTTTTAGAGAGTGTATAATAAGCGACTCGCGCTGCTTAGGACTAGCCTTAGGAAGATTATAGTAAGATGGTTAGAGAAGGGAACGTAAAAACGAAAGAAAGATGCAAGATCCCAAAGAGAAAAACGTGCAGCAAATAGAAGGAATTGAAGAGAGAAGAGACGAAAAGCAGGTACAGGACGGAGAGCAGCATGGTGATTTAAAGGGCCCGGCGAGGAACAGACGGCAAGATGAGGGATCGACCAAGCTGCGGGCCCAACCCATGCCCAGACGTGTATAGTCAAGGGTTGCAAGAGGTGAAGAAGTCTATGAAACACGTTTGGACCATTGACTAGATGGCCCGTTTAGGAAATGCTACCACGTCGACTGGGGTATCCATTAGTCGGACGCTTGACAACCGAAATGTCTCTTCCGCAGTACCTAGGCCCTGCTCCTGATGCTCATTAGCGGGATGAGCTTGGCTATAGCAAAGCCTCCCGGATAGACTTGGTTCCTTACGTTCTGGAGATGAGTTGTCTCGTCGTGGGGATAAGATGAGGCTCTTGAATATGGGTATGCATTATTTCACCGATGTGGAAATTTTGTTATGAACTGATTTAATTGATTTATGCCACTCGCATATTGTATTGCCTATACTCATGACAGCAAGAAAAAAGACTACTTCTATGGCGGTGGCAATGAACCGTGCGATTGTATTATTTCCGTAGAATCTGGAGGAGCAAGGAAACAAGCAAAAAGCCCAGGATGTTTTGAATCTGGGGAGTTGAAGCTTTGAAAGTGACAGGGGGTAGGTTGCTCGGTATATCCACAGAAGAAGCCGAATTAAGGTTGGACGGTTACGCGACGAAGGGTCTAGCCAGGGTCCAGTCAGGGGCTCTTCGGAGCACGGATCTTGCTTCAGCAGGGTCCAGTGCGACGCCCGCCAAACTTGACTGGTTTCATGCCATCCCCTTTCGGCGAAAGCAACTAGCATTCTTTTTCTTCTTTATCACTATTTTGACCAAGGAGGGAAAACAAGCGAGTCCAATTACGAAGGACGTAAGGAGGCTCGATTGGATCATGGAACCAAAATGTGAAGTAAGCCACAGCGTCGTAGCCGCCTCTATCCTGCGGTTTAAATGACCCCCCTTATTGGGAATACGTCTGAGCGCGGAGGCGCGTCTTATCTACCCACATGCACGTATCGCGAGCCAAGAGCTGAAAAATTGGCCGGTAGGATGAGGTTCAGACGAAGGAGACCACCCAAACAGTATCAAGATGACGTGCAGTTTGGTCCAACATTCATTACTAGGACGAAGAAGTGAAATGGAACTTGCTTCATTGAAATGTTTCCAATCCACCCAGGTCCCTTGAAACAACGCTGGCGAAGTCGAGTTGACGATCCTAAGTGGCGTCGTTTTTTCAAGTTCGCTAACGTCTTGAATATTTCCTAGCCTAAGAATTAAACATCTGGTATCGGACGGTTCCTCGTGTCTTGGGCTCTCCAGCATCTCTATTCAAACGACACCATATTGTAGTTCACCTATGTAAGAATTATTAAAGTTATCCGTGGCACAATCAAAAGAGGAACATAAGACTATTCTGTATATACTTTCTTCTTGCTCAGGAGCACGGCAGTTTTCAAAGAATTCGCACGGTAATTCTACGTGTAAAGCAGGTTGGGCACTAAGAGGGCGCTATTTGATATCACCTAGTCTAGATCGACGTGCTCTCTAGAATCCTTGCGTCCTAAAAGCAGGCTCGGCTCATTCTGACTTCCGATCCAGTATCATCGACCTCCGGAAGAATAAACCTCGTGTACCCCAGCATTAGGAAATTAGTACGCAATGCGAGATGCCAGATGCCCAGAAGTTCCCGAAGGCGGTTCCGCAGATCGATCTAAGGAATTGGTTCATGCAGGCGGTGCTGTCGGTTGATACCATCTCCGTTGTGGTCGATCATACATCCCATCCCAAAAATACCCCGTCACGCGTCGTAATAACTAATGACCGTGAGCATCGACCAGTGGGACCCTGATATTAGGGAAACATGCCTCCCAGCTAAGACTTTTCAAGTCGAATCACATGTGACCAGCTACTAACATATAGCATCCCGATAACATCCCCTTCAGAGATCCAGCAGTAGCTGCGGTGCGATCTTCTCCAAATCCTCGACCTATTTCTCCGCCGTATCAGCAACACGCACATAGTTCGATTCCGATTTCGATCGAAACACCACTCAGCTCACCTCGAGAAACCCCTTCTCCTTCTCGACGACCGTCCGCGCGATCGCCTCGCGCACGAAGATGTCCATGTACTTGGCGACGGCGGCGTTCGCGTCTTTGGACACCTTCGTGCCGTCCTTCTCGAAGAACTGGTGCAGCACGTGCGTCAGCAGCTCCGGCGGTATCGTCTTCAGTTCCTCGTCCTCGTCCGAATCTTGCTGCTGCTCCTCGTCGATATCCATCGTCGTGTCTTGTGACTTTCGCCCGCCCTCGCGCCGTCGCTGCTGTTGCTGCTGCTGCTGCTGCTGCCGCGGCCGGTCGTCGTCCCCGAATGGATCCAGGTCGCTCATGTCCGAGGGGACGACTTGCGGCGAGTGTGAAGGCGACCGTCCCTGCTGGCGCGCTCGGGACGAGCTAGACGCCTGCGTCTTGGACGCCGCGTGGGACTTGGAGGGCCTGCCGGCTGTTGAGGACGCGCCCCGACCGCGAGAACTAGTCGTAGATGACTTGGGTGGCATTTTTGACTTGAATCTTCCCAAATCCAAGGTGAGTTGGTGGACCTCGGTATATGTTACGTAAAAAGTTGCTTGTGGGAAGATGTAATACAAAGCGTAAGTGGAAGCAAGCCGCGGTGTTTATCTAAAGCGCGACCTGCATTCAGCTGCGCGCCACCTGGCTAGTATCACCAATCGAAAGGTCAATTCGAACTACCTCCTACGCATATTGAAGTGCGAAAGCGAAATGCACAACCCTTTTTATTGTTAATTGTCTTGCGAAGATGGATTTTCCTCCGATGGTCACATTAGAAATCAGATTCCATTCACGTAAATGTTTAGAGAGATTCAGTCGTTAAACCTGCATTCAGAAGTCTATCAATCGTATGCAACCGAAAGAATCAAGTCCGAGTTTAACGTCGAGACAAGCGGAGATGGGGGATGCAAAGCAGAAAGAATACAGTCAAGGGAATTGCCTAGGATCTAAATTACAGCGGAAAACTTAGCTAACAAGACATGCCGAGACGTCAGTTGCCTTGCCTGCCAGTTCAATCCGCAAAATCAAGCTGTTCCAGAACGCCACGGCAATGAGTGAGGCCCTGTAACAACTTTCCACCCGGAGCATCCATCATACTCCTTTTTATCAACGGGCCAGTTGCCTATCCACTGAATTACACCGTCACGCCTCCCCAGTCTATTGAGGTATGAGGGTATTTAACCGGAACCACCCTTGAAAGCCTTTCCGAAGAGGAGAACCTGGAGCTGGTCGTAGATGGAGAGCACACCAGCACCGGCGACACCACGGAGAATGTTGGCGCCAGCACCCTTGAACAGGGACTTGACGCCCTCCTTGGCGACGATCTGGCGGGCAGCGTCGATAGTACCGTTGTACTTGACGGCCTCACCAGAAGTCATCATCATACGACGTCGGATGGTGTCCAGAGGGTAAGAGGCGATACCGGCACCGGTGGTGACGCACCAACCGAGGGCGAAAGAGGCGAGGAAGTTGTTGGCCAGGGGACCGACCAGGACAACCGGCTTGATGGAGTCGTACATACCGAAGTACAGACCACGGTAGACAACGATACCGACGACGGAAGGCATGAAACCACGGTACAGACCGGCAATACCGTCGGAGGCCAACGTCTTGCGGTAGACGTCGATAAGACCGTTGAACTGACGGTCACCGCCCTTCTTGGCGTTCTTGGCATCGTTGGCCAAACGAGTACGGGCGTAGTCGAGGGAGTAGACGAACAGCAGGGAGGTAGCACCAGCGGCCTAGTTTATCCGTTAATAACCATCTCAAGTGAAATCGGCCATATTAAAACTTACACCACCAGAGGCCAAGTTACCAGCCATCCACCAGGCGTATCCATCACGCTCCTTCTTGAAGCCAAACATCTGCTTGAACTTATCACGGAAGGCGAAGTTCAGGGCCTGCGTGGGGAAGTATCGGATAACGTTGGCAGTGTTACCACGCCATAGGGACATGACACCCTCATCGGCGGTGGTTCGGCGGAAGCAGTCCATAATACCGTTGTACTTGCGGTCAAGACGACCGGACTTCAACATCTCATCCTGTTTTTTATCTAATTAGCCCTTCCGTTTCTTTGAACACAGCCCGCAAGCTCTTATTCGCACAGGGAGCTTCCAAGCTATCCACATCGATAGTGGGGCTCCGGTTCGGGACATCCAGCGGTGGAAATTTGCCGCATAGAATATAACGTATACTGTAACGTACCTGGTTCTGGATAAGAAGCTTGACACGCTCAATGGGAGCGGCGGCGGTCTTCGAGACGGCGGCGGAAACACCACCCACTATAGGGTGAGTTAGCAACCATTTTTCCGCAATGCTCTAGATACGAAGGTAAATCGAGAGATTGGCAGTAATGCCGTCTCTACTCAATTGTGCCCGGTGGGACCTACTCAAGAAGTCCGCCAAGAAGGGCTGTAAAATTCATTGTTAGCACAGCTTCGTAGGAGGGATAAGTCAATGTGAAAGGATTCGGCGAGAAATTTTCATCCAGCCATCCACGCCAAGCCAGCCCCCGATAGCGAGCAAATCATCTCGCAATGGATCGAAACGCATCTCAATTGTCTGATGGAAGCCAATTGAAGCAAATAACGGTATGCGCTATGATTATAGATGGCGGGATGACGGCAGATCGACTGTAGATGCTCGTGCGAGGGATTTGAGGGGATAAGGAGCTATAACTTACCGGCATGCCCAAGACCTTCGGTTTATCGCCAGACGACATCTTGCCGATTCAAAGATGAATTGACCTTTGAGAAGAAGAGGGAGTGAGTGGAGATGGAAGGTATAGAAAAGAAAGAGATGGAGAGGAGAGATGGAAGATGGTGCAGGCCGAGCGAAATATTTCTACTGCGACTGGGGCTGCAGAAAGTAAGTTTTGGGGGAGGGAAAAAAAATTGCTGCGGGTAACTGCCAAAGGGAACAGCTTTTTCTAGCGACTCTTCCCGGACCCGCCGCTAAGACCGTAAAGAGAACCCCTTCCCTCGTCTTCTAATCTAGCGGTTGCCCCGAGAGCCAAAGACCTACTATGGTCACGTGCAATTATGGATTTTAGCGCCTCAAGAATCAGTGAAAACCAGCACTGGTGTCTGAGAGATGCCAACCTGCGAAGCAGCCCTAATGTGCCTTGTACCCTACTAAGCTAGGTACCTACATAACCTGCCGGACAATTTCGGGATGGCCTATTCAGGCCAATGGATCCCCATGGTCAAATGGATGCGAGCGCTATTTTACACGTACTCTGTCACCTGGATACATGTGCTTACTCTTTTCTCGTTCTTACCGCTGCGTCAGTTTAAATACAGTACACAGATCCTTTGTCATCTTGCATAGAATAGCCTCTATCCCACTTAATAGAGGTTATTCTTCGGCCGAGATCTAGATTACGAAAAATACCTTTCACCTTAGCATGCAGATCGCATACAGAACTCTGGCTGGCTGGCTGAGTGTCGGTAAAAAGAGAGTCAGGATCCCACATGCGTCCTGTTTGTCCAGGGGGTTCTCTTAGTCCACCATCCCGTTCCCCGAGTCAAGTTTTCGGCTCAAGTGGCGGCACCTTTTGGCCCTTGGCTTCGTCGGCTGTGACTTTGTACAGATAAAGCGCAACCCACACCGCAATAAAAGCACCTAGCCGGAGCCGTATGGGTAGAAAATTCCTTAGATTTGTCTTCTATTGGCCGAGACTCGGGAATTTATCTACACTACGTGCTATCATTTGCAGAAACTTGATTACGTATAGAGAAACATTAGAAGCGATATCTTGCAACTAGTTTATTTTTCCTTTTCCATACTATTCTCTCGTGGATATATGACGATGTGATACATACCTATGTACCTACGTGTGGGGAAGTGGAAGAGGGCCATATCGAATGGGCTAGCACCTTTAGGGCTATCAGGTGTGTGGGTGTCGATATGTCCTCATAAATCCCTTACATAGAATCGACGCTTTATGATGCAACGTATAGGTGCATATCTACGCTGTTGGACGACTAATGTGTACCCCTTCAAGATTTTACTCAAATTTCGTCAAGTCGGGGAAGGCGACGGCGACAGAGTCCCCCATATACACCTAGGTAGCTAACAGGTTGGTTGAATAGCAAATCGCGATCTCACAACTTAGTCGGCGGAAATAAGTCGAGTGCTGAATTGTGATATGACTTGCTCAGCTTACAGTAGCAGTCTCAACAAGTCACGTATAGTAGCACATGGGCATATGGGATAGGTAGGCGCACGTATGTAGGACTACGCGTATGCAGAGTGATCAGGGTTTTCTCATTTGGCCCTTATCTGAATGCAACTGCGAGAGAAAAGCTGAACCATAACCGTTCCAATGCTACGCCGAGGACCAAATGCCTGTGTCCATCAAATTCCCATCCGCGATCCATATGGTCCGTCAAACCCTCATGTCGACCGCCGACCGAATGTCATCTTCATCATGGTATCGTGAGATTGATGGTTTAATCCGAGGCACCGACAGCTCGGGCTGTGTCCGAGGTTAGTATCAAACTCCAATGCTCCATAGAGGTGCCACCAAACATACTGTAGATCTTCATCTTGCTATGCGTAACGATAGGCTTGATCTGTCCCTTCTCCTCGAGGTCCTTGATGCATTTTCGTGCCAGCGAGCCGTTGATCTTTAGTCTGTCGACGAGGGTGGCAACTGTGACGAGGCGGTAGGATTGGACATCCTTGTAGAGCTTCTCGGAAGTGGTCTTGTCAAGCAGGACGGCGTGCTGTGCCTTGTCCTTGACTACAATGAGGAATGGTCAGCCATGATTCTACGGAAATTGTCGAGTGGGAGCTTCGGTCGTCTCTCGTCGAAATGCGCCTATCGCGAAATTAGGTGGTACTTGCCTTTGCCCCTGTGATATGAAAGTCAGCCAAATGTCAACTGGAAAATGAATTGATTGAATCTTTTACATACTTGGACCACTTCTTCTTCTGCTTCTTTGCGCCAGTCGCTGCGGGTGCCATTTTGTCGGATTTCTGATGTTTGGCGTTGCAGTTGTGATGTTGAGTGAAGGTGGAGGGTTGCGAATAATGAATTTTTAGAAAGTTCGCTTCAGCGTTGTGGGCTGAGATAAAATGCACGTGACTTTTACACACCTAAGGTACCTAGGTGGCCCCAGCTTACGTAACCCAAAGGACGTTTGATGTGGCTTGTGCGCAGCCCCTTAAAATTCACTCCACCCCCTTTTCAGATAGACATTTCACTCAGAGTTTACTTTGCGATGAATTCCTTCAATTTAGTTCAGAATAGTATTATCTTGAGCACCAGAAATAAGTCTATCAGGTCAAGCACGTGAGTATATACACGCCTAGAGGTATTTCTCCAACTAAACAACTTGTGTCATGTCATAATTCGGATTCAATACTTCGTGGACTCCTATTGAGAACCACGCCTAATCACAGGATATCGATTATCCTCTAATCCAACATCGATCCCGAAAATTGCCTATCAAACCTTCACACATACGGCGAAGGCAATAGCTTCGCCCCAACTAGGATCCAATCCTTGCCTTCACTGTTGTCCTCCTTGGCTACCTTAGCTACCCGGGAGCCGGTTGTTACACTTTCTTTGAGGCGTTCTTCAAGGCGGCCTTAGTAGCCGCTTGCTGTACTTCGTTCAGTAATGCGACGAAGTGCCTCACTCGAAAGTCCCTACACATCTTCTTATCCATCAGCCTCGACTCCGGTTTCCCTGTCCTTGCCATCGCTCCTGCGTGGAGGATGATATGTATCCCACTGTCTCGCTCACAAGTAACTTGGCTGTCAATTGGCTTGACGGATCGTGCTGAGATCGCCTCAGGGACCCAGTCTTGGTGCTTTGGAATCCATTTGGTAAATAAACCCAATGCCTTGAGGTATCTTTCCTCGTCATTCGTAGGGTCGATGAAAGTAATCGGATGAGCTGTCTTAAAACGTGTGGGGTTCACGTAGCAGAAGAGGCACCATCCATCATCAATGCATAGTGGAATGACGATACCCTTGAAGTCATGCAGCAGCATATCTTCGTCCGCAGCTTGGGAAATATCGTCTAGACCTAACAGAGACCAGCCACCTGGCAATCCCTGTTGGATCAAATGTTCAACAATATCCTTCTCCAAAGCTTGGTCTACGAACTGGAGTAACGATAAAGGATGGAGAGACAAGTCTGCCCCTAAATGCACTGAGCGCAACGGGTTGCCGCAGAATACAAGTGGAGTCTGCTCTGGTTGAGATGAAGCCGTAAACCTAAGCCTTGGTGAAGTTCCCGTGATCCCTTTCAGAGAGTATTTTTCGAAGACTGGCGCGATATGCTTCATGAAGCTGCCTTCAGAAATGTCGTCTTTTCGGAAATCGGAGATAAAAAATTGGCCCACGGCGCCGGAAAGACATCTGAAAAACTCTCCTAGCCCGGTGTGCTCTAGGAGACTTCTGATCATATCCCATGGATATTGAATGGAATGAATCGATTCCAACTTTTCCTCAATACAAGTAGTAAGTTTCTGAAGCGGAAATAATATGAGGAAATATTCTCCACCGAAGTCCTTCAAAAGTAGGGAGAGTTGTCTGCCGAGTCTCATCATGTCCCGCCATTTAACTTTATCCTTCTTCAAAATGACCGAGCGTTTCTTAATATCTCTCTCTCTTTCGGCGTATTCGGTGAAGGCTTCCAGTTCCGAATCGTTGGAACTTGGGAATGGCTCGTTCTGGGTGAGGATTCCTGTTTGCTTTTCGTACAGATCGAAGCATCGTACTGCCATGAATGCCGTATTTATGTCATTGTATCTTTCGCCTAGAGTATGCCAGTACTTGACAATATCTCTGGCATTCTTCAGACGAGGGATCATATCAAAGCCCCCGTTCTTTTGGAGCCTTTTTTTGGCAAAGCGTTCGGCTCGGTAAGAGAGATAGGCCGGGTTCAGGAAATCGAGGAAATCATAAAGACCCTTGGCAATGTTGTGGACTCTCGGGGTTGTTTCCATTTCATTCGGTCTTGGTCCAATATTGCAAAACTCGGCCGTGTTCATGAATGTTGGAGCCCAGGCATCAAGTCCAGACTCCAAAGGCTCAAATCCAATGTTGCGTATGGCATTCCCGGAGACACCAGAGGGAACATGGTTCTCTTGGTATGGCAACGCGTCCCCTCCAGATTTGGCCGTTGTGTCCGTTGTGTCCGCTTTGGGAGAGCCCGGCCTAGACGGAAGAATCTGGCGCTTTGCCTCTGACGCATGAGGTTGAGAACCGTAAGTCGAATCATTAGACGATGGTGTTTGGGGGCTTGCCACGCCGATTTGCATGGAAGGGTCGACGTGGATGGCAACCAATTCCTGTTGACCCTGACCTTCATTCTCCATCTTGGCGATGACTTCGCTGAATAAATCTTGGTAGACTTTACGAGTGTCTTCTCTTGTACTGATCATGCGTGATACGCTGCCCTCGTATAGTCGATCGAATAGCGTATTGTAAATGGCTTGGTGATCCGGTCTTCGTAGGACAGTGTCTACCATGTGATCGATGCTGAGATTATTTAGCGCTGACTCTATTTACTCCATGATAAGGACGTCGAGAGGGGGGATCAACGTATTGTCAGATGGAGCTGCCATGCTGAATTGGTTGGAGATTTGAAAGTGAGAAGTCAAATTAATAAGTGGAAGGATTTGTAGCAAGACAAGAGTGACTGTGGGTAGTTATCTCTGATGGTTACCTACTCGAGTTCGGGTTGAATCGTTATGGCTGCTGAGCTTTCCTTGAGGGAGCCAAGGGCTAACGGAATCCGCCTGTCTATCCTCGAAGTAGATGCGGACCAATTCTCGGAAGACACAGTTGATTCAATCGCTGCTTTCTCAATTAGCCCTGTTAGAATATAATAGATGCCGGCGCGTAAAATCTTACCTGTCGCGTGTACCTATGTGGCTTCTACTTGGGAAGCCCGCAGCTCGTGGTATGAACGCGGGACAGATCATTTATCTACCGTACGAACTCGGCCTATTGGCTGGGTGTGGAAGGACCGTTGTAAAAATATTTTCTTTTGTAGTCTTTTCCAACGGCGTTGGGCTGTTTTGATGAGAAAGCTAGATGCGCACGGTATCTGCGAGGACGAACAGAGAGTTGATATGACAGGGTAGGTATTCTGTTCACTGCAAGTGAAGGTTGTCCTGTGAAAGAAACCGCGGTTTCTGCTGGATGCAAACGCGTCTGCCCACTGCTCACATACAGGTTTGGTACGTAGACTCAGGAAGTATCGAATAATTTGGGTGACCTTTTCCCTTATTAGATAGACGGGGTGTGCTGGCCACAGGAAATTGCATAATGTTCACCGAAGAAAAAAGGTCTCCTGGCAACTTGAGGTAACCAGGGGCGACGCAATTGTAGTTGTCTCGTAGCTATATTGGAATTGAGAAAAAAACCTTTTCATGATCTATGAAGCACCTGGGAGAATGTGATAATAGTCCACTTGCATCTTATTAAGAGCTCATTTTCTTAACTAGACCTAGAGATGTCCGAAGCTTCTAAACAAGATATCAAATGTAAACAACCGCCATTTCTATATCTTGGATCTGCTATGTATGTCATTCCCGTTTGGTAATTACACGGAGCACTCGACTCTCATCGTCTTTTCTTCTTTTTCTATTGTTCCCTCTGACTTGCTTTCACTTTTATGGTAATTTATATGATCTTGTGGAAATAGGGATTCAGGACAAGAGGTTTTATTCGCAAGTCTTGCTTGCAATTGCGATTTCTCATATAGACAACTTGCGTTGTCCCTCCAGGTGTTTGGCTGGCAAATATCCTTTTCCTTGTTACTAGGACCTCGTTGCCTAAGGTGGCTATTACATAATTCCCCATTTGCCAACATATCTGCTTAATCGCCTTTGATAGACCCGGCAGTGGAAATATTGTTAAGCTCTTGAGCCAAAGTGCGTCTTACCAACTCGGAGTCTGAACTCACGTGGTATTTCTGAGCATTCAGAAGTGACAGTCCAGAAACATGTGTTGGAACGTGCTGTCAAATATCATTCAAGGAACATATTGCTGTTAAGTTGTTCTACGAGAGTATAAAGTGTGAAGTATATCTAGTGCGAAAAGGAGGGCGGATTATTGGTTTCTATACAAGCGCGAGAAAGTGTTGAATGCTCGACGTCCCGAGCCCCTGAATACGCCAGCCACACACCATCAGCCACTGGATAACAGCCACACTCCATGTGATTCTTGGCTTACCTTCCGGCTCCTGGAACCCCCACCAAATAGGCATCCTACGGGGGGTGCTTGCATGCCTGTTGGAAACTTTTAGACTTACCTTCCAACACATCTCGTCATTCGTGGTTCATAAAAGGGGATGTCCGGATTATTGAATAAATCTGCGAGATAGATCGCGAGTTTCGTTTTTTGGCAGAAACTTTTCTCGAAGGCATGAGATAATCTTGTCTGTCTCTAATCGTTTACGCGTGAAATTTTACAATTAATTCCCTTCGTTCTCTCGTTTTCGTCTGAAATACGCCATCTTTTTTTTTAGAGAAATATTCGGTGTTGGCACGCGTAGCCTTCGTCGTGCACTTGCGCCGTATTTCAGCGTATCAATTCTCGACCAATTTTTTCTTCTCTTGATTTACTTCTTCTCTGTACACTAGCAGGTTTGCGCCTCTCTTGCCCTCGACCCCGAAAATGCCACCACAGCGCACGATCCTTGGGCTACGATTAGCCCCGCGGCGAATATCCTTCCTCCTCGTCCTACTTGGATGTTTCGCCCTATTCACGCTTCTTTTTACATTGCCCAGCGCCATTCCGACAGGGCCGAGCCTATCCAAGTCGATCGCCGACCACAAGCTCTCCATACCGAAGTACAAAGACAAGATCTCGTCGAGCCTCCTGAACCCCTTTCGACCGGCTGCTCATAGCCCCCCAGAGCAAAAGAACTCGACATACGGAGGAAGCTCGTGGTACTCGAATTGGAACTGGAGGAGTCCTTTCTCTTCGTCTATCACTTTAGATGAGAATCGGTCTCTCCTCCCGCCCTTGAAGGACAGAGCTCCTATCTATTGCTACTATGACACGACTGTCCAGCGGGACAAGGCTACGGGGGAGGCCGACAGCGCGCTCCTACTAACATGGAGGCGCGCGTGGTGGGCACAGGGGTTCAAGCCAATCATCCTGAGCCCAGCGGAAGCTATGAACAATCCGCTATACGACGAGCTTCAGAGGCTAGATGTGGAGCCCGGTTTTAAGAAGGACATGATGCGCTGGCTTGCGTGGGAGAACATGGGTGGCGGGCTCCTGGCGCATTATTTGTTGTTTCCAATGGCCGCTCACGAGGATCCTATGCTCTCGTTTTTACGAAGAGGGGAGTACCCTGGCTTAACGAGATGGGAGGGTCTTGACAATGCTCTATTCGCTGGTCCCAAGATCCAAATTGCCGACGCCATAACTCAAGCTCTCCGCACCCCCCAGAAAAAGGCGGCCAAGGAGTTTATCGCTGCGGTTACTGGCGATACCTTCCGTGTAGACCCGTCTCGCGATTCTTTGGCATTCTACGACACTACGACAATCGAGAAGAACTATCCGAAGGTTGCAGAGGAAATGACAGCGAGTCGCGAGAAGGGCCTGAAGAGCCTGAACCTTCTCATCAACTTCCACCTGCATAATACTTGGCAAGATGCTTTCAGTAATGGCATTGCAGTCCTTAAGCCCATGCCCGCTCACACAACGCACATGATCGAGCCAGCCTTGGACCTGGCAGCCAGACTCGCGACATGTAGCGACTCACCGATGCCGGCATCGTGCCCGCCGAACATGCCCAAGAAGTGCACGCCCTGTGTTTCGTCGCATCCTATGAAGATCACGACGCCGGCGAGGTACCGGAACACCACCGGCTTGTATACTATCGGAACTGTGCCGCACCCGTATACCCTACGCACGCTGGACACGCAGCGGGAGACGCTCGACATCGCCTTCGTGCGGCGGGAGATCAAGAAGCGCGACGAGTGGCTGTACCTCGTCTTCCAGGAGCTGCTGGGCACGGGCATATCGGGCTCGGTGCGCGTGGTCAAGTTCAAAGACGCTGTGGCCGGCGACTACGCGACTTCGCACTCGCTGTGGCTGACAGCCGAGAAGGAGTCGGTGCCGCATGACCTCGATTGGTGGTTCGGCTTCGACATCCCGACCAACGCCACCGACGACGGCAAGTCTGAGACGCCGGTCCCCGGCCCCGAGCGCAGGCCCAAACCCGAGCACGACCCCGCTGACGGCCCCGTCCCGACCGATGACGACCTGTCACGCGAGCCGCAGCTCCTGAACCGCGCCCGCGAGGTTTTCAAGAGCAAGGCCGATAACGACGTGCGCGTGCGCAGCGCCATTGAGGCCTGGAACTTGGCGGATACGGAGGCCTGGCGGTTCGCGAGGGCGTTCCTGGCGCGGTCGAGGGTAGAAAGGATGAAGTGGGAGGAGGAAGAGAGCAAATACGCGGGAGGCGTGGGGAGCGACGCGGATAACGCAAGGGGCGGAAGCAGTTGGTTACGATGGGGAGACAACGAAGAAGACTGAGAGATTTGAGAGAAAGCACGGGCGAGAAATGACAGGGGCGGATATGGATTTGAATGGATGTCATTTTGGGGACTTCGTAATTCGGAGCTCGTCCATTGCATGGAGAGGTTTAAATATGCTCATGGCAGCACGGTGTTTGCGCGTTTCGGAGTTCATAGGTAGAATGGTGGCATCTCGCAGGACTTGGATGTAGTATAGAGATACTGTATAAAGATACTGTTAATCGAAGAAAGATATTTGTAAATGAATGTCCTTTTTACCAACGAATGTTTTGCTTAGCTATAACCAAGCTTTGGTGCGTGCTGTTTTCAAGACCGAATGCAGTCAGACTGTTGAGAGCTGACTTGGACGCGAGAATGTTGAATTCAAAATGAAATGATAGGACACGGTTGTAGTGTAGTCTGTATCCCTTAAGAGCCTGAGGCTATAATAGTATCGCCGCCCATCTCGCCACTCAATTCCCGTGACGTTGCTCCACGTCTGGTAAGGCCAGTAACCAGGCTGGCGTCAGCACCTCTGGAGCCAGTCACTTCGCTAGTAACTCTATAATCAGTTCCAGTCCGGTATCCTCCGCCGCTCCGGGTTGTCAGTGCTGTAGATTGCAGGTATGACTGCAGAGCAGTTCTCGCGGCTTCTACTACCATTTCGGCATGCTTCAAGGCATCTTTCAGCGCTTGAGCAGTCGTGTCCTCGAGAGGAGCTGCTTTCGTCGAAGATCCGCTGGTCAAAGCGCTACCGTGTCCAGCTTTGGGGCTCTCGCGGCAATCTCGCTCCACGAGTAGCTCGTGGATGTGGCCGTTAAGCCATAGGCCGTCCAGCTGCGACTTTGTCATGTCCTTGGCGCCGCTGATACGACCGCGGCAGGCGGGTTTGCCGCAGAGACAGTCAAATGGCTGGGCCATGTCCCACTCTGTGGACGGATAGAAGAACTATGACGGACGTAAGCTTTGGCGGGGCGGAAGTAGCGGGCTTACCGGTTTGGGGATATCAAGGTGACGGACGGTCAGTTCTTCGCCAGGTCGGAGACCGGTTGGTCCGGCGATAATGTTGAGATTAGCCGTGTCGAAGATCTGCGGCATGGGTTAGGAAAGTCTGGATTCGGCTAACCCCTGGCGATGATAGCCTGAGGGAGGAATGACGCCCACCCTCTCCTGTGCTCTGTGCATTGGGTAGGGGGTTTGAAACGGCTACTGACGAGAGTTGGTTCGCAGGAGTGATTGATGTATAACAAGTCACTGTTGAGGTTCAAGTGCTCGTTCCGGCCGCACTGGACCGTCGCGTAGGTTGGGGCGTGGGCAGAGGTGCACGGAGGAAAGTCCATCTTCGCATACAAACCAAACGGTGGTAGCGAGATTTTGGACAGGCTCT
Source organism: Hypoxylon cercidicola (assembly GCA_022578845.1). NCBI lineage: Eukaryota > Fungi > Ascomycota > Sordariomycetes > Xylariales > Hypoxylaceae > Hypoxylon > Hypoxylon cercidicola. The sequence goes on along the minus strand of MU399494.1, from coordinate 2,990,283 downwards.
TGGATGTGAATTCATGCTCGTTGATGATCACATCCTGGATGTTGGGATGTGATGGTTGATTCCAGTGTGGAGTCAAAGGTGCCATGACGAGTCCTTATTCCTCGGGATTTGTTTGAAAATTTTTGGCTCGGCGAATGTGATGAGCGTAGTAAGTACTATGATCCCCCTGAAGAATCGGAGTGAAGCGTTATATGGTTGCTGCTTATGCGCGACCTCAATACGATCCTCGTCGATTCTGGACTGCAGGTGTGTTGGTGTCTTGGAATGTGGTAAAAGGCGAAGACTGGAACGTCCCCATTTTGTTTTCCGTTCCGTCTCCTCATTTTCTTGTCTGTAATGCATTAGTCCTAGTGTAGAGAGTTTCTCTTTTGCGCTAAAGTCCTCGGGAAGTGAGTGATAAATACAACCCGAGGTTAGGTGAGCCTCTGAGGTTGTGGGTTGTGGGTTGTGTCTCCCATGTGTCCCATGTGTTTTTCCCAAGTGCTTGGTTTCTCGAACGCAGCCCTACGCTTTCGGTTACGTACATACAAACCCAGCGAGAATTTAGTGGGGGGAAATAGAGGGATGAGATGCCGAGCGGGTATGGGGATTGGCTAGACTGGCAGGGTAACAATACGCCGGGGCCTATCATAGGTCTCGCATCGCCCAAAGTGGGCAAGGAAATCCTGCAAGCAACAACCTAGCTCCAAACGGCGACAAACCCAACAGGGGGATCGATTTCAGCAGGTATTCCTAAGTAATAAAACACACTTCTTGATACCCCGCTCAGGTGACCATAACCTTATCCAAGCGTGCTAGGTTGCGGGAGGCGGGAGGCGGGAGGCGGCAAGCAAGTCCCTCATCCCTATCTTTTATTATTTTTATTTTTATTTGTTTTTATTTTTTTGCGTTGATGGGGACAAACAGAAAAAGGTTAACCGAAATGTAACCTCCTACGTATCTCGATACATGGATGTAGATTAGGTATGGATATCCGCACGGATACAGACACGGAGACGGACACGGACGTGACTCAGGATACGTTCTTCAATATACCTGTTCACCTCTTTTGTTATTTATTACCTAGCTGAGATATCGATATCTTATGCGACGTTTTGCTTAGACGAGTTTCCGCCATCGACCCGCAGTGCTCGACCTTGACACACTCGCCCGACAGATGGCGAGCCCTCGGACCTATGCCAGGTGTTCTATGCGATGCGATGCGTCCTTGTTCGTCTGGGCGCAACAACTCCAGGTTCCAATGCTAGAGGTGGTAGGGGCCCGTTGGAATAAACCGTTTGGCGGATTCTTCCTTTCGAATCGATGCGCCATGCTGTGCTACGTCGGATGAATACAACACTCCAAGTACCTTACACCGGTTCATGTCACTTTGGCAGGGCGGCTTAAGTTCATCTAAAGAAGAGTTCCAGAAAACTGGCAACGTTGCTCAAGTCTGACAACATAACTCGAATGCGGCTGACTCGATATTAGGCTTCCCGCATGGCGTGCAGAGCCACGCCAGGCCCTAGGCAGGGCTCTAAGCATGGCCTCTCGCGCGACTTGGTACATGGATTTGTTCTGTAGCTTACCGGAACGCGCATGGATTTTGACGATCGTGTAAAGGTCCCACCGAATGGTTATTCTGAAACATACACGACTTGGCATCGGCATAGGCTAGACTGAAGGACCAGGTGATTCTGCGGACTTCGGCCCTGCTTAAAATATTTCAGTGAGACCACCGTGGTCGACGTAGTAGGCGTCGATATTGCTAGCCCATCCAGGTTGTCGCTTTCCGGCCAGAATCCTTGGTCCTTAGTCCTTGGTCTTTAAACCGTCGCTCAACTGATCTGGGGCACGGCCTCGTTTCTCCGAAACTTACCAGAAGGGCACTTCGGACCAAAAACTCACGGTTGGCCGGTTGGCTCCTACTGTCGCCAAAATTACGATGGACGCCATTCGAACTAGGTAATATTGATTCGTCGATATCAGCCTTTTGTTATACATAGGTATGTTGTAACACTCGGAACGTCACCGGACCTCCATTGGTATGGTTGCAGCGAGGTCAGCAAGCGTGGGAGCGAGCATGCGTGTGCCGACATGGTTTTCATGATAGCCTGTGATCACACCAGTCGCCTGGCATCCCTGCCATTAACGTCTTCAGGGCGAGAGGCGCACGTTTGCGAAGCGGCTGGGGCGGTTGCATTTACGTTTGGGATCCTGTGCGCTGAGGCGCCATATGCCCTGTAGTCCACGAAGCTGTCTACACCATTACCTAGCCGACACTCAGACTATGCGAAGGATCCAATGCCGATCTATCACCATCACCACGTGTGTGGGTCGACAAAAACTCCTATAGGGGACTCGGCATGCATATGTCAAACCATACTCCAGAAAGGAAGGCGTGACGTTTCGACATGAGGATCGTGCCCAATAGTCGTCGAAGGCCTAGAGTTATGTCCGCCCGCAGGTAGGAGTGGGGGTCGTTCCGGAGAATATGAGCTCTCAGATGTGGCTATAGAGCTCTTTAAAGTGCTGATTCCCATATCTTTCCTGCATCTATCAGTCTGTGAGGAAATGCGCCGATATTTCCATTGGATAAGCTTTATTTTCATCGCCACTGTCAGCTCTCAAAATAGTTCGTACGCCTCGAAGTTATTCCCCAATATTAAATCCTCAGAAGCGCGATGATTTTCTGCTCGGACCATTGGCAGGCCAGGTTTGAACAAGCCCGCATGCCAGCCGCCGACGTAAAGGAGACGGCCGGCTACTCAGATCATAAGCCCACGCCGCCACCCCAACCGGAACCGCCTACACCGAACCCACCCGGCCCCGATGATCGTAACGCTATGGATACCTAGGTGGATGGCGTTTACCCCTTCAAGGCCAGTTGATCTTTGAACTCCTTGAAGCTGGTCATTGTTGAGGGTGGCATAGGTAAGACGATTAAGCTCTAGTCATATTGCGCGTATATCTCTTCTAATCATTAGTAGCTATCTCCTCCCGAAATGCCCTACGCATGGAGAATAAGTACGAATCAGTAGCAACTCATGATGGGCCCGGCTCTCATAGCCTTGAAGTTTTGATTTCCTCGGAGTTTCCCCTCTTCGCGGGTTTCCTAAATCACGACTTATGAGCATCTCTGTTGAAAGTTGGACTTCTCCAATCTCATCTGCTGCAAGGATTGTCCGGACGGTTGGCGATATAAACAGGACGTTTCCTGTCCTGTTTCCTATCCGAGTATATCGACATCCATATATTATCATTCGTCAACGGAGGTCATTGTGTTTTCGTCTTCGGGCTCGACAACCAACAGCACCTGAGCTACTTGCAAGCGAGTGCCCACAGGGTTATCACATTTAGATATGTTCGGCCGGATGGTTTGTTGTCATTTCTTAGAGATTATTATTGTTCTATTGCCATATTCTCTGTTTCCCAAGTGGTTATCGTCTCGTCATCACAGAAGGTCTAGCTATCCAATTACTAGAACTTTTACAAAGCTTCCCCTTATGAAGCGCCTTTGATGTTATACCATACACTATGTATGGTATTATACCATACAGTATGGTAGAACTTGGTGTATACATGGTGCGGCTGCAGGACGATGCCTCGGTACCTATGCTAAGACGACTTGTTAGATAATAGGTATATTATGTATGTACCTTAGGTATGTACACGCAAATGGTAATATTCGATTGGTACCTAGGTACCTTAGGTAGTAAAAAAGGTATGTTTTTGGTAACCACAGCTACGCCGTTCGTCTCCTGGCTACATGCAGTAATCACCTGGTGATTAGGGGCTGCCTTCCTAACATCCTCAGGTTGGATTTCTGATTTTGCCTTATCCACGTACTGATCTAAAAGGTAACGACTGATCGTAAATAGATAGCGCGTGTTTGGGTGTGAAGCTTTGTTCAAATCAGTACTTGTATTCACCTTTCGCCGATTTATCAGGAAGGTACGATATCTTGACGAAGTCGTCGTTGCCAAAGCTGGTACTGATCTAAATCACCCTGCCACCACCCGCCGCCTTGTATAAATAGCCTAGGAGGAACGACGAGTTTTCTTCCCTGCACAACTTCTCCGACTTTTTTGACATCGCAGCATTTTTGTCCAACTGTCGGCTTCGTCGAGCCATCCACTTCAACTTCAACTGTGAATCGACACTTACTTGACAAACGTTCTTACTTGAGTTACTTTGTTGTGCTCCGTCCCTTCTTGGGTTCAACGTTCGCGTTGCATTGGTAAGGCGCAATTCCTTTATGTCATTCTGTCTCTACTCCAATCTCATCCCTTCACGCTGTCCTGTAGTCCGTCACCAGTCTTTAACCTCACCACCGTACCCAACTTCGCCCCCTCTTGTCCACGCTCCCAGATAATCATCGCCGATCTGTCTTTGGCGGCCTGATATGTCTACCCTTTGCTGAATGTCCACATCATTCACTCGCTTGCCCATTTTCGGTATGTAAATGCCGTTTTGTGTTGACGACACAGCACTGTTTGTGATCCTTCTTGCAGCCACCCCAGCACCCAGCACCCAGCACCCCAGCAACGCCAGCTACTTTTATCACGAAGCGCGAACGTCCGCACAACACGACAAACTTCCTTGACATAAACACATACACGACATGTTATTGTTGTTAGGGCTACCACCAAGTTTGGGTCCCACATCCATCGAATGGTGCACCAGAAAACCTCCTACTTTGATCAACCCCTCTCTCATTTTCTTTCCCTACAACTCTCCAGTAACATTGCTTGTTATTTACCGCGACAATATTATCTAACGTTCGTCTAGTACTCTGGTCACACACTCCCAGACGGGCCAGCCACCTTTGTTGGCATATCAACCTTCACTGACCAACTGGTAAGCATATATCATCTGCAACTGCCCTAGTGCACCACAGCTTAAACCACACTTCATCTCTTTCCCATCAACCTACTTCTATGCTTTTTAGGATGAGCCGGAGTCCTAGGAGTTGCGACAGACGCCCGACAGGAGCCTCAAGCGAGCTCAGCGGGATGATGATGCCTTGCCAGCACCGACTCACATGACTCTTGAGTTTCTCCTGAAGAACTGCAGGGACGTTAGCCAGATCAAGATTTGAGGCTGAAGATACACTCGATACTCCATCCTTTGAACCCCCTACAAATATCCCTGCGCTCCTGTTCTTCCAACTTGAAGCTCAAAAGATGGCTGACAGAAACAGAAACCCCGTCTAGATATCCGCCACCCTTCTCTTCGTAGCCGAAAGACCGCCCAAGACCCCCACCCGGGGCTGGACTTACAGACTCTTTTACGCTATTGCAGCGAAAGCAAACAGCGCACGTACTGTTTTGCTTATCTCGACTGCCGTATGGATTCCCGTACGTACAGCGTCGGCGAGCTACTTGAGCTCAGGCACGCGCAATCTTCTGGTGCAATCAAGAAGCTCAAGTCAAACCACGAAATGGGTGAGCATCGCCTTTTTCCTTTCTCTTCCCTATGTCTTACTCACCTTTCACTCTTTATGCCACAATTCCATCGCGTACGCTAGGTTATTATACTGACAGATACAGTGAATATTATCAAGGACCAGGACAGCATGTCGCCCATTCCGCCCCCGCCCATGAAGTTGGTGAATGGTGATTTCTCGGCAACGGACAGCGACGAAGTGATTTTCCAAGGGAAGACCAAGCCACAGGCCCAATGGAGATACCGAGGTCGTACGGAAGCCGAATCTGCCAAAGATGAGCCGGTCAAAGCCCCCACAGGCATTGAAGCCCAAAAAAGCGAGGGCTTCAAGAGATTCTTCAAGGCCGTTGCGTCGCCCACGCACGTACGTGTCACCGCCGGTGGTAGAATTGTGCCCAACACTCGGGGCTCTCCATCTCCTACGGCAAAATGGGACAAGGAACATTCGTCAGCTGGTGAGCAGGAGCCATTGGGAGTGTCTAAAGATTCGAAGTTAGACCCCGGCACTCACATGAACGGCCAAGCACCATATCCCCTCATGATGCCGCCTCCGTCCTCTGGCCATGCTGGAGTTTTCCACCACATGGGACTTCCTATGCCCCTTTACCCTGTGAGCCCTGGCTATGCTATGGCTTACAGTATGCAACCGCTGTCGCTGGTCCATTCTAGTGGCAAGCAAGATGCGTCAGCCCAGAGACAGAAGGACGCCACGGAGATTCCCAAGGCTGTGAAAACCCAAGACGGTGCCGGTGATAAGAAACCGAGGCCCCCGCCCATTAATACTACGAATCATGACCAGCTTGATCAGAACCGGCCATTTTTCTACGATGGCAATGTCGTTTACCCGTCACCCTACGGACCCGGTCAGCCGATGACGCTCCCAAGTCCCTACTATCACTTTGGTGTGGGCTCTATCAGCCAGCCTTCCCCTCTTGGACCTGGATATAGCCCTGCATTCGCATCGCCTCCATTCACTGGCTCCGGTAACGCTGGTAGTGCCCGTAGATCGTGGCAACCGCCAATGTCTGCCCCGATTCTGAACATGGGCCATCACGTCACGTCGATTCGACCAAGTGATGTTACTAGACGTCAGCTTGACCAGTTGCGACTGAGTCTTAAGTACTTCGAGGATCAGTTGCAATACAACAGGCACCAAATTGACGAGAAAGGCATCGAAGACCAGGTCCGCAAGATCCGACAGGAAATCCGACAGTTTGAGCATAAGTATAAGCAGCAGGTCAGCTGCGAGGCAGCGCAACTCTATCGGCCTTCGTCGAGCTCTGAGATGCGCATGCAGACACCTCCAGGACGTTCAAGCGTGAGAGGCCGCCGCGGCAGCCCTGTTAACGGTTATGATCGTAACATGATGCGCACGCCCTATCACTCGCTGGAACGAAGACGCCCGACTAAGAACAGGAGGCTCAAGGGTATCGGTATTCACTACACTACTGGCATCCTGGAACCCTTTGCTCCGGATAATCCTGCATTGGAAGCGCTCATCGAATCAGCGATGAAGCGGCCGCTAGAGACATCTACCTCATCTGATACCGCTGAAATGGCACCCCAGTCTGAAGAGGCATCTCCTGGCACCTATGGCATTGGCGAGTCGCAATCATATACTATGCGACCAGTCGATCAGCCAGACACTGGTCGAAGCGCCCTTATGATGTACGACCAACCGATGCCTGCCAGTTTTAGTCAGAGCAGACATAGCCAACCGTACCTTGTCGGAAAACTGCCTCGAGGAATGAACGTCTACGAAGCACGCCCAATCGATTATGTCTACGAACGACAGCTGACAGACGAGGAAAAACAAGCTAGGGAGCGCTATTGGGGAAAGGTCTCGATGCCGGGATCAGGCCTACCAAAGTTTGACGGGCAGAATTTCTACCCACCGTCTCCGGTGAAGGCGTCTGTACAGAGTAGCCGCCATCCCATTCCAACCGGCCGGCCGTGGGTTGACTTCAAGATGCATTCCGGACCTACCGACAATGATCCGTTTAGCTCTTCCCGTACTGCTCAGAGTATCCGCCCCAGAACAGGTGGCCAGAAGGTTAGCAAGGCTATCCCTATCGTGGACCCTAAGGATGGATCCAAGTTGACGACTGTCCGCAAGACATCGCAAAGCAAAGACGTAACCGATGATCTCTGCAAGGCATTGAAGGCTACCAAGATTTCCTCTCCAGCTATGCCATCCGAGGAGCCCACGAGTGAGCAGAAGAGCACGCCAAGCCGGAGAGCTGTAGATCGATCAAGGTATGCCCGACGAACGCTCTGGAGTAAGAATATAAACTAACTTTTCAAAGCAATAAGTCTAGTAACGACCTGTGGCAGACGATGCTGAAGAAGGGGTCGGCTAGCACTGCGGTGCTCCCCAGCACGGTTTCGTCCACTAACGCTACGGGCTACTTGCCCCCGTATCAGGGAAATGCGGCTGCCTCCCTCGCCCCCTCGGTGTCGAATGCAAATAGCTCGGGAGCGCGCAACTCGTCTCAAGTTGGAGACAAGCCGATGGAACACGACCCGTCTCAGTTAGCTGCGGAGAAGGTGGGAGAGAATTGCCCTCCCAGCGAGGCACGTTCAGCAGACTACGACCCCCTGAAGGACGTCCAGGAGCGTATGATTCGCGACGCTCAACGACGTGGCGTAATTGGCTCAGACTGGAAGTAAGGTCTGGGCCACCACGTTGTATTGACAGAGACGCCAGCAGGATACCTGCTCGCTCTGTCCTTGATTACGATGCGATTTGGAACGAAGCAGCACTTTTGATAAGCAGCATCATGCGATACAGACATGTCGGCATGATTAGGTTTATTTCTTTGAGGAATTCACACTAGGGTATGTTTACGGATTGGGGAGTATGGATTTTCCCCTCTCTTTTTGATCCATGGATCATTGTATCGCCACCCCGACGTATTGACACAACAACAACAACAAGGAGAGAAAATATGATGATGAGATTGTGGGGTGGATCGGATTGTTTAGTGATGGACTACGACTACTTACTATCTTGATAGTCAGCAAGGGGTGGATGGCAACATTATCAGGCTGTCTCAGTTGTCATGATCAGAACGATACTCGGATTGTTTGGCAAAGGGCCACTTTAATAGGTTGATACAGAAGAGTGAGTTTGGCAATATTCTCAGATTGTCATAGTTGCCATACTCGCTCCGTCTGTGGTGGTGACCTTGTATTACACTTGGTTCTATGAGAAGCCTGCAGCCACTCGTTTTCCGAAACGAGTCTTAATAAGGGGAAGAGTGTAACTTACAATAGCTTCTGTCGACATGACACTACTTCTAGGGGAGTAATAGGAAATGAAACGATTTCTCAACACTGCAACGGGTCGAGCTCGATAATAGAGGGCGTGAGAGAGAATGTGCAAGCCAAAAAGTGCATATGAATGAATCTTGAAACTGGTGTCTCAAGTATTTGTATTCCAGTCTACCTAGATGCTAATAGATCGGGTAGAAATAAAATGTGCCTCACCATCAAACTCCCAACCTCATGGATACGAAGTCTACTGGTTGAAAGTCTGCAGGCAAGGGGGGCGAAAAAGGGAGCGATTCATTCGATTAAATTCCCCTCGCTTTGCTTTGCTCTTCGCCAGACGTATACCTCGAAAACCAAGTGTGTGAAGTTGACGCGGAGATATCCTGGCGGTGTTTTGTTTCATGGTCTTGTTTGCTCACCTACCTTGAGTGGTTGGTGTGCTTTACCATCGTGAAGATAGCTGCTTACGAACAACCACTTCACAGAGTAATATCTGTCTTGAGTCGGGGGGCTGTTCTCAAGGAGAGTCTCATTTCTCTCGCCGAGACGTAGACCCATCCTAGAATGTCAGTAGTTTTTGCCTGGTTGCGTACTATAGCAAAGCACAGCATAACAATTCAATCGGAAAGCAGGACTTCGGGAAGAACCTCCCATGGAACATTTCACAAGTGAAATGGCCATTGTGTGCATGCAAATGATTTTCATTTGGTGCGTCGTGCGCGCATCTAGATGCCGATCATCGAAGCCCGTGCAATTCGTCCCGTCTCCCTCGATGCTGCCAGGAGAAGTATCCTCATAGACGCCATATTCCGTTATTTTCCCGTCATCAAATGGCGGAGCAATGCTGCCCGCCCATATATCTACCAGCGGGTATCCCTTCACCGCAAGGCATGTCGAAACGCCAAGCCGGTCAACCGAAGAAAAAGGGTGCTATTGGGGGAGAAGATGGCTTATTTGGCGGCAGCCTTGCCCTTGGATCGCAGCTCGCGGCCGACCTTGATGCGCTCCAAGATGCTCTCACGGTCCTTGTCGAGCTTTAGCTTGGTGACGACGACCTTGCTGGGGTGGATGCCGAGGGGGACACTCTGGCCGGAAGCCTTGTCGCGGGTGACACGCTCGATGTGGATCTGGTATTTCAGACGGTAGACCGAAGTGACCTTGCCCTCACGGCCCTTGTTGGTGCCTCGAACGATGGTGACCTCGTCGTCCTTTCGGATGGGGATGCTGCGGACCTGTACGAAGAGACGTTAGATTTACTTCTTGCTTGAGGCTCAAACGGGAGCAGTAGCGACAGCATGATTTAAGAGCGAAGAGCTTACGTTGTACTTCTCACGCAGCTCCTTGCTGAGAGGTGCGCTCATGATGACACGGCGCTCGCCGGAGGAGGCACCGAAGTGTGCCTTTCTCGACTTTCTGCGCGAGCTGGCGATACCTTTTTCAACAATTTGTTAGCAATTTTCCAAACTCAATTGACACCGAGTCAAGCGAAATGGCCGGGCTCAGGATGGAATGGAGAATAGAATATTGACATACCTGAGTTAACCTTCGTCATTTTGTCGATTGGCGTGTGGTGACGGGAAGTTGTTGGATTCCGGAATGTCGAAGGTGGTTGTTAGGAGGGTTTGACTTATTCGCAAGGAAAAATAAAAATTGAAAAGGGTTGGTGGGCTTGGGAATTTCTGAAGTGCCCTAACTCAAGCCTCGCCAAACTAGTTCTTGATTAGATAAGAAGGTGGCTCGTGCAGACACTGGGCAGTGGAATGTGGCTCCACTTAGAGCGACATGGGTCAAGGGTACGTACCTGTAGATGATTCCAGGTGGGATGAAGCTTCAGTTGGAAAAGTCCCCAAGTCAAACACCAGAAAGCGTCAAGGGTCAAGGCTCAATCGGCATCACGATGTGGTCTAGACTGGTGCGCCGGAGGGCCGCCCTTTTACTACGGAATCAATCTACCACCGCTAGAAATCAAATTCAAAGACGGACCTTAATATCTGCCCCCAAACCCGGCGATGGACCTCTGATGGAGAGACGTCCCGATCGAGAGCTTCCCAGTTCGTCCTCCCCTTACCAACTTATACACCATATCTGCGTGTACGTATTAAATATACCTATATATACTAACAACAAACGCAGGCATACAAACCTTCCGGTGGGCGCGCACCCTCCCCCTCTTCCTCGCGATCATCGCCGCGTCGAGCGTGGCCATCTTCAACTACCAGAAGCTGTCGAGCCCCGTGGTGGCCTCGACGCTGTACGCGCTGCGGACGAACCGGCGGGCGCGGGAGATCCTCGGGGACGAGATCTACTTCAAGCACCAGATCCCGTGGATCGGGGGCGAGATGAACCAGCTGCGGGGGCGCATCGACGTGCGGTTCGCCGTCCGGGGCACGCGCGGCCACGCCCTCATGCGCTTCGCCTCCCACCGCCCCACCCCCCGCGGCGTCTTCGAGACCACCGAGTGGAGCCTCGAGACCCCCGACGGCCACAAGGTCAACCTGCTCGACGGCGACGACCCCTTCAAGGCCATGGTCGCCTTCCCCATGGACGAGGAGGAGCGCGAGGAGGCGTCTAGGGGGTACAGGCAGCAGCTCAAGTGAGGGGGACTGCTACGTTCGGCTCGGTTCTTATCAGACCTTCGCATGAAGGATTGCAGACGGATTTGTCAAAGTTGCTAGGAACTCGAGGCATGTCCTGATCACACGCTAGCTAACTGGGTGTTGAGCTCATGGTAGTAGGAGGCGGAGTAGTGATGTGAAGATGCTTATGCCACGGCATATCTAAGCACCGATGTCGAGGTTGGAGGAACAATACGATATGCACGTAAAACGTAAATGCAGAGCCACCACTCTACAACACCAGGACACTACATGAGGTGCGAGATATTCGTACAACATTGTATATAGTACAGAATTGTATGCATAATATATTCTACAACATCGCGTCCGCCAGCGCCATCGCTTCGCCTATCCTTCCCTCCTTCCGCATCTCCTTGAGCTCCAGGTGCGCCTCCCGCGCAGCTTGCAACCGCACGTCGTGGTCCGGGTCCCGCTCCAGCGTCAGCCTCCGCGCCTTCGCGATGAAGGTGTCGGCCGGCGGCGTCTTCTTGATGGCGTCGGCGATCTGCACGATGCAGCCCTTGGGGCCGGCCACGTGGCCGTTGATGACGACGATGCCGGTCTCGTTGTCGACCTTGAGGACCCGCAGGTTCTGGACCGTCACCCGCTCGCCGCCCATGCGCCCCGGCATCTTCTTGCCGGGGTGCACGCGCGAGCCGCCGCCCTGGCTCGGGCCCGACGTGCCGATCGTCCGGTGGTTCTTGGAGTTGCCGTGGCTGGCCCCCTGGCCGGCGAAGCCGTGCCGCTTCATGCCGCCGGCGAAGCCCATGCCCCTGCTGTCGCTGCGGGCGTCGACGAACTGGCCGACCTTGAACCAGTCGGGCTGGAGCTGGACGCCGACGGGCAGCAGGCCGTCCTCGCCGCGGACCTTGAACTCGGCGAGGTGGCGCTTGGGCGCGATGCCCTTGGCCTCGAAGTAGCCCAGCAGCGGCGCCGTGACGTTCCCGGGCTCCTTCTGGCCGCAGCCGACCTGGACGGCCCAGTAGCCGTTCTTGGCGCGCGTCTTCGCGGCCACCACCTGCACCTGGTCCATCTGCAGGATGGTGCACGGCATACGCATCCCCTTGGAGTTGTACATGGCCGACACGCCCTTCTTGGTCGCCAGGATCCCCGTCCGCAGCGGCGTCGACTGCGCCGTGCGCTGGAGGGCCGCCGCCGGCCCCGTCGTCGGCGCCGGTATGCCCGCCGACTGCTGGTTGAACCGCGTCGGCTTGGTCCGCGGGTTCGCCGTCGACCACCCGTACTTGACGCCGCGCTTGGCCGCCCGCGGGAGGAGCGTGTGGCGCTCGGTGACGAGGAGGACTCGCGGGTTGCTCATCTTGGTCAGGGCGGCTGCCCAGCGGGCTGGCAGTCGGGATGCCATTGTCGCTGGGAGCTCTGGTGCTCGATGCCCAATTGGGTCAATGGGCTTTAGATCGATTCGATTCGATTCGGATGGGATGGTGTGTATCAAAAGGCGCTCGGGTAAGTGGTGGACACCAATGCAGCGGGTTTCGATAGTAATGAATTGAAGCTTCAGCTTCACAAGTTTGGCTCTGGCGTTGAAAAATTCAGGTGGGTCTACGACCCCACCGGGAAATCCGCGGTGTGCAAGGGTACGTATTGGCCGTTGGCCGACCCTGAAGGCTTGGCGGTAACAGCCCGAATTGAAGAGCAGTTGTGAATGGGATCATGACCCAACAACTAAAAAATCTCCCCTTTTTCTAAGTCCATAAGATCTCACGAAAATCTCCCAGTATACCTAAATTCTTACATCATACTCCAAATGGTATACTACTTCAAATCCACCACGGTGGACCCTCCGGCGTTCGTTTACGTTGGCAAGGACAAATTTGAGAGTGGGTGACCCCGTGTCCCCGGTCTAAGTCGGCGGGCGTCGAATCACATACTGACGATTGGTAAAGATGAGGAGTTAATCAAGTACGGCTGGGAGGAAGACGTGTGGTGAGTAGCGTCGATATCTCGAGTTTCTTTGGAGTATGTATTTATTTTTATTTTTAGGGTATGATTTATCCTCACCTCACGAGTGAAACCCCCCGTGGAAAAAAAATCCATGAGTTCTCACGCAATAGGGGTATTCTACCAATAGTTCCACGTAGACAAGCTATCGAGTGCTCACATCTACCTGCGGCTCAACGAGGGCGACACGTGGGAGAGCATACCGCAGGACCTGCTCACGGACCTGGGCCAGCTGACCAAGGCCAACTCGATCGAGGGCAACAAGAAGGACAACATCACCGTCATCTACACGCCGTGGTCCAACCTCAAGAAGGACGGCAGCATGGCCGTCGGCCAGGTCAGCTTCAAGGACCAGCGCAAGGTCAAGAAGATCCTCGTCGCCCAGCGCGAGAACGTCGTCGTCAACCGCCTCAACAAGACCAAGGTCGAGAAGCAGCCCGACCTGCAGCAGGAGCGCGAGGACCACCGGAGAGAGCTGCGGAAGCGAGACCAAGCCGCGCAGCAGCACCGGGTGAGTTTTTTTTTATCTTATCTTATTTTAATTTACTTTATTCTATAAATAAATATTTGTCCCTTCTCTCTATTTATATCTACATTTATACCCTTATATATACGTCTCGTACTTACGGTGCCGATATGCAGCGAAAGGAAGAGGCCAAGGTACAAAAGGAGAGACAGGAGAAGAAGTGGCAGAAGGACCACGCCTACGACGACCTGTTCACCGAGGAGAACATGGAGGCCTCGAGCAATCAGAACCGGGACGAGAACTGGGAGGAAGATTTCATGTGATAAGGTTTAATGCTATACGATAATAGAATACAAACACACTAAAAAAATTCCGTGGTATTGACAGACCGATGTGGTAGTCTATCTAGATCATTATTTTTTCTTCTCCCCAGTAACGAGACGATTACCTAGGGACCTGGCCCCCTTTTTTTCTTTTCCATCACCCAACCGTAAATGCACACCACCAATACCCTTGCACACCCATCCCGTCAAAAGAAGTCGTACCTCGCAACGTCATCGCTCAGGCTCCTCGGCCGGTGCCGGTCCCTTGGCCAAGCCGATTCACATCGGTGCCCTTGAGCGCATGGTCATTAGGGTTAGCAGCGGCCTCGTAGAGGATATGGGTAGGGGCGCGGCCGAGCTGGGTCCACTCGCCACGGAAGCCGACATAGGTAATGCGGGTGACATCCTCGTCCCCGTCGCCGAAGTTGTCGACGAAGTACAGCGTCAGCTGCCGCACGCCGCTGAAGATGTGGCGCTTGACAGGGATCTCCTGCACCTCGGAGGTCTGCGAGAGCTCGAATACCTGCGTGGGCGCCAGGTCCTCGGCCGTGTCGAAGTCCATGCCGTCCCGGTTCATGAACACCTTGAGCGTCCGCGGCGCGCTGTCCGACGCCGATGTTCGCAGCAGGATCGAGTGCAGCTTGACCTGCACCGTGAACCTGAGATGTCTTAGGTAAGTACGTTGTGACTCGTACATGTACGTATATGTATGTATGTGAATATTTGGTGTACTGGTATATCACTACGTGTCTTGTCGAAAAAGAGAATTCGAAGACTTACGGTACCGTCATAAGGATCTGCTCGTCCGCATCGCTCGCCAACTCGGGCTCTGTTTCTAATCGCTCGGCCCAAGTCTTCTTAACAACGGCTTTACCGGAGCCGCTCGTAGTTTCATTCATCGTATTGATTTCGTCGAATTTGATGTGCTCATACAAACTATGCTGAAGGGCCGGCGTGATGTCGTCTGAATGGTCATGCTCGTGGCCATGTCCATGATCGTGTCCGTGGCCGCCATGGCCTTGGTGCTCATCGTGACAGTGAGACATGGTGATAACTTAGAGTACTTTTGCAACTAAAGATCAACGATATGTTTTTTGAGAAGGAATAATTCGTGATTATGAGGCAGCCGGGAATGAATTTGAAATCAAGGTCGAAGTAAATGGAAAATAGAGGTAAGTTTATCGGGTAATTGCATGTATTGAAAATGCGGGTAGCTGCGGCGTGTGAAGTCATTCTAGCCAAGTCTCTTCACGTCCCGCCGTCCAGTTCTATTCCGAACGATTCAGAATCTACCTCTTGCAAAACAAAGTTGTTACTGATAATAGTTTGCAATATAATTCATTACAGTCTTTAACACTACCCCGATGTTAATCCTATACTACCGGCACAAACCTCAGAATTACTCGCCATCAGAAACCCCCTACACGCCTCTTCAGTTTCTTCTTAGGCCTCTCGTCTCTGCGACCAAACATGCCCCGCGTTGGTTGGGACATGGTTAGTGCAGGATCGGATCTGATAGCCTGGCTCTGCGAAGATCGAATGACAGGCTGGCTGTATTGACTGAAGAATCTAGTATCCGGGGCTGGCTGTGTGGCTGGGAGAGTTGGTTCTTCTCTCTGAGAAGCGTTGAAAAGCGTTTCCGCTCTTCGCCTTTTCCGACTTTCACGAGCAAGCTGCTTGGCTCTCTTTTGCATTCCCGGAGTCTCTTCTTGGTTTCTGAGATCGAACACATAATTATCCGGGTTGGCCCCAACTTCCCATTTTTCGAGAAGCGTCGCGCGTTTTGCTGGCAAGAACTTGCCAGTGCCCGTATATGACCTTAAAAGCGCCATGGCCGCATCTTCCTCATCGGGTCGTTCCGTTTGTGAATTCGATGTTAATGCCTCAGACCCGGCCCTTGACGAACCATCCTGAACACTTTCTCCTTGGCTATCGATAACCATGTTTTCGAGGTCGTGTGTTAAGGTCTTCTGGGACTCGCTCAAGTCCATCTGACGATGAACGACCCCAAGGAGGGATAGGTAAGCATCGCAAGCTATTTGTCTAAATGCCATCGATTTCACCTCCTGCGTCCAGCCTTGTATCTCGCTATTGGGATCAGTAGCCTCTATTGTATCGAGAAGCATAGAATGCAACTCCTGTAGAGATGCTGCCGATCCGGTAACCTGGCTGTGCGGTCGATCGAGACGTAGTAAGGACATAGTTGGGTCGTTATACCCTATCCGGTCTACTCCAGACGCCCACTCAGCATCTGCAAGACTAACATCTCTAGGCAGCGTCAAATTTTCCAGCATCTGAAACCTATAAACTTGGTTAATTTACGAAATATGGGAGATATTGGGTTGTGTAGCTTACAGAGTGGTAGCAGGCATGTTTCCATTCTCGACAGCCTGTTCAACCATGTCATGAACATGGTCGAATGTAACAGAACCATCTTCTCCAGTGGATGGCTCATCATATCCCTTGACCTGATCACCCAGAACCGTACGGAAGTGCTCATAAAATAGGTTCATGGACCTTCGAGTTACAGGCGGATGAGAGAGTACGCTGGTTTCCCTGGTAATGGCTTGGTCGTGCCTCCCCTCATTGGACCATATGGCGACATCGTCTCGTACCACAAAGCGAGAAGATATATCCATCAAAGAAGATTTCCTCCCCCTAGTCGCCCTTTTAGTCCGCATTACTTGGCGGTCCGGGCGACTTATTTGGCCAATGGTGAATGCAGAGGCGGAAGCACAGAGTGTGGAAACGAGAGACGCGTCCGTCGTAAGAACAATGAGCTGGTAGAATCGGACTTGTTGCCTAGCAAGCTCACGCGCGGACTCAGTCGGAATGTTTGAACGTTTCATAGCAACTGGTACAGGATGAAGGCGCATAGCCTGGACTGCTGTACTCGGGGATGCAGATTGGAAAGCCTCAAGCATGACCACCTCACTGTGATACATAACTCTCGAAGGATCGCGTTTCTGCATGGTGATGTGGAAAAGATCGATTCGAGCGTTGTTATGAGAGTATATGTAGACAAGGGAGGTTGCTAGCCCTGACGACGTGGGTCCCGGACCAACAGCAAGCTTCAAACTCTGGTTAAAGCCGTTTCTCAGGTGAGATATCGAGAGCACAATCGTCCATTGTTTCTGAAACTTTCCCAAGTCCTGCCCTGGAGTCGAATATACCCTGACTACGAATAATTTTGCCGTAGTCAGAATAAAGACATATCGCGTGTCTTGTGGGTTTTCGCAAACATCCAGAATGCGGTCGAGGCTACCTTCTCTCACAAAAGGTATGTCAGGGAGGAATATGTTGCTGGTGAGATCTAGCAGCCTAACTAGCTTCGGGCTGCATAAGAGCAACGTGGAAGACCGCGTAAGCTCAGGGAACGAGCTCTGAGTTTCGGAAACATCCGCATCATCCTCGAAATCAAACACTTGGGATTCTTCCAATGGGCTTTCGGGGCATCCTACCCAAAGTAGTTTATGCCATTGCGCTTCTCCTAGGCATTTGGACGGGAGATGTTCTAGAACGCCTTTCTCGATATGTCCACATCGGCTGAGATGGACTCTTGGCTTCCTGGATTTGATTTTCGTATGGGTGACATCCCAAATGCTCCAGAATCCACGCTCGTCGATGAGCCCAAGTTGTGGAGGTTTTGATCTCTCGCCCGTGTTGAATGCTATATCCGAATGGGTGCTACCTCCAGTCCGGTCCTTGGAAAGGAAGAATATCGGATTTGCTGCAATACGAGAGGGTTTCCCTCCAATGTTGTGCTTATTTGTCGTTGAGGTCTTTTGATATTCTGGTCGAAACACGCGAGTACCAGAATCTCGTTGCACGATTATCCAGCGCGTCGGGTCATATCGCTTAGGATCGACCACACTTTTCAGACGACGGATAGGTCCTGCTTCTTCCTCGAAGTGGACCGACTCGTACTCATCTTTCACGTCGGTAAGTGATAGTGAGGTATTGTTGTTGTCACCCCATTGCCATTCGTCTACATTCGGTTTCACCAGGCGAAGGGTGTTATTTGCCTCGCCAGCAGCAATCACTATCAAGGGTGCGCCAGAGGCTCTCCGGGGATCACTCGTATCAGTGAGTTCACCAATCGAAAAGACGGACGAGCCCCGAGATTCTCCTTGAGACCGTGACTGATGTGAGAATACTAGCTCGTCGTGAATCCATTCGTTTCCTAGGTGAGCTTCAGGGTGAGCTTTCAGGAGCCAATTCTGTTGTCTTCGGCTTGATTGCCATGCAGTGCTAGCCGAAGAGCCTGGGGACGGTATGCCAGTAGTAGAAGCTGTTGAAAGCCATGTTTTATGCGGGCCGAGCTCCGTGAATACAGGTGCTTCACAAGAATGTCAGCATGCTGGAAAGAGAGCTTAATTCACGAATGCGTACCAGGTTGAGTAAAGTTCCTCGTGGAATGCCATCCGCAATCCTCCGCCTTGCCTAACCCGTAAGGCAAATGAATAAGGCGTCCTGCGAGACCGAGAGTCGATTCAGTGATTTGCCGGTCAGTCATCCGGAGAGCGAAGTCCTATAGATCTCTCAAGTGCTAATCGTCTCTGACAGTACATAGCGATGCCTTGGAAAGCCAAGGGAAGCAGTAAAGATCAAGAAATGAAGAGTGCGAGTGTGAGTGTAAAAATGTGATGGTTATGCCAAAGATACATCTAGAAGAGGAGAAGAGGAAAAAGGTCAGAGTTCAAGGTGCTAAAATAAGAAATAATTGGACCGTGGGAAATCCTTGTACTGTGTTTAGCTTAGAACAGGGAAGCGACTTCACACTTGACAGGTAGGTATACCTAAGGTATTTAATGGTAGAAGGCTATTATTGGTGGTTCATTATATATATATACCTAAGGTAAAGCAGTGTTAGGAGTAAACTGTTGAGAAAAAGTAATAGAAGTGAGGAAGTCAGGATTCTACTTTAGGTCCTTAAGTGGGAGAACTCGATATCTGCTTCACATGGCAATTGTTCAGGTACATAGCGCCCACAGTGGGTCCATAGCCCGCCAAGGCAAGCGGCGCTCGGCAACGAAAATAAACAATGCCTTACTTCTGTACCTTCTGTACTCCAATGCAACTGTTTGAGTCGCAATACTATCAAACTGAATTATCGACGACAACCTACCAACTCTGCACGCCTATTCCAATTGAAAGGCCGAACTATAACAAAATGACTTCCGTATTCGAACCCTCCCTGTCCTCGAGCCTCAGCGGCCGACAGGCGATGTCGGCGACGGCCCCATCCATGGCAGATTCGCTGCCCAGCATAAACTTCGGCTTCGACGAGCTGCGCGATCGCATGGCCAAGTTCAGCGCGAGATTCGACGCCTTCATCGAGCAGGGGCGAAAGCGCGTGTTGGAAGAGCGCAACCAGTTTCGCATGAACGTCGCCGAGTTGCAAGGTAAGCCGCAGCCGCAGTTCTCGAAATACAGAACATAGCAGATACTAAAGCGGAACGAACAGAGGACCAGCGCATGAAGAAGAGAGACATGGAGATCCTGCAGCAGAAGACGAACACGCACCAGCAGATGATATCGAAGGAGGCGGCCGAGACGCGCGAGATGCAGGCTTCGATCGCGTCGCTGAGCGCGCAGCGGGACAAGAACAAGGCCGCGCGGGACGCTTTGCAGCAGCAGATCGCGGAAACCCAAAAAGAAATCGAGGGGCGGCTGGCGGCGCAGCGGGCGCATGCGCAGTACGTGGAGTCGCAGTCGCGCTTCAACGTGCCGGAGCTCGACTTCTGGATGCAGAACCTGTGTCTGAAGATCGAGGGCGCCGGCCAGACCGATCGCCTCAAGTTCGTGTACACGCACGTCGACGAGAAGAGCTGGGAGCGCGAGGCTTGGTTCGAGCTTAGCACCTCGTCGAAGGATTACGATGTCCGCCATTGCCGCCCTAAGCTCGAGCGCGAGAAGGTCGACCGTGTCCTCGACCGCGTTAATGAGACCAGGGATCTAGCTGTTCTGCTGAAGGGCATGAGGGAGCTCTTCGTTGAGGCTATGAAGTCGTGAAGGACCTACGCACACTACCTACCTATAATACATATATACCTCTTATGCTGTTATGAACGATACCTATGTTTGGTTATTGGAGGAGTCTGGAGTTTGTGTGCTGCTCAAACACGTACGGTTTGGTTGGTTTACAATCGAAGCCATGGATTTCTACATAATGTCCCAGGTTTCCGCCTGAATAAATAGAAATGTCCAATACATGCCTACCTCCTGGATGCGTGCCTATTCCATGCGATTTATCCCCTGTGGTGGCAATACTTGTATATATGAACGTGTCGTTACGCCTTATGAATGGAACTCGTTACAGGGGTGACAGTTGCTAGCAGCTGCAGCTAACCAACCAGACTTAATTGTTTAAGCTCAATTCCAATTCCGCAACTCCACGCGTCCTATCACCTTCAACTTCATCTCGGCGCGCAACTCATCGGCAGAACATACAATTACAGAACTTGGTCTATCTTATTCTTGACAATGCCGCCAGCAGGTACTCTCCAAGATGCCAACGAGAAGCAGCAGGCCGCGCAGCAAGCTGTTGACATATTGCACGAGATATCCACCATCCTCGTAAGTCCCATGCTCACGATACCAAGCGATATCACAATGCGGCATCAGCATAAGGGAAACTAGATTCTAAATTCCCATATACTATAGAACTGCCACCTGGACCGCCGCACCCTGTCTATCTGCATATCGATGATTGAGAATGGCGTGAATCCGGAGGCACTCGCGGTATGTTCCCGCATCTCGGCTTTGGTCTCGGGTATCCCGCCTACATAGGTAGAGAGCTGATTCGATGTACACAAATCTAGAACGTCGTCCAATTTCTGCGTAAGGAAGCACAAAAGGAAGAATTCGCGCAGGACGCCTGTCAATGAGAGGGACCCGGGGGGTGGTGAGCGCCCACCTTCGGACATTATGCATACGAGGAGGCGTTCGGAGTTCAACCTGCTTAATTGGTGTTGATATGTCACTTACACATCACATACTGCGTTTGTAGAGGAAACATGAGCCGTTTCTCAAGGATCATGGGCGTATGAACTCCCCAACGGCGTTGGAATGCATCGCAATTTGGCATACCCAGGATTCTTGCCAAGTGTAATACCTCGTAGGCAGTCTAACCAACAGTGTAAACCAGGCACACGATGCTTATATTGTGTATCTAAACTTTACCGTCCACCTTATGCCAATCTACCAATTTACAAGCCAGACCGTTGTACGACCGGACACTGGCCATTTTTCTCAATAACAAAGCCTCACTGGTATCCCTTTATGCGCGCGATGCGGTTCCCAAACGCCACCCTTATGCCAATCGTAAACCAGCTAATGTAGACTCAATCCACCAGTAGTCGTCTAGCGATGGCCAAGTAATTCAAAATCGTCTACGTCATCATCATCATCGTCGTCTCCTTCGTCGCCTTCATCCTCCTCCGAAGATGACATGTATTCGTCTTCAGAAGCCTCGTCGTCCTCATTGGATGCTATGCTCCGAGGTACCCGACTCCAGAACCCTAACATGTCTTCCCTTTCTTCCTCTTCCGTTTCCGCGAGAGGGTAGCCGGCCGGCGGGTTCCAGAGGAGCGAGGGGTGAGTTGGAGACACCGAACGTGCAACCCTATCAGGAAAGGCTGATTGTAAAACGGATCTGGTGACCGCCGACCGCTCGACATTGGACGAGTGGCGTCTTCTGATATCGCGTGCACGAGCGCAATCACTAGCTTCGGCGGCGCCTGTGCCTCGTGAAGCTGACAATTCGGAATGCTGCACCTCGCGGCCAATCAAATCGGTTTCGATTGCTTCGTCCGCCATGCCGAGTATCTGGAGCTGAGCCGTGTTGTACGACGAGCAGACACCGCACTTTAGGCCTAGCCAATGATACTTGACAGAGCTTTTAGCGGAACAATCGTTGCACAAGACCAAAGCCCGAGTGTCTTGGAATTCGGGCGGCATAGGCTGCGTTTGGATTGCGAGGTCGAGATTTCGGAATTGTAGCTCCATGTTTGCCAGACTTTTGTTGCAGATTGGACATTTATACGCAACTTTCATATGCTGGTCGAGGCAATGCCGGTGGATGCTGTGGCCGCACTTCATGAAGCATACTGCCTTCGGCGACGTGAACATATAGTCGCCGCATATAGGACAGTCGCAGTCGGTAGATCTCTCGATGCACTTGTGATCCTTCTCCTGGCCAATGGCGATACAGGCGCAGCATGTCTGTTTCCGCTGGTCAGCACATGTATATGATTTGGGATCACCGAAATCCATCCTACTTTGCAGTGGAAGAAGTCTTTACCAATCCCTCGGCCGATCCTGCAGATACCACAGTCGTTACAGTGGTAGACAGGCTTATCAGGGTCATCGTTCCATAGTTTGCATAAGCTACAGTAATATCGCGCCGCTGAAGCACCGCAAGAGACGCATACTTCGCCAGCTCTCTGGGCAGTACCGCAAAACATGCATAGCATATTCTTGGTGTCTTTTCGAATCAGATCGTGATCTTCTACTTTGTCGTGGCAGAAGCGGCATGTGTACCATCGATTGCACGTAGAGCATTGCAGCTTGACATTTCGCCTGTAGTGTTCGCAGCCGAGGGGGTGGTAGTCTGAGTATTCGGGATCCTCTGTATATTCACCGACGTCCTCTGATGGGTTTCTCGGCGGCGCAAAGGTAGGTCGGATGTCCTCGGGGGTCAGATCAAACTCCTCCCTAGGTTTCGTCTCGTCTGTGTTCTGCCAGAATTTAAAGGATTCCAGTGGACCTTGGGAATGTCGCTTCTCTGAATTCGTAGGGCTAGAGGGTGTCTGAGGCCGTTCGGTTGGAACTATCCCTCTTGACTTTGTGTATCCTTCTATTAGTAACTCATGCATTAGGCTAGCTTTTACAGACGCCCCTATTTCTCGTGCTTGAATGGCGAATATGCGCTTCCTCAATGCGCCCATCCCATCGTCTTCAGGTAAAGACTCCCGTCGCCCTCTGCTCGACGTAGAAAGATCGACTCCGGATAATAGCCCACCGGTCGCCAGGTTCGAGCTACTTGTAACCGTAGATTCGCTCTGGTTGTCGACATTTCGAGCCTCATTTTCACGGATAGGTATGTTGGAATTGCTGAGACTGGTACGGCTTATGGTATTGGTTTGGCGAAAATTGTCTCTCGAGTCAGCTACATCGCTATGCAGGTTTGGGTGGACGGAGCTCCGGGACGAAGGAGATGACCGAATGCTCCCATCTACTTCATCGCCTAGGTATGAATCCTCCGTCTCCGAAATGACATCCTCCTGACCCTCTTTGGTTTCTGCGGTGCTCTCGGGAGGTAAGATGGGATCGGGTGGAGTTTGGTTGCTTGATCGTGAAAATCGCCGTGCTTGTCGTATGACTGGGTTGACAATAAAGTCGGCAACAAGGGACGCCATCGAAAAAGGAGGCAGTGATCTCGATGGGACGTTATGTTATGAGTGAAAGCTGTTCATTCTTATGGTAACAAGGGATATACAGATAAATCAAGAACAAAAAGACAAGTCGTTGGTAAGAAATATCTATCTTCAGACTTTCGGGGCTTACAAGCCACAAGATCGTGACCGTGTCTGTGTTCAATTGATTTGTTCAATTGATTCAGAGCCGGTGATGTCAAGTGGATCGTTGATTCGCTGATCCAAACAGAGCCTGGCATGGATTGAATGATTTCGATAGTGGTATGCCCCGCCAACGCCGCAGCTTGCACCGCTTCTATCGTTCTATTGCAGTAGCGTAGCGCCATGCGCTGGCTCTTAGGTACCGACATCACCTGCAGTTAGGTAATCCTCGTCTTGTGCTCTGCTCTTTTGCCCCGTCTTCTTTTTATCTCCTTTTTGTTGTTATTAATACATGTCTAAAATTTATAGCAATAAGCAAAAGATCAGCCGTTTTAAGAAAGAGTTAGTTGATTTAACATATAGTTCGGCATAATTAATGTTAATGTAGACACTTTCATGGTCCTACTGCAAGCTAAAAAAGAGTCTATTGAATTTGTATGCTCTTGTCTACGTCACTAGATGGGAGACGGGCAGACGGGGCGCCTTTGCAGCTGAAACCTTGTCTCGGCAGCGGCTGATGGGATGCCTTGGCACCGCAACATCCGATTTTTACGACGAACTATACCTAACCTACATATGTAGGTAGTAAGTAAGGCATATCAAAAAGTCTATCAAAAGCCATTCGAGAAAAACGTAATAACGATGGCCAATCTTAAAGTCATTCATGCATACCGCCACCTATATCGCGGATTGCTGCATGCCATCCAGTTCTCGAAACCATCTCGATACACAGTTCGAGACCAGTTAAGGGCAGCATTTCGGGACGAAAAAAGCAAGCTTGATCCTCGAAGCTTAGCCAGGACTCTACGGTTTCTCGAAGCAGCTGCCAGGACTCGCGGATTAGAGCACACTATCCTCAAGAACCTTATATTCACAGCCTACTACCGGTCCTCCGAAGTTCATTCTTCTTGGAAAGCTATCGAGAGAAACATAAAACATCCTGAGTAAGATATCCAACTCGTCCCAGTTCACTGCGCATAGCTAACAATTGTTCAGGAAAAAGACACAGATGGAACACCATGTTCGCAAAACGGCTTACAAGCATTATGACATGACTGTCGCTATGCTGAACAAATCTATGGGACTGTGCTTGCGATAAGATACTATTCAAAAATCAAATCACTAAGCATCAAGCACCAAGCACCAAGTACATACAGTTACCGGCTCCATTACGTTGCCCATTGGGCTCACATAAAGTACCCCGTTCGGTTCATCGTATTTGTCGACAACCTCCAAGAATCTCCATGCCTCTCTTCTCATCTCATTCCTACTGGAGCTATTGTCGCGAAACCGGTCGCTTACATACGCCCACCTCCGTTCTGGAGATGGGATCTACGAGCCGATCCAGACCGCGATTGCGCCGCATCTGATGGGCACCCCTCACGAAGAGTCCCCGGACTTTACGAAAACGTGGATTTCGATCCATTTATTTACCAACAGACCATGGGGTTACATGCAGAAGCTTAAGTGCTCCGAATTGAAGTTGGACATGACTCGAGCACTTGGGTAAAGCGGGATGCAGAGAAACGAGTGATAAAAGGCCCGAGCTTTAAGACAAAGGGCTTTCCGCGTTGGATGCAATTGGCTTGGGACGGCAAAGAGGTTAAGATCAAACAAGAGGGCGCCTCGAGAAAGCTAAGAATATGAATACCTACTGGACGCCTCAGCACATCTGCCCATTCACCAAAGGATGATCTACCCCAACTTTCCCGATACTTTAGCCAACCATCTGCCAGATATGTATTTGAACCTGCAGATGGCACTCGACGAGCAGAATAAGGAGCTTATCAACGCGAAGGAGTAATTACATAGAGTCGCAATGGCCGATCTGCTACATATGTACGTATGGGGTAAAAGAAGCGGAGTATATTCGCACATTGCTTAGGCAGCTTGTGAACCGGGACGGATCAGAGTACTCCACGAGCTAGGTTGCGTTTCCCAATGTTGATTACTGAGGCAGCACACCATGTAATCGCCTGCCAACTTTGGGACTCTTCCTGTAGTCACGACGTAAGCAGGGAGGTATATACAGTCACGCTGCTTGAGACGAAGAGCACTTTGATTTGGTGTATATGTAGAAGGTAGGTATCGCAACGAAGATGGGATGAAATGCTAAATACCTTAACATCTTTGCCTACTTAAGAACCGGATGGACGACTGGTCTGGATTGTGGCAATGCCCGTAACAGATATCTGCTCGAAAAAATCATGTCGGTTAATTCAAATTTCAATCGTCCATAGAGGATCGTCATTGGCGATGCTTAACCTGCCGAGCCTGGCACCGGATAGTCGCAAGGAATTGGAGATGGGGGGAAACGGGAATGGGAATTGGAATTGGAATTGGAATTGTAGTTCCAGACATGATGCACCGATTCATCATTTAATGATACCGTCAATGACACGGTTGGGGACGGGAGTCGAGTGGCTGGCTGGCTGGCTGGCTGGGTTTGGTGATACTTTGTACAACCTCCCTACATGCACTATTCAGAAGCTACCTACCTGGTAGGTACATAAGAGCTTTCGTTGTGGAGAGGTGCCTCGGGAGTGTTACAGGCTGCGGGCTTGATGCTACGGGGCGAAGAAAAGTTTAAGCCCATCGAGTGATTGCAAAGAACAGTCCATTCTCAGTCGATTCCCCCTCCTCTAGCCGTCTTTTATCTGGGGCCTGGAAATGGCTAACAAGGGCTACAAGGATACGTACAATGTATGGTCCATATTATATCATCCACATTTGTTTCCGTTTAGTGTTTCCCCCATGCCCCATGGGCTCATAAAGCCAACCCACTTTAGCCCCCTCCATGCTCCCTGCCGACAAGCCTCCAACCCTCCAACCCTCCAACCCCGACCTATGTAAGTTCTTGTTTCGCCCAGTGAATTAAGAACCTGGACTTACCACACACAATCTGCCACTCAACAACTACGTAACTGGGGTCCCAATACCATCCTTTGTAGGAACAAACCACACACATACCGCAAACTACAAACCGCAAACCCCGCAGAAAAGACGACGGACAAATCCTAGCTTCCTCCAGATCAATTGGTCTGTTTGCAGTAGACAATACAATACATCTTCGTGCGTGCTCGTGGATGCAATAATTCTCCAGTCATCCTACAACTACAACTACGACATATACGATCACCTTCGACCCCGCATCGACCTCCTTCCAACGTCTCGAACCCATCGAGTCCTCCTAGTTCGGGATCTTGATGGCATATCTCTTGCTAGCAGGAGACGCTTTTGTATCGCGACCACGCCGATGACTCTGGCCCTCATTGCGAGGCCATTGTCTGAAGCTTCCCCCGCAATACAGCTTCTGCTGCTACAGAACTGAGCCATGCCAGCTGAGTCCAATTTCCAAGATGTCACCAGCTCCACGATCCGGACTCGGACCATGCCTCAGCTCAGCGGCGGAAGTAAGAAGCCACGGAGGTGGATAAAACAGTATAGGACCGAGACCGCCGCCAGCACCGCGAGCGTCCTCTCCACCATCACTGCCTTCCCTCTCGATAGCGTAAAGACTCGAATGCAAACCTATCCTTATGCGGGTGCCCTGGATTGCGTCCGAGTCACTTATAAATCAGAGGGGATCCGAGGCTTCTTTCGAGGTACGTGATTAATTTCCTCGGGTGCACGAGCGAGAGACTCCCTTGTCACCCGCTTCACAAGCTACCCTTTGGAATATGGCTAACGCCACCCCGTGTAGGTGTACTCGCTCCTCTAGCCAGTGTCACACTTGTACGAACAATTTCATTCTCCATCTACCAACGCTCCAAATACGTTTACTCCGACTGGATGAAGAAGCACCTCAACTTCTGCCCTCTTGAACATGTTAACAAGACCGGCGCACTGCCGAATTTTGGCACCATCGCCTGTTTCGGCGCCGCCGGAGCCACCGCTGGCTCGGGCATCACTTTTATTGCCTGTGAGCTATCCCGAATGATACGGAGACCGTAGTCTGAGCTCGCGCTAATCCTGGACAGGCCCTTTTGAATTGACAAAGCTAAGTGCGCAAGTATCGGTCCTTATGGCAAACCAAAAGAACGCGGATCCGCATAAGCAAGCTATTGCTCTCAGCTACCACAACAAAGGAACTTTCAAGACGCTCGCCAACATAGTCAAGCATAGGGGCTTTGGTGGAATGTACACCGGATTAAACTTGCATTTGTGTAAGACGACTTTGAACCGATTTACGCGGCTGGGTTAGCTAACCAGAATCTAGTGAGAGATACCCTTGGAACGGGGATCTATTTCGCAACGTACGAGAGCAGCAAGCAGATCTTGACGACATTCAGCGGGAAGGATGCTCACAAGAACCCCATCGCTGTACTTGCCGCCGGCGCGCTCTGCGGCATTGTATCGTGGGCCTTGATATGTCCGTACACTCCACGTTAGCTGTAGCAATTGCGAGCTAACTCATTTACCAGATCCTATCGATTCTGTCAAGAGTATCTACCAGCGCAACGCCCTAATGTACTCGAAAGGCCAAAAGGTCCCAGTCCCTAAGATCGCATTCTTCAGACGAGACATGTACCGCGGTCTTGGGGTGTCTATGGGACGCTCTGCCGCCGTGAATGCAGTCTTCTTTTCAGCATTCGAGTTCCTCAAGAAGCGGATCAACGCCATAAAAGATGTTGACTAAATCATGAGCCTCGATATACGTGGCGGGTCTGTTAGCAATTGTATAATCTGTCAGTGCGGATAACGAGCATTTGATGAGGCGTTGGCGGGTCACGGGACCCTGAATTATCAGCACGGAAAGCCTGAAAAGGGGGAGCCGGGCAACATCTTTAGGGGGGACGAATTTCATGATGCGTTTCGAGAATTATTGAAATGGCACAAGGCACACGGCACACGGCATCCAAGGAGGGGCACACGAAAACAGTAGTAGTAGTTGTAAGCCAATGAATGCATGTTATTCATGCCACAGAAGCAAAACTCAAATGATCCTCTGATGGTGTCTTCGCCAAGACGTAACCCCAGGGCGGTTTACCCCGGACGAGTGGTAACAAGTGCAACGATGAACACGAACAATCGGCGCGAGCGAGCATCGTGACCTGTGTCGTGAATGTCGTATTACCCTAGTTTTATGCCTCCGAGAAACTGCCTAGTAACCTCTAGTATTCCGGCCAAACGCCAAACGCCCACCACCCAAGCCATGCAAACATGCCTGCTCTGACCTGTCATCGCAGGCATCATCGTCCAGTGCGTCTGCCCGTCAGTCGTCAGGCCTCGTACGAACGATATCAAGATGCGTCCACCAACGTACACGCGAATCCGTCGTAGATCGCACGCACCTAATCGCTGCGCAGCATGCTCTCGACGAGGTCGCCGAGGGGGCCCCAGAAGTCCTTGCCGGTGGCGAGGCTGTGCTCGTCGATGAAGAGGACGTACTGCTTGAAGGAGGTGTTGAGGTGGGGCTCGAGGCCGAGCTCGCGGATGACGGGGTAGTGGTGGCAGTAGATGTGGGCGTAGACGCGGTACATGCGCTTGAAGATCTGGCGGGCGAGGGCGGGGAAGGACTTGGGGAAGGGGACGCCGATGCGGGAGGGGAGGACGGACTCGTTGTCGATGCTGGCCTGGACCCAGGACATGAGCTGCTCGATGTAGGCGGGTGCGGCCATCTTGGTCGGGCGCTTGAAGCGGTCGCCGTCCTGCCACAGGTACTCGAACTCGTCCGTGGCCTTCATCTCGGGGCACGACTGCGGCGAGCAGAACTCGGTGATGGCGCCGTACAGCAGGTTCACCTGGTTGTAGAAGTCCACCATGTTGACTGCCAGCCACTCGTTCTCGTCCTCCCCCTCCGGCAGCTTGACCACCTTCCGCAGGCTGCCCCCGCCCAGCGTCGCCTCCGCGTATTGCCGCAGCTGGTAGCTCGTGCTGCCGCCCTTGCCCGGCCGCGACCGGAACTGGTTGCGCGCGCGCTGGTTGCTATGCCGAAGGGGTTTGGAGTCAGCGAAAAAGGGGGGGATCGAATGCATAGCGGGAAGAGGGTTTTTGGTGCCCGGACGGATGCGGACTTACACGGTCGTCACGAAGGAGGTCATCTTGTCCCCGATCTTTTGCAAGGGGCTCGATGGGATGTCTGTTGACTGCGCCATTGCGTTGGTGTTAGCGGGGCACAAATAGATAGATGTTGAAGTTGTTTTGGCTGGGAGTGGGAAGGGTGGACAATTTACCTGATGGGATTGAGTTAATTAGATGGTAAGTAAGGAAGTACGAAGTGGCACAGTGACTTGAGAAGCAAGAATAATGCGAACCTGCCTGGCAAAGTGTGTTGTTTAAATGTTTGGCGCCGTCACAAGAGTGACGATGGGCATTGGAATTGGGATGTTTTGCTTGGTTGCTATGCTGCGCACGGGCCATGAGCCCGTCTCAATGCCGATTGCCCACGCCGCCTCCACACAGAGATCTGGGGCAGGGGTTCCCTGCCGTCCTCCGCTAGGTACAATACCTAGGTACATTGGGGAAGGGGCTTTCATCCGACTCCATCTAAAGCAAAATGTGAATGTAGTGGACAAGGAATTCTATCCCATATAAGAGCGCATGATTTTCTATAGCAATTTATTAAATGAAATACATTGCTTTGGCCATGAACAAGCGACAAATGAGAATCTAATTACGACTTTCATTCATCCTGCCCAGGGATACCTACCTATTCACGGTGTGACATCTGAAGACGAGATTACCCACGTTCGTCTTCGAAACTAGCCTCCAGCTACCCCAGCGCTCCTTTTTCCCCAATATATCGAGCTACCTTTAATGACTTATCTTTACATTTCTCCTTTGATCGGGTTATCAACTTCCCGAGGAACCTCATGGGCCAGTCGAATAAACCCCGCAAATGGGAGTCCATCGTGCTTCTCCAGATTTTGAGGATCCGGGTAATTGGAATCCCCACCAGGGGTTGCCATGGGGCTCTGATCAAGGTATAGTGCTAATTGTATAGTATTGGAGGTAGGTAATCAGTCTAGAGTACCGTGAGTACATAATGCTACACACTATTCTAGTTTACATGAATCCACGAGTGTAGTTCTTGAATACGTTGCAACAATGCTATCGTATTCCTTCCTACTCTTCCTAACAGCCCTCAGGGGCATCTATGCGACTTGCAAGATCGATAGGCGTCACGTAGTTCGATCGTTTAATCCTCGTCGTAATGCCAGTTCCGAGACGACCCCGTTGCAAGTAGGCAATGGCAACTTTGCCTTTGGCGTAGATGTCACCGGTTTGCAGACGTTCAGTCCCTTTGCAACGATGTCGACTTGGGGGTGGCATAACTTCAGCCTGCCAACTACCAGTGGCCAGACTTCAGTAGATGGTTAGTAACCTAGGTAGTCAATTTCATGACCACAAGCTTAGTCTAACTCATCATAGATTTCACAGGGTTAGACTGGTGGACCCATGGTCGATTGGTCAATTACAACCAGCCCAACCCGGCAGAAAGCGATATTTCCAACTGGCTGATCCAGAATCCCCAGCGTATGAACTTAGCAACGATTGGGTTTTCGTTCGGTGAGGATGGTGTGACTGAGGAGAAGCTGGAGGACAAGTCCCAGACTCTCGACCTCTGGACTGGCCAGATCTCGTCTGCTTTTACCTATAACGGAGCTCCTGTAAAAGTCGAGACCTGGGCAGACTCGAGCTCCGATACCATCGGCATATCTATAGAGTCCAAACTCCTTTCTACGGGCTCTATTGGCATCTTCTTCGATTTTCCTATGCCAACTCGAAACAAGTTCGATGCCCCTTTCGTCGGTGTTTTTAACGCCACAGATCAGCATATCACCAGCCTCCAGGGAGAAGAAAATAGTGCAACGATTCGGCACGATATTGATGGGACTTCATACTATACCACCGTCGCCTGGGACTCTAGTGCTGAAATATCGGGACCACTTGACGGGACTCACCGCTATGTACTGAAGCCATCGCAGGGGGTTAAGCAGATCGAGTTGTCAGTTGCTTTCTCGCCAGTTCCAATCACTGACGCTCTATCTTTTACGAGAATAGCGACTGCGTCCACGGCATGGTGGGAGTCTTTCTGGAAGTCTGGTGCCTTCATTGACTTGACAGGGGTAAAGTCGCCCAATGCTACGGAGCTTCAGCGGAGGACGATATTGTCGCAATATCTTACAGCTGTCAACTCTGCCTCTTCATATCCTCCGCAAGGTGAGTGACTTGTCCTGAATCTCTCATAACTGGCTAACTATTGGTAGAATCTGGTAAGACAGTCTTGTTTCTTGGTTTGACTTGGAGCCTTGACTTGTCATAAACTGTGACTATCCCATCGCTAATACGAAACTCAGGTCTAGTCAATAATGGGTGGTATGGGAAATTCCACGTGAGTGCCATAGATTTTATCTAGCCATTTCACATGACCTTAATTCATCACTGACATTCTCGTGCAGTTGGAGATGATATTGTGGCATCTACTCCACTTCGCGAGGTGGAATCAGTTTCCATTATTAAGGCGTAGCGTTCCAGGTATATATAGTAAATACTTGGACTCATCTGTCGAACGTGCAAACCTCCAGGGGTATGACGGCGCTCGTTGGGGCAAGATGACCGACCCAACCGGGAGATCAGCCCCTGGCGAGATTAACTCACTACTCATATGGCAACAGCCTCACCCCCTTTACTTTGCCGAGATTGAATACAGATCATATCCCAACGAGACTACGCTAAAGTCATGGGATGAGATCCTTACAGCAACCGCTGACTTTATGGTATCTTATGCCTTCTTTAACCAGTCGACCAAGTACTACGATCTCGGTCCGCCAATGTATCCAGCTTCAGAGAACACAAATCCCAACGCTACCATTAATCCTGCATTTGAGTTAGCTTATTGGAGGTTTGGGCTAGACGTTGCTATTAAGTGGAAAGAGAGACAGAACCTTACGGCTCCCGAGCAATGGACGGAAGTACGAGACAATCTAGCGCCGTTGCCGGTTGTAGAGGACGCCTTTGCGGTGTACGAGGGGATCCCGAACATGTGGGAAAACACCACGGTGCAAGACCATCCAGCAATGTCAGCCGTATTCGGTCTACTCCCTCCACCGTATAGCGGCCCACCTCTCAACATGACAGTCGCCAGGAATACGGCGGATAAAATTCGAGATCTATGGGACTTGGAGGACTGCTGGGGCTGGGATTTCCCGATGCTGGCTAGTAGGTTTCTCCGAGTTGGGCAGTCACCCGTCCTCATATCCGTCCCTCTCTTGAATTGTTGGCTCTAACCATTGCAGTGAACTCGTTGCGTCTCGGAGATATCGATCAAGCAGTAGCTTATCTCCTACATCCCTTGTTCGAATTCGACGACGCTGGATATCCAGTTGGCGGCTCGCGAGTGCCGACGCCATACTTTCCCGGATCAAGCTCATTTCTGTTAGCTATGGCCATGATGGCAGGAGGCTGGGATGGCGAACCTGGACCACATTTCCCAGAGGGCTGGGATGTCCGAGTTGAAGGATTTATGCCCGGGTTATGATGAAATGTCTTGAAATAAACGATTATGGATTTTATATCTCTGACAAACGGTCCTCAATTGGTGTCAACTGGAAAGAACCGGTGCCTCACCGCCTACCTCGTCACCCAACGGAGTATATTTAGTGACACTTACAGCATCCCCTTCCCCCCTTTTCCGAAAAATTGGACTGAATGGTATTGCGAAACCCACCACTCGTCCTAAGCCAATCTACCGTATTGAACAATGAAGGATATTGTACAATAAGTATAAATCAAATATTAATAAGATATTCGTATCGTTTCACCTCATTTCCCTATGTATGAATGCCCTTCTTACCTCGTCGTTAAACACAACAACCGCAAAATCATTATGCGTCACCTAAAACGCTTTGGATGCCATATATTTTTTTAGCTGAATAGATACCTTGAATGTTGAAAAACTGGCTACTACCTATCGAATAGTGTAATAAAGCTACGAATTCACTGTTCGCGACTCACCACATCTCATCAGATGAAAGGCACTGGTTTTGAGTATCTGGGTCTAGTATGCCGAAGGTGACAAACAACGACAAGATCTGAATACTTGGTGATATGTAATCGACGACAGATACTGGTACCAGCTTCCACCATTAATCATGATCTCAAGGAGAAAATGTCTATATAAGTGGCAGGTTTTGCATGCTTTGGCCTCCTTATTTTCCAATTAACACACCAATCCAATCGACACATCACAAATCAAGAACCTCGGTATATCCTATGAACTTGAGTCCAGTCGTGCAAAAGGTAGACGCCAAAACATGTCTGCTCAACCTGATCACAATGAGGTCAGCTTTCTGCTATCAGGCGACCTTTCAAGAAGAAAACCTGCGGTATATACGGTCATGGAATTGCGGGAAGGCACACAGAATGAATTTGTATGTTGCTTTCCTCCCAGAACCCTGGACAAAGCTATAAGAAATTGACAGATCCATCAGGAATGGAGTACCATCGTTGTTGGTCGGCAGGGGTTTTATTACATCAAACTTGACAACGACGAATGGCGCATCACGGAAGGACGCTGGACGGGGCCACGACATATAAGATGGTGGAGAAGAGAGTATTCGCCAGACACCAGTTGTTACGCATTTCGGATCAAAGAGTACGAATCAGACACCGACATGTTCCAGCTAGCGACGAGTATTTGCAGACGTTGCCGTGAATATAAAACGAATGCCTACGCTACCGAGAATAGAAGTACGGGATTCAGCGACCGCACCATGGTACTCGACACACTCTCTGAATTTATTGATGAAATGCGCGGTAAAAACTGTGAGCACTTCTACATCTTCTGCTTTTCCCCTTTCTACTTTTTTGTGGGCTTTATGTGGGATGCGCTGACTGGTTGAGTAGCGACAAAATATGAGAAGACCATTGTGGAATTAGCAGATCTGTGGAGGGCACATGATGATTCGCAGCCACACAGGCGAGATCAATACTTTTGGCGGGTGTGGGTAATTGAGAATGAAGACGAACGAAGGAGACGAGAAGCGCGGGAATGGCAACAAAGACGAGATTTGCAAGCATTGCAACAATGGCGACAACAGCCAACAACTCAATTCTATGGATAAGATGAGTACATACCATTTCTCAGTAGCTGTACTGGAAGGTATCGGTGGTTGATGTAGGAGGCGGCACGAGGATTCCTTGTATTCATGGTCAGAGGGGATAATTAGGTATCAATGGGAGGAAACTTGGTTACTGTAAGAAGTATGTGAGAGTTGAGATATAGAACCTATTTCATAGCAGCTGACGGAAGAGTGGTCCCTTTAAGCTAAGGCCTCCTTTTCAGAGGTCCATTACCTAAGGCATGGATTCGATTTTACGAGCCAGCGAGCTTCTTTATCCTGGGAGTCTGGCAAGCTTCATCGTAGTGCAAGAGCAATGGTAATCTTCTGGGAGAGTACAGGTAAATAGTTGGTCTTACTCCACAACTATTGACTTTGAGGTGTACGTCTGCCGTCGTTGGATTCCGCATTCTTTTCGTTTTGAACCTCAATACATTATGTACCATTCGTTTCTTGGGTTTGGTAGAGTTGAGTGCAGCATGTTACTGCAATCTTTCTGTGTGAAGATGTTTCCGCCGTGGCTTGTCTCTAGTTTCCTGCTTCCTGTAGCTGTTCTGTTATCGACGACAAAGGGTAGTCCTCTTGATCACGTACTCCAAGATAGTGTTATGTCAGACGAACTCGGATGTGGCCTCGTCGATCTGACAATGCCTTCCACCTATTGGTATGAGTTGATCACCCACAATAGCATCCCTCCCTCCGTACCAAATGCGACGGGCTGGCCGGTATATCGAAACGTAAAGACTATGTTTGGAGCCAAGGGCGACGGCGTCACAGACGATACCAAGGCTCTCCAAAACGCGATTAATGCCGGTAATAGCTTTGGTCGGAGAAATACAAGCAGTCTCGGAACTACCGGTAGGCCCCTGTGGTCTACCTTCCGAAAGGCGTCTATGTGCTGGCCAAGCCCATACAGTTCTTCATCGGAATGATCCTGATGGCGTGCCAGCTTGCCAATGTCCGATTCAACATGCCAGTCATGCCCAGCGAGTCTACCGTCCACGTCGAAATTGCGATGCCTGAGGCAGGCTCTGGGTTAATTATAGAAGATTCGTTTTTCCGCGGCGGTGTGGTATCACAGTTAAGGATGTTCTTCCTGGTACTCCTTTTTGTTTCTGCTCTCTCCACACTCGAGTTCACAGGCTAATAGACGAACAATCTCCAGGCTGTACGCTATTGGAAGTTAACATGGCCGGAGAACCCCCCCGGAGCCATTGGCTTCTGGAACACGCATCTCCGCGTGGGCGGCGCTTTCGACACGCGGATACAGAAGAAGTACGGACCTGGCATGACTAACGATCCAGCCCAGTGCAAATCTGCCTTCATGCTTGCGCATTTCAATATTAGCTCGTCGGCATATGTCGATAACATGTGGGGTGAGTGTCGACTTTCTGGGTTATCTTGGACCGCTCCAGCTAATTCGTGTATGCAGCCTGGACTGCGGACCACGATCTGGACGGCCTCGGCAACCCTCGAACGAACCCGCAGTGTATCTCCACCGGCCGGGGAGTGCTGATTGAGTCGACGAAACCATCTTGCGTGTCGAGCGAGCACAACACCCTCTACCAGGTCAGCATCCACGGGGCAGACAATATCTTCATCGGCTTCCAGCAAAGCGAGACTCCTTACTGTACGTGTGTCTCCTTCCTTGTCCTTCCATCCCCAAAATTCCCTACCCCCTAAACGGGTTGATCTAAGCAATACCGCATAACCAATCGAATGAATAGGGCAAGGCGGCAACTCTACTCCCACTCTGCCCGACCCCTGGGCCCCTCTAGCGCTGCCTAGCGACCCGGATTTCCAGTGGTGCGAGCCCGAAGATGTCCACCTGAGCTTGTTCGCAGGCGGGTTCTGGACCTTCTTCAACGACAACAAGGCGTGCGCGAACGGCGTTGAGTGCCAGCGGGATGCCATCTAGACGAGCAACAACACCGGCGTCGAGTACTTCGGCATCGGCGTCAACCACGTCCAGAACATTGTGCGGGGGGTTCCCGGCCGTTACGAGCGAGGACAATAAGGGCGGCTGGTATGCTAATCTAGCAGCGTATCTGAGAGATGCTTAAGAGGGGAGGGACTTGCTCTAAGATGGAATTTTTGGCGTATATGATAGGTTGCTGATATACACATAAGTATAGGCTAGATGCTGCTGAAGTAAATGTTGTCAATTATCATCAGGGGCTCCTGACCTTCGCTAATCCGATCTCACAATTTGCTGGCGACTAGCGACTAAGCTATTGAGCATGCGCTGAAGATATTCACGTAGTCGAGAGTGATTCATCTATAAGGGGAGATTAGTCACAAGTATGACTGTCAAGCCAAAGATCTCAGCGTAGAACTGGCCTCAGAGTATAATCTTGAGAAAATTGTGAAGCGGCTAAATACTTGAGTTTGGGGATGGGTAATGCCTAGGTCCTTTCGGGTTTGAGTATACTCAGAGGAAACCGGGTTTTACCAGCCCTCGATCCCCATCCGCAACAGCATAAAGCTCTCCGGAATGGGCTGACGAACGGGAGACATTTCACAATATTCTGTCCCTTGATCCATCGCAGGCTACCACCACCTTTTTTTTCGGTGCTCTTCGTCCAGCGTGGCGAGGTGCTCGGTCTTGCCGAAGGTCATCTCGTCTAGAGCACGATCTCACCCATGTGTTCGCCCTCGAACCCAAGCGTCGCAAGCTTCTTTAGCTTCGCGCTCTCCTTCGCCTTCTCCACCGCCCTCTGCTCCTTGGCGAGCTTGTCTACCATGTGGAAGTCTGCCCTCTCGAAACCAGCGGGCGGGTCGTCATCCTTGTCGAGATCGATCTCTCCGAGCAGCAGCACGTTCTCGCCCCGGACCAAGAAGATGCCATGGGTCTGGTCGCCGTAGAAGCCCGACGGTTGGGGATCCGAGGGGTCGGAGGTTATAGCGAAGACGCGCTCAATCGTCGATTGAAGAACTAAGTTGGCTGTGATCTGGTGTTAGAGATAAAGAGAAGGAGACAGAAGACAGGGACGGCTAAAGACGTTGGGTAATGTACCAAATTGGTCCCAGCTCCGTAGGATTCCTATCAGTTTCCGCCCATCTCGTAGACAAACCAGGAGCTTCTCTATTCTCAGCAGTCAATGAAATGCTGCCCCCCTATGCCCAATGGTGTGTTCGTCTTACTATCAGTTAGGTCGAGCAGCTGGGCAGCCGTGGTGAACATCTGCGGCGGGAGCTGCTGAGGCTGGGGAGGTGCCGCGGACCCCAGGCCGGTGGGCATTGGGCTACCAAGCGGAAGTCCGCCTGGCTGAGGCGGGGGATCGTGTAGCGAAAGGTTCTCCATCATGTCATCGGGTGGAAGCTATTGTCGGTGTAATTGGACGAGCTATCACAATCCATAGAGAAGGGCAAGCTACTTTATGGGTGTTCTTTCATTCGCGCCGGTATTGTTTGTGACGTCCGATGCGCTTACGATTGCATGGTAGAAAGCTCGGCGTAGCTTGTATTCCGGTGACGTTGTTTTTTATCGTTTGCAAATTTGGATAAGGCACGGTCTATCTCTTTATCGCAGAGGGTGCGGCTAGCGTGCTTAGGTAATATATCTAAAGTGCCTAATCGCAGCAACCCCTAAGTTTGTATACTTCTTCTATCAGCTGGTACAATGCAAGACATTCATATTTGAGATCACAGGTCTATTAAGAATTCG
Organism: Hypoxylon cercidicola; assembly: GCA_022578845.1. Classification (NCBI taxonomy): domain Eukaryota; kingdom Fungi; phylum Ascomycota; class Sordariomycetes; order Xylariales; family Hypoxylaceae; genus Hypoxylon; species Hypoxylon cercidicola. The sequence continues at coordinate 2,951,906 of MU399494.1, read as the reverse complement.
TCAAGTTTGTAGTTTTCAAGAGTCTAGACTTGTATTAGTTATATCTAACTATAGCCTTTTAACTTACCTAGCAATAGCATACTACGATCCAATCACGAGTAAAGCGCACTCTATAATACGGCCACTAACATTTGCTTCTCTAACATTTCAAACTGTCTCGTCTCTAGCCAATGACCATTCAGATGAAAGACAATTGTCATCAGAGACGAGATTCGGATCTGATAACAGTTGTAAACTCGCATTCGCCATGGTCTTAAGTGAGTCTTGGCAGGCCGAGGCGTTTGCCGGATCTGGGAAGCTCGGCCTAGCTCCAGACCAAAAGCTAGGCGAAACTGGGCGAGCCGGGTCTCCCTTCTCTTTGCATGTTGCCGAACATCCTTGTTAGCACATGTGACGGTCCAGACATATCCTGTACATCCCATACGTCCCATACGTCTATGTAATACATCCACTACGTCGTCTCTCTCGCCTGCTCCTTTTTTAGCGGGGACCGTACTTTGGTGTAGCTTCGTATTCCCTACTTCCCTACTTCTCTGAGGCACTATTTCGGCCTCTCGGATTGGATAAAAACCAACAAGGTCAGCAACTCTCAAGCCTCTCTCTCTCCTTCGATGTCTCGATAGCCCCCCAACACTTGCAATTGAGGTATTTCGATTGCAACACCTCTACACCATGCCGGGCTCCTCACGAATGCCCATAAGCTTGCGCGAGAGCTTCAACGACGTCAAGATGCGGTCTCGGGCACTCAATCCCCAGCAGGTCTTTAATCTTGAGATGTAAGGGTTTCCCCGTCGAACCCGCGCCCTCCGCCCGTGACATCAATGAAGCGTCACCGTCACTGGTCATGTAATCTGAAAACTAATATTTTTCTTCTCCAGACTCAAGAACATACTACTCTTCTTCTTCATCCTGCGAATAGTGCGGCGGACGTTCTGGAAACTCAAGGGCCGCGGACTCTTTGGAACCATCGCCGAGCTGTACCATGACGTCCGACGCGTGCTATACGGGTACTTCCTGCGCGCCCCGGGCGTTCGGAACCAGGTGCGGAAGCAGATCAACGAGTCGCTCTCCAAGGTGCAGGCAAAGATGATACCGACCGACGGGACGAGGTATTTGACATTGCCGAAAGAAGGGTGGACCGACGACGCACTGCGGACCGAGCTCGAGGCATTGGCGAACATGGACCACACGAGGTGGGAAGACGGCTATGTATCGGGTGCCGTATATTCCGGCGAGGAGGACTTGCTTAAACTACAGACTGAGGCATACGGCAAGTTCACCGTTGCTAACCCGATACATCCCGACGTCTTCCCTGGCGTGCGGAAGATGGAGGCAGAGGTCGTTGCCATGGTTCTCTCCTTATTTCACGCCCCGCCGAACGCTGCCGGAGTATGCACTAGCGGAGGTACCGAGAGTATTCTGATGGCATGCTACAGCGCAAGACAGAAGGCGTATGTAGAGCGTGGTGTTACGGAGCCGGAGATGTAAGATGTCTAGTGTGCCCCCTATATTCGATATGCTAATCTAGTGGTGACAGGATCCTACCCGATACAGGACACACAGCCTTCCGAAAAGCCGGCGACTACTTCAAGATCAAGGTCCATCTTGTACCGTGCCCTGCGCCATCCTACCAAGTCGACGTCCACCGAGTTTCCCGACTTATCAACTCCAACACCATTTTGCTTGTTGGGTCCGCACCCAACTTCCCCCACGGCATTATAGACGACATCTCGGCCCTCTCCAAGCTGGCCGTGAAGCGCCGCGTGCCGCTGCACGTAGATTGCTGTCTGGGATCATTCCTCGTGCCATTCCTCGACAAGGCCGGCTTCGAGACGGAGCTCTTCGACTTCCGCCTCAAGGGCGTCACTTCGATCTCCTGCGACACGCACAAGTACGGTTTCGCGCCCAAAGGCAACTCCACCGTGCTCTACCGCTCCCAGGATCTCCGAACGTACCAGTACTTCGTCTCACCCGACTGGTCCGGTGGCGTATACGCCTCTCCCGGCATTGCCGGCTCGCGCCCAGGCGCCCTGATCGCCGGGTGCTGGACCAGCATGATGCGTGTGGGCGAGGCGGGCTACGTGGACGCGTGCGTCAAGATCGTAGGGTGCGCCAAGAAGATCGCGGAACACGTAACCAGCTCGCCCGTGCTGAGCGCCGAGCTCGACATACTTGGGCGCCCGCTCGTCTCGGTCGTGTCCTTCGCGGCCCGCAACCTCGACATCTACGATATCGCCGACGGCATGAACGCCCGCGGCTGGCATCTCAACGCCCTCCAGAGCCCCCCGGCCATGCACGTCGCCGTCACCTTGCCCATCACCAAGGTCTGGGACCGCCTCGTCGCCGACCTCGAGGCCGTCATCGAGGCCGAGCGCGAGAAGGAGCGTGTCCGCGTCGTGGAGGGCAAAGGCCCCAAGGGTAAGGCGACAGGCGATACTGCCGCCCTCTACGGCGTCGCCGGATCCCTTCCCAACAAGGCCGTCGTCGTCGACCTGGCCACCGGCTTTTTGGATCTGATGTACAAAGCGTGATGATTGAACGGAAGAGATGGAATGTTAGCGTCGTTATTTGCTGAGATATCAGAGTGCTTTGCTCAGACGCCTTATCCTAGCTAGATTGACGGCAACTTTGGTAAAATTATCTAATGTACTGTAAAGAATGGGGGCGGACAGGTCATCGTGTGGTTGGGATTCCTTATTTCAGGTAGTCACGTAATGGCTATATGTATATAAGACGAGGCAAGAAAGGGGGAGAAGTATTCTCATCTCGTATATTGGGACGTATAATTACGTGGACGCAAAAAGGTCTTCCAATCAATGCTACTACATACCTATGTACACGTTTCCCAAGAAACGGAAACCGATGTTTGTTCAATGCTTTTTTTATACACCATACCGAACCTCGATGCTTGAGTTGATCATTTCCGGGTTTCCCTGTCTCTCCGTTTCCCGTCCCGTTTTTACGCCGACTTATGAAGGGGGCCTTACACAAACATCGTCAGGGGAAGAAGAGATACACCATAAAATGGAAGACATTAATAGAAACCGCCACGCCCTGGATTCCTCCCCTCCGGTTTGTCTTTTGGGTTTGCCTATTACGTGTCGCCGGTGTATTCAAAGTCTCACACTGCTCCCACACCCATTCCTACAGCCCTCTCTCGTGTCATCTGTTCTTTTCCCAAGCAAAGACTAAGCTTGGGCAGGAGAACTACGAGAATTTATAGCTCGGCTTCCTTGTCGACGATGTAATGCCCGCCCTCCTGGATGATCATGGATTCGGCATCGCCGACCTGCTTGCGCTCCGAGACTTCGACGAAGTACTTGAGTCGTTTCTGCATCGTTCTTCTGTACGGCAGCGTCAATCCTTGGGAAGAGTTCCACTCCCTCATGACTGCTGGTTGCTATTGTAGCGGCTCGGAGGAGCTGGATAATCGGTTTAGGTGGAGGTATACATCGGTGCCGTATCTAGACTTGTGTCAGCAACGGGTCAATGTCAAGTACGGGGAGTACGGATGATAGTTACCCCTCCATGCTGATCAATTTCAGATCGCCACCAAAATATCGAGCGTAGAGTCTGGAAATCGGTAATCCGTAACCAAAACCAGCCATCGGTGCCTTGAAATCGCTCTTATCGAAGTCGGGGTCCAAATTCGGGGTCCTGTCTACAGTCGTGTACATGTACGTCCACACCAGCGGAATGGCACTTCGGGGGATTCCACCGCCCTCGTCGGTGATCTTGATTGTGATATCCTCTCTCCCTTCAGCGACTATCACCTTTGTTACTGGGAATTCCTGCTTGTCCTGCCCGTGCGCTTCGACGACAGCCCTTAACGAGTTTTTCAAAGTCTCGAAGAGCATGTGCGACAGGTGACCCGGCACGTACATGAAATTGAGGTCGGGGTTGCAGACCAGTTGGATTTTTGGCGCCTCGAAAAGTCCATAGTGGTCCTCGCATACGAACCGGGCGTTCTCGATGGCCTCTTGTGCTAGATCCCGTACGTTCGTCTTGGTGCAGATGATTCCGACGTAGGTAGGGTCTCGATGATGACTCTGATCGGTGAGGGCAATGTGTTGCCCGATAAGCATACGAATGCCTATCCGAGACATGTAGAAACGGTCTAAAAAGGATTGGATGTTGTTGTCGATCTGCATCCGTTGCCGTCTCCGCTTGTATTCTAGGATCCCTTGCGCCATTGTTGTAACAACACCATCATGTCTCCTCTTGATCCTGTGTAACGCCTGTGCGAATCTTGAATTGTATGCCTGCAGTTCCGGTGGCCAGTCGCCGCTGTCGTCCACCATGGCGAAGTATCTCCTCGCTGCTTGAGCCTTCTTGCCGTTGGTCATGCTAGCTTGCGCCAGCGTTGGCGACGATGCATATTGGCCTTCGCGGATACTCGGGTTGGGAGTGGCCTCGGATAGTAGAGCGCTTCTGCCATTGCCAAATTTTCCCGGGTTCAGCAGTCGATCCCGTACATCTCTCGATAGCTCGGGTCGTCCCAAGTTAATAATTTCCTATCACATGTCAGATGACTCATGCGCCGGACTGTCGCGGCCATCGCGTCTGTGACTCAGTTTGCATACCTCAAACGACTGCGCATACCAATCCTGAACCTTTCTTACCGACGGCATTTCGCTAAGTCCGTCTGGCAAACTCGTGAGCTCCTGGACTCGGTGGGCAAGGCGGATGGGAAGCTCTTCGGCGAGGAATTGGGAGGCGCGGAAAAGAGTTCCTAGACGGTCAACGAGGTTGAATTAGCTAACAAGACTTCTCGACAAGCAGGAAAGTAGTCAATGGCTGTACCTATTGATGGTCTCTCTCCAAATTGTACCATCTGCCTTAAGCTAACTCCGGTAGCAGGAAAGTTAGAGTAATGGCGGATGGTGTCCATCAGCCTCTCGGACGCCTTCCAAGACATGCTGGGCGGATGCGTTTCAGCGACAGTGTTAGACCCGAAGATGATAGCAATCTCAGGTAGGATAGAGATGAATCAGCCCATGAGACGCGAAGTAGATGCGTTGCAGGTAGGGATAGGAGTAGGAGTAGGAATAGCACGAGACAAAGTAGAAAGCCGAAGCTAGAAACCCGAGTCGAAGGCGGATCCCAAAAGGACCCCGCGGGAATTAGAGAGATGACGCTTAATAGCAGGGACCTATGGAACCAGTATCTGGAGCTAAAGTGCCGAGGCTTTGAAATACAATGGTTATTTTAGGTACCTTGCCTAACGTACAATACCTAACGTATAACCAAGAGCTTCAAACTCGACACTTTGTCCAGTTTCTTCGGTAAACACAGCGCGGACAAAATAAGTAGCGATAAATTAAGCGCTTATCGACGGCGACCAAGACAGCAACAGGAAGTTATCCTCAAGTCAAATAGTGAAATTTGAGGTCGGACACTCACAAAGTAATGAGAACCCTTTAGAGTCTTGGGAAAGCCGCCATTGGTCCTTTGTCTGTGGGGGCGCGGAGACATGGGAGAGTCGCAAAAGCTTCTCCAGCCGTATCCCACCAATAACTTTACCGAAACGATGCGAGTACAACCGAGGAGGCGCTGATAGGCGCTGTTGTTGTTACCTCAAGCACCTCTTAACCCTCCTAACACACGTAAACCATAAACCACACGGGCTGACGGGACGACCGACTTCTCCTAACCTGCCCTTTTAGGTACCTAGCTGTCTTCAGATTCCCATATTCCCCCATGTCCCCCCACAGTTTATGCCATACCGGCTTAGTTACATTGTAGGTGCTTAGTATAGAACCTACATACCTACCTGCAAGCCGGCACTTCGTAAGAACACTTGCGCTCACATGGAAGTTTGAAAAAGTCGCAACATTGGATATAAGACAACTTTTAAGCAGTAAGGGGCTTTACCCCGCGAATTCAGCTGACGTCTCTCCAGCCTCCATTCCCCCCTGTCTTGCATCCTAGGCTTTAGCTTGTTCAAGATTAATTCGAGTTATTTTCCAGCCGTTGCGTCGTTTGGGAAAACAACTCATTCTTAATGATAGGATCTCATATCCTTGTATCAAATATTATCTAGATGGTCTTAAAATCCCAAGATACTCGAGACACACATGCACGACTCGATCCTTGTACGACTTCAGTGTCCCTTGTTTCCCTATCAGCCTACGTATGTGCAGTGAGCATTTGCACACGTGCTCCCAATACAATTGTGTGCAGCTCAGGGCCATTGCAGGTGCTGTTGCCTTAATGCTCATGCCCCACAGCAAGATAGCTGGTGTTTTCTTGCATGTGCACGGTGCACAGATTACGGATGCAGGCCTTAAACATCGTAGATCGGCATCGGCAACTCTCCCCAAGCTCATCCACCGACTCCGTCCGAATCCGGAAGTGTCTTTACTCTAGAGCACACGTTTGTCTACCTTATGCCAGACACAGACTCGGATGCAGACCCGGACAGCTCCCCGAATGGGCCGGCGCCGCAAACGCCAACCAAGAATGCTAAGGCCGAATATCACCCCTGGTTACCAGACCATGACCACGAGGCCGCTACTCCTGATAAATCATCACCATCAGGCTCACCGTCGTTGAGCATCCACTCTCTCGGCATATCTACATTTTCCACGATGCGCCGTCAGTTGTCATCGCCCTTTGCGAGGCCCCCCTCCTCTCCTCTTCACCTACTCGATGCAGAGCGTGAGGAACATGAGGAAATCGTACGAGATAGCAAGGATGTCCTCGTCCAACGATTGAATGACTTAGCCACTCAACTTAGCCAGCAGGATTATCTCAGAGAGGACAGTGTCAACGGTCTACATGCCAAAGTAGATGAAATGGAGAATGTTCTTTCTGCGAGAAGCAACCCTTCGAGACGAACACAGAAATCTAGGCCTTCGAGCTTAATGCTCCAAAGTAGCACAAGTTTGCGCGACTCTTTTTGGAGTCCGCTTACGCCAGGCCAAATCATGCCTAATATCTCGAACATACCATTGCCTACCTTGCAATCTTCGTCAACCCAGACTGAGGACAACTCTATGCCTAACGCCACCAGAACGAAAGAGGCTAATGAGTCTCGGATGTCGCCCGCACAGACGAACCAAGTTGTGGAAATGGCACAAAACCTCTGCAAAGAACTAGAGTCTGTTATCATGAGTCTGCGGGCTCGACAGGAAGAGTCGGATGCAAGATTGTTCTCAGCCGCGTATGTTAATATACCATGCTAACACGCCTATAGCATATTCACGAAATGCTCATTACACGTGCGGAACGGGCCGCGCAGAGAATTATTTACCTTGAAAAGCGGGTCAAGGAACTGTGAGTTAACCTGAGACATGCTATCGGAGACTGGACTGCTGCTGACGGCTATGGGAAGCGAGAGAGAGCGGAATGAAGGTGAAATGGAGATGCTCAACCTGCAGATCCAGTTAAAGGCCATCGAGGTTCAGTGTCTGAGCTACGTGCCTGAGGATGCCGATGAAGATTTGCGAGAAGGCATTTCGGCGTGGAAAACAGAGTGGTCCACTCTGAAGCGGAAGAGGGCACGAAGAAAGGTTTTGGCCGATAAAAGTGAGGATCAGATGCCAATAACTCCCGCCGTACAACAGCCAAGCCCACGGAGAAGAGTTGGTGGGAGCGAGAATGAGATACCGGTAACACCCACGAGATCGCAGAGAAGCAAGGCTTTGCCAGGCTGAATGCTGTGCCTGCAAATCATTGTCTAGAGTAAGTTATTTGGTGGGTTGTTGGACGCATGCTGCTTAGAGAGGCAGACAATAATGATGATCCCATATCTGTCTCAACTAATTTAGCCACCGGGGGACTCCTCGGCAGGCATTCAGTTACGTCGCAGGTACACCCTCAAATGTCAAGGTAAAGGCTCACCGCCAGGTTAGCACGTAGCCATAAGCCTATGTACCTGTGAAATATTGTTGCTTCAAGATAGGACTCGGACTGTGTTACACATACGTGACATACATATAGCAAAGGCTCAGCTCACAACGAGCAGGCTGGCACAGCTACACATACAGTTTAAGCTCGGTGAGATAAAGCGGAATTCTATGTATGTCAACCGGCCTCACCTCAGATCTGAATACTACCTATGCCACATGATCAGTCTAATCTCCAGCTTGACGGGTTAGCAAGAATGCGATGCGACCAGGAAATCTAAGATGGTGCAAGCGGTGGCGAGAATCTGGAGAGAACGGAATACCGGCAAGTCGCTCCTCACTACAAAAATAACCGACGGGGCAGTGCTTACTATGTATGTAAATCTCCAAGAGTAAAAAGGTACTGTCCTGGCGGTTTAGAGGAGGAAAGTTACAAAGGAGGTCGAAAAGGGCTGGCTCATGTTACGTCATATGTAGCATCTAGAGGTCTTGGGCCAATTATGCAGGGCCCCAAACCCTTCAGATGACCACCTCCACCATCCCTTTCAGTCGGGTAGAACAAATACGTACAGGTTACAGCTGCTCACCATCAGAGCCTAGAGCTAGAAACGTGGGTGAGGGTGTGATGGTACAAACGCAAGCCGCAAGGCTTTGTGTAACTGTAGAAGTTGCAGGACAGTAGATGGCCAGCCCTATGCTACGTGCTACATATGCTACGCACACGAGTAAGTTTAGCTAAATGCCTTCTTTTAGAGAAGAACGCTAATTTCCCCAGGAAATCCTAAGTTATGCACGTGGCTTTACTTGGTATAGTCAAAATCATCCCGCACCCAAAGCCAAATGGATTTCTTGAGGAGGTGCTTGTGCGGCAGTGTGGTAACACAATCTTGCTGCAGCTCCCGTTCAGTGTAGCTTGGAAGGATTCAAACCCATACACATCTTTAATAGAATCAAGTTTCGAAAGCAGAGCCCGCCGAACCCTCGTACCTCTTTTGACACATCTCGTGGCGACCGTCGCAAAGCAAGCTCTGGTGCTACGTCACCATATACTCATACTTCCCCAGTGGGTTAAGCTAGGGAGCCGGTGGATTTGAGATGGCAAGGATGGATGGCACGCCGGGGAACCCTTGGCAAAAGACAACTAACTGTCTTCCATTGGCCTGCACACAAATACCATGCTCTGGCGAGAATACTATTCAGCCCACCCCTGCTGTCGCCAACACGATAGCTCTACAAGATGACGCTGCCACGCTCGCGGGGAGGAATCCTTTACAAGGCTTTCAACCAACGAGGCTTGGAGTACGGCTACGGTGCTCCATGGCATCCTGCCCTCTCACGCAGCCTCTCACGCGATGATCGACGGGCATTTTTTTGGAAGCACAGCCGGCCGAGAACCCGATAGAGTGGTCTTGTTGCGCGTCGGCTAGATAGGGTTTCCTATGGTCCTACTACCTAATCGACTGATATAATGGCCTACTCCATCCCCTTTATCCCCCTTTTCAATTTTATCCCCGCTGTCCTCCCTCATCTCGTCTTATGATAGTGGTTTCCTAGACCATCAAGACGGATAGACAGAAAACCAGAAATCACGGGTAACATTCGTAGCCCAGTGGTCCATAACTAGACCATGACCTCCAACGCGAGAGGCACGCCCACCGGCGTGGATGAGAAGAGAGAGAAGGTTCCGGGCCGAAAGGAGTCGGACACTTCCAACGTATCTCAAATCGAGAATCGGGCGAGCAGAGAACACACACTAGATGAAGAACACAGACGACGTCTGGAGGCTTCGGCCAAGTTGGAGAACCCGCTCGGCCACCTCACGCCGGAACAGCTAGCCCAGCGAGGCGAGGACTTCTGCGCCAAGCATGGCCTCACCGACGAAGCAGACATTCGAGCGTTCCGCCTCGGCGCCATGATCGCCGGCGACATGAACAAGTACGACACCGTCGACGGACTCACTGCTCGTGAAAGAGAGGTGCTCGACAGGGAGATCACGCATAAATGGTCGAACCCGCCGATGCTGTACGCTGTTATCGTCATCTGCTCGCTCTGCGCCGCCGTTCAGGGTATGGACGAGACCGTCGTCAACGGCGCCCAAGGCTTCTACAAGACACAATTCGGCATCGGTGACCCGGATTCTCAAAGGGGTAAGCTGTCAGAAACACAACGTGACACGAGCGGTATATCAGGCTAACCCGTATGCGCATGTAGACTCATGGCTTCTGGGCTTAACCAATGGTAAGCTCATACTAATAAACTACCATTAAGACGGCGGCTAACCACCATCTAGCTGCGCCCTACATCTGCTGTGCCTTCGCCGGTTGTTGGCTCACCGAACCCATGAACAAGGCGTTCGGCCGTCGCGGCACTGTCTTTATTTCTTGCCTCGTATCTGCTGCCGCTTGCTTCTGGCAAGGCTTTACAAACACCTGGTGGCATATGTTCATCGCGCGTTTCGCTCTCGGCTTTGGCATCGGTCCCAAGTCGGCCACGACCCGTGAGTTTCCCATCCCAGCTCCATATTGTAAACGGCTTCTAAATTATCATAGCCATCTTTGCTGCCGAGTGCTCCCCTCCGAAGCTTCGCGGGGCCTTGGTCATGCAGTGGCAGATGTGGACCGCTTTTGGTATCATGATGGGCTACGTGATGGACCTTGCCTTCTTCGAGGTGCCTGATTTATCTGGCATCATTGGTCTCAATTGGCGTCTGATGATGGGATCTGCTTTGATCCCTGCCGTCTTCGTCTGCGCCATGGTATACTTTACGCCCGAGGTCAGTAACGTAGCTCAGGCCCCTATACAGCTGTGGGTCGATGCTAACATGCAATAGTCGCCCAGATGGTACCTCACTAAGAATAGGCACCACGACGCGTACAGGGCTATTTCTCAACTCCGCTTCGAAAAGGTTCAAGCCGCTCGTGATCTGTTCTACATGGATACGCTCCTCCAGATCGAGAAGGAGACCATGAACATAGGCCAGAGCAAGATCAAGGAACTCCTCACCATCCGTCGAAACCGCAATGCCATGCTCGCTTCGGAGATCGTGATGTTCATGCAGCAGTTTTGCGGTGTCAACGCAATCGCCTATTACTCGACCGAGATCTTCATCGAGAGCGGTTTCTCCACCCAGTCGGCCCTCGTGGCGTCGCTCGGCTTCGGCATTGTCAACTTCCTGTTCGCCCTTCCCGCCTTCTATACCATCGACACCTTCGGTCGACGAAACCTGCTACTTACCACCTTCCCTGTGAGTTCTCTGCGTTGGCATCATATCGAATACTTGGAATAGATAACTAATATGATGATATATGTAGTTGATGTCAATCTTCCTATTCTTTACGGGCTTTAGTTTCTGGATCCCAGAGGGCACCACTGCCCACATCGCTTGCATCGCATTGGGTATATATATGTTCGGCGTCGTTTACTCGCCTGGCGAAGGGGTGAGAAATATCTTCGACGCTTTCAAAATGGAAATGCGTAACTAACAATATTCCCTAGCCCGTCCCATTCACATACAGCGCCGAAGCATACCCACTATACATAAGGCCGATCGGCATGTCGCTAGCGACGGCGACGACATGGCTGTTCAACTCGGTCATCTCGCTGACGTGGCCGGCGATGGTGCAGGCTTGGACGGCGCAAGGCGCGTTTTCCTGGTATGCGGCGTGGAACATGGCGGGTTTTGTGCTCGTGCTGCTGTTCCTGCCCGAGACCAAGGAGAAGACGCTCGAGGAGCTCGACGCCGTCTTCGACGTGCCGCTCCGCAGCCTCGTGCGCTACGGCATCGCCCAGTTCTTCTACTTCTGGGGCCACTACGTCCTGCGCCGCGACATCGCCCCGCCCAAGGTGCCGTCCGCCGCCGACGAGGTCGCGTACTCCGAGCACCAGTTCTCCAAGGAGCAGACGCACGACGGGGCTAACCGCGTCTGAGCGGCTCGCGGCGTGTGCTCTATTACTCTGCGAGAATACTCACTCACTTACATATGTATGTGTGGCGTACCGCCGCACCCAGCTCGAACAAATCTGTTGAGCGGAGCACCAGCTAGGACTCGACGTCTGGGGAAATTGGATGCGACGGACAAAAGAAAAAAGTTTTTCACGATTGCCTTTCGCGAGAATGTCTCTCATTAACGACTCAGTTTTACGGATACCCATTTGAAAATTACATTTTGCGAACAGAGGATGATGTTGATAAATATGTACTATACAAATAAGCGATGTCGAATTGCTTGGGATACCAACGAACAACCTCATACTACCCGATCAGACGTGCGATTTTGACACGGAATTGTAAATTTGCACCGTGAGGCGGTTGCCCCCTATTCCCAGCATGTAACGTCGCTACCGCCGGGCTGGTCAAAACGACGACGTAACTCAACTTCCTATCCATTATTCTTGTCATTAGTTTTCTATAAGTCATCCTAGATACCAGAGTATTCCCACGCCGACCAGAACCAAGCGAGCGAAAGCAAAGAGACGAAAGGACCGAAACGCCCGGGCTAACAGCTGGAATAACATGTCTGTTCTAGTGCCAGTCTCCCCTGCTTTTTCTTCTTCTCTCCTTTGTGTGCTATTAAATATCGTTGGAAGCAAGTAGTCAGAGAAGTTCCAACCGTGTCCAACGAACGACTCCATAAGTTTAATTCGAGAACTTTCCCCCCCTTTTTCTTTTGTTTTCTTTTCTTTTGCTTTTCTCCACTTTTTACCCCTATTTATTCCGTCACCCCCAAAACACTAGGTGCCCAAAAAGCACCATACCTTAATGAGCCGACCGATCCCGATGATGGTACCCGCGACTCCCGCCGCTGCCGCCGCTGCTCTCCGCCCTGTGGTGGTGCCGATGGTGATGCGCCGACGAAGAAGCGCTGCCGCCCTGCGACTTCAGCACCTCCTCCCACGTCGGGCCCCTGCCGTCGTCCACAACCGCGCTGCGCCGGCGCCTGTGGTGGTGGTTGTGGTGGTGCTGCTTCTTCTCGCCCGTGTTCGTCAGCGCCGACGTCGACGTCCGCCTGCTGCTGCTGTAATCCGGTCTCGGCTGGGACGAGGAGGAGGTAGCAGTCGCTTTGCCAGCGCCGGGGATCGTACTGCTCCTCGCTAGCACGATCTGCTGGTGCGCTGGTGGTGGTGGTGGCGGCGGCGGAGCCAGCTCCGGCTCCGCGACGCTCCCGCGTCTGCTCCTCGGTTCGGCCGCGCTCATGGAACTCGCCAGGGGATGGTCCCTCCGCTCCGTCACGGGAGGAGGTGGCGGCGGCGGCGGCGGCGGCGGCAGATACCCCGCCGGTTTGTAGTACGTCGACGCCGACGAGCTCGTCACGTCCGGCGCGGAGGCCCGATAGGTCCGCAGCGGCGGGCTCTGCGCGCGCCGGTACGCCGTCGCCGCGCTGCTGCTCGGGGCCGGCGGCGGCCCGGTGTGAGAGTAGGACCGCAGGTACGAGGGCGGGCGCGCGGAGGAGGAGGAGGAGGCGGCGGCCGAAGAAGGGCCCGGGAGGATGGCTCCGGAGGAAAACCGGGCCGGCGGAGCGTGCTGCTGCTGCTGCTGTTCCTTGGCTAGCTGCTGCTGCCGCTCCTGCTGGTAGTCCTCCGGCTCGTTTTCGTAGCGGCCGCGCGCGCGCTCGGTGTCGTCTGCGCGCGGCGACTCGGGAGGGGGCAGGTACTGGGCAGTGCGGACTCTGCTCGCCTCGGAAGCGGCGGGTACGACGTAGCCGTCCTTCCGGACGTACCGCTTCTCGACGGGCGCGTAGTGGCGCACGCCCGGGAGCGACGAGGTCGAGCCGCGCCTCTCGGAGCTAGCCGCCGCTGGCGGCGGTGGCGGCGGCATTATGGCTAGCGGCGGCCTCGAACTGGGCGGTCCTAGAAGCCTGAGGTCGTATATCAGATCATCGAGCGCCGCGGCCAGGATCTTCCTGGACTTGGGGTCGTGCCTGACGGGAAACTGGCTGCGGACGAGCTGTCGGGGCAGCTTTTCGGGCGGGCCGTCGGCGGCGGCCGGGTCGACCACGAATATCTGGACGTCCGTCACGATCTTATCCAGACGGCGGAACTCCTCGTCAGGGTGGGCGAGGATGCACGTGGTGAGGAACTGGGAGAACCCGACGGGGGTGAGGGCGGGGACCCGCGGCCGCGAGTAGAAGTCGAGCTGGATCAGGTGGTACTGGCAGTCCAGGTCGCTGAAGAAGTCGGCGATGCGGTCATTAATGTCTCTCGCTCTGGAATTAAATACTTCTACAACAAGGCGAAGATAAGTATCAGCGAGGTTGCACGTACTCGCAGATGGATACTACCACAGCCAAGAAAAGGGGGCGGGACGCAACACAAAACGCTGGATTGATCTGTACTCACCTAGGAACGGGCAAACCTCCGAATCCAACCGGTACTTGGAGTAAAAAACGCTCAACTTTTCTGGTGTGATAACGAGATTGCTGCTGCTAGGTGCAAAGTCGTCAATCTGCAAACGCGTCGTTGTATCAGTATTTCGCAGCCCTGTATGCGTACCCCTATTCGGAACAAATGAACATACGATGTGTTTGGCCAGCCCTCTCAAGAACTGCCCATTCCTAAAGGTGGCGTACCCCTTCTCATCGAAGAGAACGCCCCATTCGGCAGTCGTCGGCACGGCATTGGTGCTAGACCGTCGAGAAGTTGGCGGCCGTCTCGCATATGCGCGAGGAGGGCCACGGTCGGTGAAGCGTACTGCCGGCTTCGAGATATCGGCCGCGGCTGTACCCGTTGGGCTCGTTGGGGTTTGTGGAAAAGAAATGCTCGTCGGGCTCTCGACGAGAGAAGAGGTGGCCGAACCGGGGTTACTAGAAACCGAGTATCTGTGTATGCTCACGGTAGGTGAGTTCTTGTTCTTTGCGACATCAGCTGCTGCTTGTCAGCATTGAACTGTGCAAAATAACGCAGGAGTCGATTTTACATTCGTTCCCGTCCGCCTTGCTGACATCTTCCGCTGTAATAAAGGACTTTCTGGTGCCACCTCTAGGTTGGTAGCCTGGCGGCGGAGGTTTAGAATCCCTACGGGCATCCGGAGCAGATGGACCATCAGAGTCCTTATGAAAAGACCGAGGACGGCTGTCCTTTTCTAGCCCAGATTGAGACGAATCGTCCTCCGAGCCCTTCGAATCTGCTTCATGGATGCTAAGAGCTTCCCAATCGCCAAATTGCACTTTCGAATGGTCGACTTGATCATACGAATCAAGTGCTTCGGCCATCATTCGCCAGGAGACCAGGCAGCACTACCGTGGAATTTACTTAGGACAAAGCTACCTCGAGGCGAGGGCCGCTAAGACATATATCGAGGTTATATGGGCCGCGGGATAAACTAGAACTAGAACAGAACTAGATATTGCAAGCGTACCACAGGTTTGCACTTTCACAACGTCCTCGTCCAGGCTCGACACCACGCGGGTGGTCACAGTAGGAATTCTCGTCCTTGATAGAAGCCGGGCGACGAGGTGGCATCCTTCGTGGGGATCATCCCTGTTCTTTAGGCATCTATGCTCGGGAGAAAACTACGCACGACATATGATCGGTACCACGGTACTACGCTGTCGGGAAGAGTAAGGCTGCCTTGTTCTGTTGAGTCCCTCTGCATTCCATGGACGCGGGGGCTGTCAAAGTGCAGATGTTTGGGCGGGGGCAAATGGCAAATTAGGACATGTCAGAACTGACGGGAAGCTGCTTACTTGGCTCGAGTTAGCTGAAGAAAATCATCCATCATGCCATCACCTAAGGAATGAAATCATCACACTGATGCAGATAACATATGATTAGATCCATCACTGTAGTGTGTGTGGAGTGGAAATCATCGTATTAACTGTCTACCTGCGCGTACTAGGGAAGAGACCATATCGAGGTCGGACGTCGTGGGAGATCTCACCACTAAATACAGCCTGCAAGCCAGAAAGACTGTAGGAACACATGGCAGGAGCTGACTCTAAGCATCATGCAACCAGGTCCATTGGCCCTCTCCGCCATCGAGATCGGAATCCATAGAGCGCAGATCATCTATGATGGCATCTAACCGTCGAGGGGGGCGGCTCTGGACTAAATAAATAAAGAAGACAAGTAATCATGCAAATGCAAAGTCATTCGCGAGTCGAAGCCAGGGGCAGAAAAGCAAATATGCAGTAAAATTGCATCGAAAGGCAGGCGTGAACATCTTGTACGCCCTCGCCCGTAAGCCAGGTACTTGTACGTATCCCCGGCGTCATCTAATTTTCGTCTGAACTCCATTCCGGGTCGTCAGTATTGGCAAAGTCTTCAGGGCGGGCTGCGTAGGTCGGAGGAACGTAGAACACTTTACGATTGTCCTGTATAAACTCTTAGTCCTGTCTACTATAGGCGACATATCCTGAAACTTACTACTTTTGGCCATCTTCCGGACTTTTGCGCAAAGGAACTTGACCCGGTATCCACCCGGGGAGTTCCCTGATCAGTCGCCTGGTCATTGGTCGCGGTAACACTCGAGCTACCTCCAGCCGAGCTCTGGCCTCTGGTGTCGACACTCTTCTTGGCATGGACTCCAATGGAACCACCCTTATACACATTGGACGTGGCGATAGAACTGGTCGCTCCTCGAGAACCGGACTGGCTATTATAGGTCGTACGATCAGCTGACAGTTGCGCCAATGTCGTCTGGCCTGCCGGGCGGCCCTGTCCAGTGAAGCTGGGAGCAGATAGGCCGTCGACAATACCCTAAAAATTGTTAGAAATAATGTTTTAGAATAAGTCAGAAGGTCATCGTACTTTGTATTTGTCGCCCTGCCTCGTGGATCCGGTGTCAGCCGTTCCGTCACCATAGCTAGAAGTCCCTCTGATCATTGATCTGGCACCTTCAAGCATGAAGATACCCTTGGGACCATCGTCGATGCGTGCCCCATACTTCGAAGAAGTCGAGATTACTGTGGCGGCTCTACGCTCGGAACCCCCAACCAAACCAGCCGGAATATCAGGCATTTGGTCCTGAACCATCGATGTCTGTGCGATAATCTCGTCGGAGGACAGCTTGGAGCTGGGAGGAGGCAGCGGTACTTCTGTACCACCGAACTGGGAAGTCCAAGCAGTGCACACAATGCACCACTAAGATGATTAGTTAACGACAGTTTAGGATTGATTGCAATGGCACTTACCGGCTCAGGATCATTCCGCTGGTTCTTACTGAAGTGCTCCCTGTATTTCCATGCAGAGCATGGACCATGGCACTGTATCTCGTGAACTGCCGGCTGGGCGCTGTGTTGTTTGCATATCAAACCAACGTTTTCGGGGGTGACTCCATCGTTGACCCTCTTCTTCTTCTGATGCCACTTGGCCAACTGATTCTGGGAGAATTTGTCGGGCTCATGCCATTGGTCATCAGCGGCACACTTGAAGCTATTCAATTTCAGCAGGAGGACGACGATCGAAATAAAACAAGTACTCACGCTGTAGGGAGGGCGTTGGCACGATTGAAAGCCATCCTGCTTGGGAATCTCGTCGATGTTGGTGACTGAAGTAAGAGAGGATTAAACGTCTAACACCAAGCTCATTGTCAGAGAGATCTTTGATAAATAATAAAAGTTGGTAAACGGCTACGAAGAAACGCCAGCACGGTGATATGATCGACGTCAGGAAGAAACAGGCAAGCGCCCAGACACCTCCCACGTCGAGGAACCGACGTGAAGTGAAGATGTGTTAGATTAGGGACCTTGCGTGTTTGTTCACCTACCTCGGACTTTCAAGATGCGAGAATCAAAGGCTCGAGTCTGCCTAGTAATAAATTAGACAGCGTTAAAGAGTTGGTTTGCACGAGGAGGTCTTGGATGGGAGTGGTTTGGGCAAGTGATAGGGATATGAATAAAGTTTGCCTCTGCCTGTAGAAAGTATCCGGCAGGAAATGTGTAGTCGGGTTTGGGAGATATGGGGCAGGCAAGGAACGTTAGCAGGTGAACGGATTGAAGATAAAACGGGCTGAAGGTTGTGGGGAGCAGGAATTGCATAAAAGGGGGATGCTGTTACGAAAGGAAGGAACAGTTGTGTTGTCAAACTTGCCCTAAGATGAGAGGGAAGTAGGACCAAAGCGAAGCACAATGCACGGCACTACGTAGGTAGTACCGTGTGCAAGTGAACTTACAAGTTTGTAATATCTGCTCAGTGGTAGAGCTACTGGGCCGTCTCGTTTCTTTGAAAACTGAGTGTTGCTGCTCGGTACCCTCTAGAAAAACGATGGCGATATGTGGTTCGGTCATGCAAGAAGCGGTTCGTAGTGCTGTCGACACCTTGTCCCGAAGGTGAACTCAATACCGAGTGCTAAGAGGCTTGTGATTGAGAAGGTGTAAGGACGAAGGCGTAGAATGGAGATTAAATAGTAATGGAGATTAAATAGTTGGGTGAAAAGAGGAAACTCACTGTGCAATATCAAGAGGAAGAACGATGCTAAACACCCCAGTTGCCTTCGATAAGATGTGGACACCTTCCCCTTATTATTCAGATATTTTGAATGAAGGCAGGCACTTGACTGGACCACTGTAGTGTCTAACAAGCAACAACGGCAGGGTTACGGCGTTGTATGTCATGAAGTGGTTTGGTAGGCATCCGCCACCTCCAACATCATATTGGAACTATGGCTACCAGGTACATTCTTTTACCTACCTGGTAGCTAAAGTAAGTACGTCTAACTACATGTACGTTTAAGATGATATGAAAGCGACTGGGACCGCACATACCTTCAATTGAAAGACATTGGAACAATACAGCCTCTTTTCCTCCAGGAAGTGAAGATGGAAGTGAGGACATGCAAGCCTCCCTTGAAGCTGTCATATCGCCAATCTGACGCTATTTCATCACCAAGGACGACTGAACCGGGGCTGTGATTTATTGGTCAAGGAATCTGTATCTATCGCAGAGAAGCCATGCTGTCTAAGTCAAGGTCGACCATATAAGCCTCCATAGACCTCGTACATGTAAACAACGTCCACATGGTATGGAAGCCTCAAGAACAAGAGGTGGGAAGGTCTTATACCTTCAATTGCGCTGGCGCTGACTTGCGACATAGCAGTCCGCGAGTCTTTAAAAACGATCTGTAGACTCAAGTGCTTCGCCGTTAGTTTACAGCTCATGCCGGGCTTACACCCGATATCGCGACATTTTCTAGTCGAGTTCCTTTCAATGAAGGGTACTTATCGATTTGAGTCGTACCCGATTCTTGATCTGCGAATGACTCTTCTGAGAACTCTTGATATTCAGAAGGCAGTAGACTATCCGTAACCACGAGCTTTGCTTCTAAGTCATTCCGAGTTTGCTCCCATAAGTGTTCAGATGCTTCGTCGTGCATCTCTACGCCAGCAGTCCTTCATTTGTTGGCTTCCATATAGCATACGTGGAGTGTGGAATGAATACCACGAACAGCACAATCATATCGTCAGGTATCCCCGGATCTGCGCTGTCCCACTCCGGCTATTGTTGTAGGGATTGTGCATTCGATCTTGTAAACAAGCGCGTTGTCTAAAGCTATTCTGAGGGAGGCTGAATCGCCGGCATCTGATTTGCTGGAACAAATGTGGGGAGCAAATATGGGATATATAGTGGTAGTTCGGTCGATTTAAAACATCCGGAACGGTAGCTCAGTGGTAGAGCAGTGGATTGCAGATCCAAAGGTCATGAGTTCGATCCTCATTCGTTCCTCTCTTTTTGATAATTTCATCTTCTACTTTCTGTTTATGTTCAATGGTTTGAATATTATGTCTTCTCAGTATTGACTGTTGAATTTTTATTCATGTCAAACTTTGAAACGTTCCTCCATAGACTTCCTCAAATCTTACATATATAATCTAAGGTTTAACCAGAAAAATAATTTGAGATTACTCTTAAACGTACCTCCTAACAATAGGGATTATCGCCATAAGAGATTCTTGATCTACCTATTTCAACCTTCAACAACCTATCGAGTCCGCTATTTTATTACTGCAGGTGGGAAGCTTTTCATTTTTAATTAACTACCTACCTAACCTACCTATCTGGCAGGATGGGATATGTCGTATAGACATACCTAAAACGTAGTGTGAGGTAAGTTGAGGAGATGGAATATTCAACTTAAAATTAGGTACATTGGGAACTTCGGCTGAACTCAACGGCGACCTGCCTCCAAATGTGGCCCGCCCCTGTACGACGTACTGGCTCTGTCTACTCCACCATCCCACGAACGCCCGTCATTCTCGTAGTGGTTCGCGGAGGGGGGCTTCGAAGGTGTCTCCGACGCCTTGGGCGTCTTCTCTGAATTGTCTTGTTGCGGGTTTACAGTCTCGTATTCGAGAGCCTTGATGAAAACATAGAATCCCGACGCGACTAGCGAACCCAGGATAGGACCAAGCCAGTATATCCAATGATAGGACCGGAATTCCCCAATGACGACGTCGGGGCCGAAAGAGCGCGCCGGGTTCAAGCTTCCACCCGTGTAGAAAACTCCACTGTATGAGCAGGTGCGTTAGCATTGAGTTCCTTAACAAAGTATAGAGAAGATAACAAAAGGCTCCGAGAAAAGCGAGAAAACTTACACCAGCTCAGCGATGAAGAGCGACAGTCCAATACCGATGGGTGCGATAAACGTCCCTTTATGTTTTTCGGCAGCAAGCATGAATATAGTAAACACCAGTTGAGCTGTAAGGAACATTTCTATGAACAACCCTCTGACGACCGATGTACCGCCGCCTAAGCTCGTGCCCACATTTAAGGGGCCAGGCGTCAGGGCCGAGACAACGGCAGCAGCCGCAATACCGCCCACGATCTGGCTTACGATGACGATAGGGCCCCGAATATAATCCACGGCCCCGATGATCATCATGCCCAGCGTCACGGCCGGGTTGAACAGACCGCCGCTGATGCGGAAGAAGACCCAGGCGTTGACGGCGAGGCTCATACCGAAGCATAGGGCGACGTAGGACAGCTTGGCCGGATCGGCGGGCTCGTCCCCCGGCAGGTTCGTATTGACAGCGTTGGTGCCGCCGAAGGCAAAGAATAGGAACATGAAGGTGCCCGCGAACTCGCTTATCGCGGCGACGAGGTGGTTCTTTACCGTCAACGGCAGGATGTTGAGAGGTGTTAGCCGATCAGATCTAACCGAGTCTGGGTGCTCATGTTCTTCTGGTTCCCAGGGCACCCGGATACGCGTCTTGATCTCGGTGTGCTCCATCTTGGACGTCGAAAGGTTGGGAGTTGAGACAAGTAGCTAGAACTACGGTTGAAGACGAAACGGTCGTAAGTGCTCTTGATGGCTTTGAGCATGTATGCTGGTTTGGCTAAAGCTGACGATTGGGAACAGTTGACCTCTTATAAGGCCACCCAGAGTCCAGACTTTTACCTGATCTGACTACCTTACTGCTCTACATGACTATGACTAGCTTGCCCACTGGCCATACCGAATCTTTGTCAATGATACCCGATTGTTCGGTAGAAGCATCGAATGCCTCTACTCGAGATCCGCCTCCATGGATTAGGTGCACATTTTTTTAATCGCAGATACCCACGTGGCTGCACACAGCATATTGGCCCTACTGATTCGTGTATCAGTTGCTTGAGAAATAAACCCAGTAGGTCGCGAGTTAGCCATGCTCGGTCTTTTCCGGAGCGTGTCAGGAGCCGTTAGCCTCTCGTCATCATTGAGATATAGATAAACCAGGGAGTTAATTACCATGAACTAACCAGATAGTATCCATCGTTACAATCAGGAAGCTTGATATATCGTCAGGTACAGAGTTAGCTCAGAGCGCTACGCCAATATAGCCGTGTTGTTAGGCTAAACCATGAATCGCACCTGTATCGATGATATCAATAACGATAACATGAGGCTTCAAACCCTTCCATAGAAGGCTCAATCTTTCTAGTCATTAGGGAGGTTCATCTTAAATATAAGCTAGTATTACACTTGTGAAATAATATTGTATCAAAATGAACAGAGGTTCTCTGATCCGGAGACGTCCCGGAGACGTCCCGGAGACGACGTCATCATCGCGGTGTCAGGTCTACTTAAATCGAGTTGTATTATTACTCGGAGCGGCCCGCCTAGGCTCTCTGGCCTTTAGAGAATTTGATGCAAAGCCTCAGCCGCGTCGTGCCGCGCCATTCCTTCTAGGTACAGGATACTTTCATATGGCAGACTGACAGCTTTTCAGAGTTTCGGTGGTTGATGGAGTCTTGAGAGACCGACGATGAGAGTGGTTGTGATTAGTAAAAGCAAAACAAGTTTTCTGAACGGTTCGAGTTACCTACCTCACGGAAGATCAGTCAAGGGAAAAAAAAGCAAGCCACTGCCGTAAGGATCGTCCCTATAAGATGCAAGTACCCTACTATGATCGGCCGTCAAGGATGGTAAAACATGGGCTCCATGATCAAGCCTGAAACCCCCCGGAGCGATAATGCACTTGTGCTTCTAGAAGACAATGTCAAAACCGTAGAATCCTGTCATTGGAGTCTGGGGCCGAAGGGAGGGCTGTCAATGCATTTCAAGAGTGTGTTTCGAAATGCAAGCTGCATCACCGACGCTTGAAAGGCTTACACAAACTCATTAAACATGCTATCGGCATTGAATTCTCCACCTCACCAACGCAACCTTGATCGCCCTTGAGCTCGTGCGACGAAGGTTACCTAATAGGGGTCCTGTTGAAGTCTGAGAGTCTGTGTATGGAACGGGTCCATATCACGATCGCTTCTCATCTCATTTTGCTATCTCGCCATCCGGCACATACTATTGCCATGATCGGGACGTGCCGTTGGCCAACAAGACACGAGAAGCAACATCGGTCGTCTGCCCATCAGACATACATACCTTATGATCGGCTGTCCGGGAGAGCATCGGCGAAGCGCATCAGTGATCCCACAGTAAAGATACGGCAGAGTCTCTAGGCAAAAGCAATATTTGCATGCTGCATAGCTCTAGATCGCCGAAACTGCCCACCCTGCCACCACGCGTGTAAAAAGTAGGTCTACGCGTTCATGGTTCATGCAGCCCCAACCTCCCAGCTCTTATTAAACGGTAAAGCGGCAAATTCTTTTTTTTCTGTTACGGGTATATAGGTACACACGTGCGAATACAATTATGTGCATAATATATGGGCCTTTAAGGTAGCTAGTACCTGATCATCGCATTTCTCAGGGGTTTCTCCTAAAAGGGTATGGTTTCATTTATGCATGCTCAACTTTTACATATGGGGTATGAGGTATGTACCTTGGCATATGGGCCTAGGCTAGGTAATATCAGTTTAAACCTGAAAATATCTAAATTTTTTGTAAAGGAATACTTACCATGCGAGGCATTATTCTGGTTGATCGACGAAAAAGGTTCCGATATCTCGAGATGTCCAGCCTTCACTAAAAAGGCTGTGTGCCAGTCTGCCAGTCAAAGAGTCTTCCATACAAGTGGGATTTTCGTCTGTACTTCTTGACGAATCCACAACGGGGATGGCGTTTCCAACAAGCGTCGGCTTGCCTCACCTGCGGTCTGTCTCCCTTGCACCGGATGTGCCCGTAATGGCTTAGGTCGGGTTGGGCTGTTTTCATCCAATGTGCGCCACGTCGTCTAGCGGTAGAGACGATGCCATTGGCATTTCCAAACGGGCAGTGGTCCCTGCGCATCATGCATCACTCTTGACCAGAATCGGGACAGAGTGGACAGAAATCACATTCTCGACCTCCAGTCCCCTTCCGGCGGTATGTACCTGACGACCTGATAGGGCATATGTACGTGTACTTAGCTGTAGCTAGCTGAAATGCTGCTGCTTTGCGCATCACGGATTCACGGATTCAGACTCCAAAGACGGTGTGACCAATTCATCCTCGAAGGGACGCTTAATCAGCCAGCCTCTCTATTTTTGTGTCTTGGGTCTTCTCCGCATGGGGGATTGACTCACTTTGGGCCAGCAGTGGGCGTTTTCATACTGTATGTTACCCATCACGCAAGACCCGACCCCTTTTCTAGGGACCCGCGGCTACGCAGGTACGATCTTGATTACCTAAAAAGCCTTGCGAAGTTATCGTGTGAGTCGAGGCTAGTAGGTGGTATGTGATCTCATTGGTACGATCCGTCATCGGTAAGCTATCGGGCGTCTTACAACCTGCCGTT
Source organism: Hypoxylon cercidicola (assembly GCA_022578845.1). NCBI lineage: Eukaryota > Fungi > Ascomycota > Sordariomycetes > Xylariales > Hypoxylaceae > Hypoxylon > Hypoxylon cercidicola. Next base: position 2,927,969 of record MU399494.1, on the reverse strand, counting down.
TGGTAGAAGGAATACTGTCTTATTTCTGGAAAAAGCCATGATCCCGATACGGCGCAGCATATTCAAGCTGAAGCGAGTCATGTTGCATATGAAGTAATATGAAAGATATGACGAAACATGCATCCTCTCAGGAGCGCTGACGTTCTGTTCATATTGGCGGGAGACCGTAGATACTTGCCGGTTTCACACCGTGCTTCACCCAACCAGAGTACCACTGGATCGAGCCCCGTCGACCCGTCAAACGATTATTCGCCCAAAAAGAGGTGTCATGGGTACGCGATAATGGAACCCATGTTGTTTACTAGGTACTGCGGTCGAACTGGCAGAATGGACGCTCTGAGTTGGCATTGACCAAATCAGGGTGAGATCCAAACCCACGCGTCTTTTTTATTGCCCAACTCGGCCGGGCCCTTGTTTTCCCCCATCTCAGTATTAGTTATGCTTATTGCATGTCAATCCTCGCCTCCAAAAGATTACAGGTGGACAAGTAACGAAGAGCGAGATACATTTACCTACCTAGGTAGATATTCCTATTATTGATACACAGCATGCCAGGCCCAGCGTAGGGATGGAATGGGTGACGAAGATGCAGAGCTCGCCTTATCGCACATGGGGACATGAAGATCGATGGAGGGGACAGTGTGTCTTCCATGCCGGTCCCAGGTCATTAGGCCGTTTTCCGCCTGTGGGAGTGCTACATTCTACCGTTTAGGAATTTACCTTCTACTGTGATCTCGTCCCTGACATTCCCTGCCCCCTACCTGCCTACCTCCCTACCAATTGATGGGGGCGGAAATGCTACCGGACATTTTAGGCCCAATACTACCATTCATAGAAAACAGTAAGGGTGGAGTAGAACTGCACTATGTATGTACAACGGTGTATCCGCGTGGTCAATGGCGCCTTTTATGCAATATGCCCAATGATCTTTCTCACGATGTGAGTCGTAAAATAGGGTATCTTTTAAGTATCTCGTGGGAAATCACATCACAATAGAAATTATATTGTTTAATATCAAAAGGGAAAAAAGATCATAGCTAATCAAACTAAAAAAAAAAGGGGAACCCATTCGAACTGTGACCAATTTTTTTCTTCCCTTTCCCTTTTCCATTTCATACCCCTACCAATGTACCCCTGGACCCTAAAAGCGCAAATTGCTAAGATTGGCCCTGATTCCCTGAACGACCCGACATCTGCTCACATGGGGGTGCTAGCGAAATTGGGTCGTTTATGCTCCCCCGAAACTTTATTCATGCTAACGGTTCTTCAATTGTGAAGGACTCCCTCGACCCCCCCAAAGCAGCACTGAGCACAAACTAAAGTACCTAGTCTGGTAGTCCGTACCTGTTAGAGGTACCTTCCCTAGTGTCCCCGGCTTAGCGCAAAGAAAGGGACCTGTCAAACACCTCTGAAATCACTTCAATCAATCCAATCCAATCCACCACCAATTCGGCCATTCATTCGAATCCCATCCCATCCGACCGTTCAATTCGACCCGCGCCTCTGCTCTCTCTTTTCCTCTTTCTCACTCTCTTTTTTACGACTCGTCTTTCGCTCACGTTCAGCAAATGAGAGGAATCCACACGCGATGACAAGGTTGGACGAATAGTTGATACTGATAGTCTTCCTTACCGTTGGCTGCCCTCCTTCGACTTTTACGCTTTTAGATCTGTCACTTCAGGCTTTGTAACGGGCCCTGTTGTCTGCTGCGCAATAATACGGGCAATAATCACAACAGTCGGCAACTAATAAAATCGCGACCAAAAAAAAAAGAAAATAATAAATCGAGCTTGCTCAAACCTCTCCTATCTGCAAATATTCGAAATCGTCAATTCGTCACTCCCTTGGGTCCCCAACACGGCTACCTTCTACCTTCTAATACGCTAGCAAGGAGGGTGCAGCATTTCCAGAAGCTCTCCCTACTATTTCCAGATAGTACCTCAGCTTGGACCACCAAACCCGCACCCCAACATTCTGGGTTCCTATCTCCCCTGGTCCCTTTTAATTATTCAAACCATCCACCATTAACCTATTAATCAATCCCTTCCTGCTCATTTCCTTTCATCGTTTGTCTTTTTGCACTTTTCCCATCCACTCCTTCAGTTAAATTTTTGGTACTGCGCAGGTTTCGTTAGAAAGTCGCGTCTAGTGTCTGCTGTCAAACCTTGGTCACCCTCGAACAGCCTACATTTACCTCGACCATACTTTGGCCAAGCTGAATGCACCGATACATCTGCATAGCTCTTCAATAGAGCTATCGAGAAGGACACAGAGACTGTACAAGAGTAGGTAGGCTTGCCACTCTGTCAGCAGGAATAAATTTGGGGCAGCAAGTGGACTCGTCGAGACTTACGAGAGGGATACAGCCTACAATGGTCAACATGGCGGTCACACACGAACCTCACAGGGGTCCGTCGACTCAGGGAGCTGCTGGGTTTGCCCTCGAGGATCGATTTGAAGTTTTGAAGGACATCGGCGATGGAAGCTTCGGCAGTGTGGCTCTGGCGAGAGTAAGGACCGCCGGTGCGAGCGTGGCTCGTCGTGGCACCGTGGTATGTTTTAATCAAAATGGGTATTGACGACGCGCCAAATTAACCGCTCTTATTAGATTGCGATCAAAACCATGAAAAAGACTTTTGAGTCGTTCACACCATGTCTCGAGCTCCGGGAGGTGGTCTTCCTCAGAACATTGCCGCCGCATAGCCATTTGGTTCCAGCACTTGACATCTTCCTCGACCCTTTTACTAAGAAGCTTCATATTTGTATGGAGTATATGGAGGGGAACTTATACCAACTTATGAAGGCTCGCGACCACAAGTGCCTAGATAACGGGAGCGTCAAGAGTATACTATTTCAAATTATGCAGGGTCTCGAACACATTCACGCGCACCACTTTTTCCATCGAGATATCAAACCTGAGAATATCCTCGTAACGACATCTGGACACCAAGATTCTGTTAACTCATTTAGACGGTATTCGGCTTTGATGACGCCTCCTTCGACACCTCCGACGTATACTGTGAAGATCGCCGATTTCGGTCTAGCGCGGGAGACTCATTCCAAATTACCATATACAACGTATGTGTCGACGAGATGGTATCGAGCGCCCGAAGTGCTCCTACGGGCTGGTGAATATTCTGCACCGGTCGATATCTGGGCCGTCGGTGCTATGGCGGTGGAGATTGCGACATTGAAGCCGCTCTTCCCAGGAGGCAATGAAGTCGACCAAGTTTGGAGGGTATGCGAGATTATGGGGAGTCCTGGGAACTGGTATAACAAGGCTGGTGCCAGAGTAGGTGGAGGAGATTGGAGGGAGGGAACCCGGTTGGCCGGGAAGCTTGGCTTTTCCTTCCCCAAGATGGCTCCGCACTCTATGGACACGATACTTCAGACACCTCAGTGGCCGACATCTCTCAGCCAATTCGTAACTTGGTGTTTAATGTGGGACCCGAAGAGCCGGCCGACGTCAACTCAGGCTTTAGCTCACGAATATTTCGCTGATGCTGTCGACCCGCTAAGGCCAAAGTCGTCAGCCTCGAGAATACTTGGTCGCAAGCAGTCCGACATTGGACGTGGCAAAGATAACGTATCTGGAACACCAACTTCATCAAAACCTTCCTGGTTCAGAAAATCGTTGATCGGCCGGAACGAGAACACGGAAAACGTGCCGGCACCGATTAGCGTGAAAGATATAGTGTCGGCTCCGCGGCCGTCGCCAATTCATTCGACAGAGGTGGCTGAAGCTCCGGCTCCTAAAGCTCGGCCAACTGCTGGTAAGCGAACTACATGGACTAATGGACCATCAAACGTGGCGCCTATGCCAATTCTACCTACAATTCGACCTATCTCGCCTTTGTCTGATGCCGTAACTGCTCAAGCTTCAAATCGCGCCCCAGCTTACAACGACTCCTATGCCAATGGCAACCAGCGTTTGGCTCATATGGAGGATAAGACAGCCAAGAAGATCGGCCGGCAGCTGTCCGTAGCGTCGAGCACGAATCATTATGCGGAGCTGCACCGGCAACAAGCTGAGCGAGCTTTGAATGGCAACAGCGGGCTGGCGTCTCCTCCAAGCGGGCATAAAGAAAGCTTCTTTTCCCACCTACGGAAGCGGGCAAGGAGGTTTTCTGGTAGACATCAAACCCCGGTCTCGCCTGCCTACGACGAGGACATTGAGGCACAGGCGGGCTGTGGCCCTTGGGCTAGCAATCGCTCTTCGATGGTCATTGACCAGCATGGCGCAATAGTGAAGGCGGATACCTACGAATCATTGGACCGAACTTTACGAGATAACCATTATCTGCAGAACGAATTAAGTTCTCCGGCACCGCCTATCCATATGGCTGCTTCGAGTGGTAACTTGAAAAGACACCATTCGCTACCCCATCAGCAGCCAAGGTCCGTTGACAATCTTATCGGTGCTGCTCGCACTCCTGGGCCGGTTTCTAGCCGAACGAGGAGAGCACAGGCAACGCATGGTGTGCAAGGTGATGCTCTGGATGAAGAGGATGAGTTGTTGGATGAAGTGCTCCACTCTACCCACCGGGCAATGAAGCGGCTCGAGAAGGACGGTAAGAACCTCCGGCAGTCGGCTAGCAATCTCGGGCTCTCCAATCCCTATCCAACACCGTCGCCATCGGCTAGCGGCAATGTCGTCCTCTTCGGGGATGGCCATGAAGCCTTGACGCCCAAGCCGTTAGATTTACATAAAGGTTCGGCTAGGGAGGGCCAACAGAAGTGGCCAACCCCTCCTTACGAGGAGAGCGAATGGGCATCTTCAGCGGCGGCGAGCATCTGGGCTGCTGGCAACAGATTTTAAAAGGAGAATAACTTCATTGGCGGTGGCTGTATCACTTTGTTGGTCATGGCACGGTGTTGGGAGTTGAATTTCATGGTTTTCTGCGGAGTCCATATTGCATTTATATCTTGCGACACTCTTTTTTTCCCCCGGCATATTTGACGATCTTGGTTCGGTTTCCGTTCAGCAATCTGGACCTTCTTTCGACATTTGATCCCTTCGATTCTGCGATGTGTCATCTCAAATCACAAATACCCCGACAGCTGGCTCATGGTCAAGGCCAGCTGATTTCGTGTTTTCGGCCGGCTTATCTTCGAGAATACCCACTATAGACTTGATTTGCAAGGTTACAAAAAGGGCTTGGACCCAGTATGTGATGATTCCCTTTGTTAGACGCGGTTGGCCCTGGGCATATATAGTCTTGTACTGCGTCCCTGTAGTAGAAGATGTTTCAGAAAAGATGTGCGGTGGAGAAGATGGAGGCACATTTCGAAAGGGGGTTTAATAACCATGGGGGTTGTACAAAAAAATAAATCTGCATATGTTTGATTTGGGTTCAAGGTGGAAATTCTACGTGGCAGGATTGAAGTTTAGACATGGTTATAACTGGAGGCTCGTCACCCCCATAGTTTGTCACATACGATGCAGCAACTGGAGGACAGGTATGTATATATATCTATCTTTGCAGCACTAGTTGCAGCAGCTGGTCGCCGATAGCTCGGAATCAATCCCACAACATAATCATCTCTCTCCTAACGAAACTCTGAAAATACCACGGGCATGGGTTGTAGTCTCGTCCTCATGTAGACAGCAATTTGTACCTACCTGGTATCTTAGGTAAGGTAAAATGGTAAAGGGGGAGCCTGATTGGCCTAGGAGAGGTAACGTGGTGGGTTAGGGGGGTTTCCACTAGCTTAGGTAGCGAGCTCCTGTGTTCTAGCGCAGGCTACAAAGTCAGCCCTAGAGCCCCGAAGTTTCGAAGCGTAGAGGTTATGTACCTGCCTATTTGCACACTTGCACACTTCCTCCAAGAGGTACGACAAGACTTCCACGTCGGTTCAGGCAGCAGAATAAAAAAGCTAATCGGCATCCTCCTTGCAGCTGCACTTAACGTCAACATCGTATTGTAGGACGTGCACTATCTCATGAAACCCGACTCGTAGAGACACAAGAGATTGGAATTTATCATCCTCTTTCTTAGGGATTGCATTTGGTCTATAGCTTCTCAATATCCAAACCGACTCACTACGCCCCGGGCTACATTAACATACACAGATTCTACATATACAGTACTTGATCCTGGCATTACTTCTTTCAGATTGGTTGCACCGGCTTATATGAGTTACAGCCCCCCGCAGGCGCATACCGGGACGGAGGCGGCTGTGTCACGGCTAGACTCCGCGATTCCACTAGGTGCCGTGCTCTCGTCATTATATTTTATTTATATTTTTTCTGCCCTGTCTTACCCCTCCGCAGTGATACCCACCCTCTCTTACGGTGAATCTTCATCTGTCTTCTCTCTTGGAGACTCTCGGCATTGTGGTCTGATCCTCCTTGGTCGCGCTCGTCTTCGAGCCGGCGCATACACCCCGAGGGGCGAGACCGTAACGATCTAGCGAGCTAGCTATATTAGTATACAATAGGGGCTCGACACTAGGCGAGTCGAGAAGAGACACCATGAATATCAATCTACCAATTCGATCGTCACCCAGTCTGAGAAATCAGGCTAGCAGGAATTACTTCACCAACTACACCCCACCATCGTCAACGGAGGCCGTCAATGGCCCGGTACGTGAGCCTGCGAGGGAGCTCATGGCCATCAATGATCGCCTTATAGTCGGTGTAGACTTTGGTACTACTTTCTCTGGGTAAGTTGGGCTCTATGCCACCATCATTCCATCGTCTTGGACAGGTGCTTTACCAACAACGGATGGCAATGGGGATATTATAAGAGGAGTTGGATACATCATCTACTTGTCACTGCATTTTATTCTTTGTTCGGAACAACTATATGAGGCCTCGAAATACTAACAAGAATATAGAGTAGCAGCAGTATATACGTCCACGCCAGATGACGTCGAAATCATCAAGACATGGCCAGGTGGGAACGGCATCACATCTGACAAAGTCCCTACAGAGATATCATATGACTTCCCACCCAACGCCAGCCCAGGGACAGACCCTAACGTGAAATGGGGGTTTCAATTCAAACCCGAGGAGTCGCGCTTACGATGCATCAAGCTCTTTCTCGACCGGTCCCAGAAGCTACCCTTCTACGTCAGTCCTCAGGAGACGGCCACACAGCTTAAGAAATACAACAAGACAGTCGTCGACGCCGTCAGCGATTACCTTACCGAAATTTACAAGCACACCATGGACCAGCTGACTCGACGGTATGGCGAATCGTTCATGGCGTCGACTAATGTGGACTTCGTGCTCACTTGTCCGGCTGTGTGGTCCGACGCGGCAAAGAACACAACGTTACAGGCTGCCGAAAGAGCCGGGATGGGTCTCAAGTCGGAGATCCAAATGGTTAGCGAACCTGAGGCTGCTGCCGTGTACACTCTTAAAGCCATTCAACCAAACCATCTCAGCGTAGGGGACAATTTCATCGTGTGCGATGCCGGCGGTGGGACGGTAGAGTTAGTATTTTTTTTTTCTTTTTTTTTTGCCCTCGCCCATTACCGGTAACCATTTACTAACTAGGTGACTGCGCAGCTTGATTGCGTACAAGATCATCTCACTAAAACCGCTAAGGGTAGAGGAGTCGGCTGTTGGGACTGGGGGTCTATGCGGTAGTGCATTCTTGAATTACAGGTTCGAAGAGCACGTCAAAAGCCGCCTCGGTCATAGCCGGTTCGAGGAGATGAAGCTGAAGAAGGGTAAGACGTGGCAGATGGGTCTTCGATATTTCGAGGAGTTTGTCAAGAGGAACTTCAACGAAGATGAGTACCAGGAGGTCAACGTTCCGTAAGGCCTCTATTTCTACCTGCTCTTAGTGGTAAACCCTGGGGACTATCCACTCACGTACGACCCATAGGTTCCCAGGACTCCCCGACGACGAAGAAGCGCGTATCGATTCGGGCTTTCTTGTGATGACAGCCGAGGAAGTCAAGGGCATCTTCGAGCCCGTCGTCAAGGAGGTGTGCGACCTCGTACAAGGGCAGGTGGACGGACTGCGCGGCAAAGGTGGCATCGTGTCGGGCATCATACTAGTCGGCGGGTTCGGACAGAGCGACTACCTGTACCGGCGGCTGAAGTCGCACTTCACGAGTGCCGCGCCGCCGCCGTACACGGAGCGGCCGACGCACGCGACGCTGGTCGCGGCCAACGACGGCAACGGCAATATCGAGGTCATGCAGCCCGTGTACGCCTGGACGGCCGTGGTCCGCGGCGCCGTCCTGCGTGGCCTCGAAGGCAACATGGTCATCAGCCGCAAGGCTAGGATGCATTACGGCACGTCTTACGCCACGGTCTACGACGCGGAGAAGCACAACGTCAGTGAGAGGTATTGGAGCCCCCTGTGGGAGCGCTGGATGGTCAGCGATCGGATGCAGTGGCATATCGCCAAGGTAAGTTCTCAGGACGTCTCGGCTTTCTTTCGCTTTCGTCGTTCATCCCTTTATTCATCAATCATTTTCGAGCATCTCCACTCTTCGCTATCATTGTGGACTACATCGTATAACATCGAACTAAAAACAACAGGGTGAGGCCATCTCCCCGCTGTCGCCGATCGCCTTCCACTACACGCGTAACTTCCGGCCCGGGCAGTCGCTGGTGGTGACGGACGACCTGATCGCGTGCGAGGCGGACGAGCCGCCGGCAGCATACTCGCGCGACCTCGCCCACGTCTGCACGCTCACGACGGACCTCAGCGCCGTGCCCCCCAGCCTCTTCACCCGTCTCACCACGACCCGCGGCGTCGAGTTCGACAACCTCGACTTCACGCTCGAGATGATCGTCGACAGCGCAGGCCTCGGCTTCGAGCTCAAGGTTGACGGGGTAAGGTACGGGCGCGTAGAGGCGGACTTTTCCTAGGGAAGTCGAGGATTGGGATATTGGATACTTACTATCGGGAGGGGGGCACAGCACGAGGACTAGGGGTGTCGTCGTAATGGAGGAGCTAAGGGGGAGCGCTTCGGGTCGTGCCGAGGTTACATTGGTATCAAACAGCTAACATACATTACATACAAGTTACCGGTACGGCACAGTACAATACTAGATACATTACACGGATAGATCTGTCTGCTGTGGCGTATCCTCCACATCTACGAACCACGGGAATATATGGAAATCCTATTTGTTACTGCTTTGGCCCGATGTTCCGGTCATTTACGGTCTGACTCAGCTTTCCCAGAAAGAAAACGTCTCCCCGCAAACGGGCACGTGTGTTATATGACTGTATACACAGTGTGTTGGAGAAAGCGAGGGTTAAAGAAAAGACCCGATTAGGGGGGACTGGCTGATTATAGGGGGAGGGGGGCTTCCCCCGTGTGCGTCTAGTTATAGAAGACCGTAACGATATCTTAGGAGGTGCTGGCTGCCTGTAGTAGTAGTAATACGCAGCTACGCATGAACACCCACTGGACCCGTAGTCCGTAAACGTATTTCGGTAGGATATATACGTAAGGCGCATACCTATTGTAGCCTTACGAAGGCGAGCAAATTGCTCGACTGATCAATGGCAATTGTTTCCCTGTCCAATAGCAGGCTATGAAAAGTCTCTAGCGTAAACTGGACAGTGACATCGACCAATGTTCGTGCCGAGCCGGTGCTGCTGCTACGCTAGGCAACCCACCGTTCTCAGGATCAGCGTTAGGGCGGACGGTTGCCTCGTTTGCCAGCCAGTCAGCGTTGGCGCCTGCGCCGTTTCGGCCGGCAGCAAGGCCCGCGCCATTGGAAATGGAACTTGTCGACTTGATCGTTCACCGAAGGCGGGAGAAGGGGGGGGGGGGGGGGGGGGGGGGGAAAATTGGAAAAGAAAAGAAAGGGGGGCGAGAGCCGGCCGGCATCCCCAAATAAGGCCGCCCCCCCTGAATTATTTTTACCCGACCAACCCACGGAC
>MU399494.1:2694422-2918096 GCA_022578845.1 Hypoxylon cercidicola | reverse complement strand
CACCCACCCCCCCCCTCCCGCCCCCCCCCCCCCCCCCCGGGCCCCCCCCCCCCCCCCCCCCCCCCCCCCCCCCCCCCCCCCCCACGAATGGGAATAGAAAAGATATGCGGGCGAGAGCCGGCCGTCTTAGCGACAGTAGGCGGCCCCGCAGGTAGTATTTGTAGCCCTCCTACCTACGTGCACAATCCTCCCCCCTTTCTCCCAGATGGTATCGTGCTCGCTCCATAGTCAAGGTGAAATGAAAGTCAACTTTTTCTGTAGAGCTAACCCGAGGCAAGTTTTCGACTGGAAGAAACCGCTCCCTAAATTATCGGGTCTCGGATGTCGCCACTCGTACGGGAGAGATGAGTCACGCCGTGATACAGCGGCTTATATAAAACGTATAGCCAACCACTCGAATCTAAAGTTTCACGAGCATTCGTGTAAGTTCAATGGCCATCCTATCGTAGGCAAGGGAATAGAGTTGGGTGGTTGGCTGGTGCGAATTCCACTAAGCGGTCAAGCGAAAGTGAGGCGAGGCGAAGCTGCTTCGCCACCACGACACATGTGCATTCATTCACGTTTTCAGGGGGGCGAAGTTGCGGTGTAGAGAGAGAAAAGTTTGTCATAATCAAGAAGAAAACAACGAGAGACATAGAGTGGTGGTGGTATATTTGTTTCCCTGTTGCCGAAATCCCATTGGTAGATGCCATTCTCCCAGGCATCTCGTTGTCGCCGTCATCATAAATTTCGTTTCGTAAAGCTTACCATTAAGCATCGTGGTCATAATCGTCATCATCAGTCATCTCATCGGTCTCTTCGTTTACTCATTCAACCGATGCGGATAACCCAAAACGCCTGCCAGCCAGCTCCATAACCCAGATCCCACCCATATAATGGAAAGTCCCCGTGTCTCATAATGTCATTAAGGAAAGGACCAACTATGAGAGAGCCACCAAATACCCATGGCCGCCATGTTATGCAGTAGCCCGTCTAGGGACCCATCTGGCTCTCTGCACCAACCCAAACAGCGCCCGGGCTGCCGGGGTAAGGAAGACCCCAAGATAGACGCGCACTCGGGACGTCGAAGCAAGGCTGCTAACAGGCCAATGATCGATACCCTAATAACCCTCACATGCCATGGGTCGCATTGGCAAATGCAAGCGAGGCCAGACTGGGCAACCCGGTTAACGGTAAGGCTAAATGATGTGTGAGATTCTGCCTCGCCCCCAGATCTCCCATGCATGCTGCAAGGTAGGTGCAGTGGTAGGGATAATCTCCCGAGGCTGCATGTTCGTCTTCCAACGTACAAGCTATAAAACAAGAAGCCCGACCCCCCCTCCCTAGCCGTGGGTATAGGTGACGCTCGAGAAGGAAGAAAAATCATAACGTCGTTATATCGAAGAACAAATGCCGGACAGAAAGTAAAATAGACATGAGAACGGGTCAAGCACCAAGCCGGCATCGGGGCCAAGAGCTGCGCCCTAGACCAAGGCGGTATGCATAGATCGCCTATTGGCTGTTGTTGACCATTTCGCAGCGGCGATGATGGTTCGCGGACCATGTGTGGGTATTCCCGGTTACCCTATAACACATCCCCCTTCTCCTAATTTATCACCACGAATGGCGCTTGCCTTGCGTTGGGGTCATTTATTCCCCTTATTTTCCTTTATTTCGTCGTCGGCGATCCTCTTTTATCACAATTTTGTCCTTGTGATATCGTTCCTTCTCCCTTTCGGGGGGAACATAGTTGGGGGGATATATATGGGTTGTATGGGAACTTCCACAGGGCATTTCGCTGTATCCTTTCGCCTGGTTATAGGCTCTGTCTGTGATCAGGCGATGAGCATGCAGGTGCTCTATCATGTGGTAGTCAGGGCGCATGTCGTTGGCTGTCTTGCCGTCTGCGATATGCTCACGGATATGCTCCATCCGGTACTGGAAGTTCATCCGACGGTCACCTTGGGCGGTGACCTTTGCGTCGCAGGGGAAGTCGTCGCAAAACCAACAGACTGTCTTTGCAGGGAGTTTGTCGTGAAGGTGTCTGGTGATGATGTGCTCAATCCAGTCTTCAGTTCTGTCGAAGTTGAAGACCACGTCGCAGCTACCATACCCAACGAATTCGCATGGCAAGAGGTATGTTCCCGCAGGCGGGTTATGAACGAGGTTGTAGTCCTCGTCGTCCCCAGCATACCCAGTGTACTGCGTCGCTACGGAATAGTCGCTGTACCCCGAAGGAGCGGCCGAGAACACGCTGCCGTACTGGGTGGATTCTGTTGCGTTGGAAGAGCTGTAGCTTGGGTTACCACGGCTGGACATGATATTCAATCGATTGAAGAGGAGGATGCGGAAGGCTATGACACGGCGCGACTGGTCTCCTTCGGCGATGCATATACGGGCCGCTGCACACGACCACTACTATCGATATGGCGACGGGAGATGCTGTCAATGGAATGCTGCTACTAAGGTGTGTAATCCACGACACTGACGTGTGATTGACCTATCAGATGTAGCGGGGGAGCGGAGGCCGATATATGGCGTATGGCGATGACTTGGCGACAGTCTTCACGAGCTTGAAACTGGCGTGGTGTGTTTTATTAAGCTGTCCGGCACCAATACGACTGGCAGTTTGACGTCGAAAGATGCTAAACAGCGGCCGGCGGTTGATGATTGTCGAAGGTGCAGCGACTATATTTCCCCAAAATAGGTGGGTTATAGCCAGAGAGGCCCGCTTTGCTGCAAGCCAATCTGCAACGCTGTGGTAGCCAAGAGGAAGAATATCAATAAAGGGGGGAAAGCAAAACGGAATTTCGAGATTTGGCATAAGACAGATTCGGGTTCAGGTGCGTTCAGTCTTTTCCTAACCAGAAATTGGGAGATTTGTTGGAAAGATGAATTTCGAAGAAAAAAAGAAGAAAAAAAAAGGGTGAGGGGTTCTTCTCCGGGTCGTCCTGCTCTTGAAATACCACTACCAATGCTGAGGTCGACCAGAGCTTTCTGTCTGCTCGCAGGGGTAGACCGGCCTATTAGCTCGACAAAATTACTGACCTTTTCACCCACTACCCCGGGTGTTGACGCCCACCATCAACATGTGTTTCTAAACATGCATCCGACCTTGCCAATGCTGCTGCATGCCTATCATTCCCACCCTGTCCATGCCGATGGTAGGCAAAGCTGCAGCTAAGATCATGAGCTTGTGGATGTTGCTCCTCGGATAAAGAGTAACACCATTCATTCAAAGTGAAGCATTCTTGAGCCACAACTATCCGAGTCTCGATCCGAAGATCGGCAGTCTTGCGCGAGCGATGCGCGAAGAAGTCAACGGCAGTCAGTTTCATCTTCCGGTCTGGCTATAAGATCGAGCCACTCATCGATGCTATTGCCAGGGAGTAGTGGGTAATGTGCTGATATCTAGATGGATCATACCAAATCCCGTACCAATCACCCTCTCTCCGGTCTGGTCCAGAGTGGATTGTCGTGGGGGACAGGAGTCATCCAGGCCCAGGACGAGTCGCTAAAGGCACGAAAATGCCGTGGAAATAGACTCGTCACATCTTCACCATGGCGAGAAGCACCGTTTCTGCGCTGGCAAGTATTTGAGCCGCTTCCCTGAACGGAACCTCTTATTCTTAGCTGGGGCTTGGTAGACACCTCTACCGTATCCGAACTTGGCTACCCCAAACCCTAGAGATGGTGGCTGATAAATTATCAACCTGGTATCTCGTCTGCGAACTACTTGCGCTCATGCAGCATTGCGCCAACGAAATACTTGGTACGTCTTTCCAAATAAAATTTCGATCTGGCCTTGAGCCTAGTTGGCGTTCACAGGTAAATTCATCAAGCTAGATCTATCCTTTTTCGTCTCAAGTGTTTTGCTACAGAATGCTATTGGCCGTCAAGCATGGTCGAGACTGGCGCCCGAATCGAGGTATCCGAGCGCAGCACCCGGGTTGCCCGTTTATGTTATCTCGAGACTTCATTTATTCGTTATTGTGGTGTCGTGTATGCCGCCTGCTCGCTTTCATAAAACGGCCTGCCTGTTTATAAAAGCTAGACTGCCAAGATAATTAATAACGAAGCTAGATATGTCCATGAACCGGAAGGACGTTCCGTGTGAGACACGATGCCGATCTGGTGGTCAGACGGCGCCAACACAGAGATGGCTCGTATGGCTTATAAACTCTGCGAGACCGGTCAAAGGCCGGGTGGTCTCGACGGGATGCTTTTTTTGGTAGTATGCTTCTAGCTCCTTGGATGAGAAGGCTTGTCACGAGTTATTCGAATTTGGAATGAGATGAAGCAGCTCATGTGCGATGGGACGGGGACAGGGACAGAAGTGATGGACATGCAGGCCGCATGAGTGTAGACGCGCATACAATTGGGCTCTTCGGCGTGGGGACTTGTTTGTGTGGATCGATGGGAATCCAATAGTAGGTCGAAAGCTGGTCTGCAGAGCCTCATTCCCCACCCAAAATAATTCTGATGCGTCACTGTTACTTCCAGGTTCCCCTCATCTGCAAGATTAGAATGATGGTGCTAGACCATCGACCAATCCTGTGATCCTACCTTATTGGACGGCGCTTCTTACCGTCTGTGTGTGTTGTACGCGTTCGAGTTCCGATATCGAGTTAGGTCGTATAGGAAGGGTTGGGATACGGTGAAAAGGAGGACGCCACACCCAGACTTGGTCTATCCGGACGACTCGGGGGACTTGATAATTCCTCGAACTAATTGTTTATGTCACCGCCATTTGGCCTCGCTAGTTCGGTCGTCGTGTTTGCCGCGTTCCGTTTGGTTTCATTCGGTATTGCAAAGGACCCTAGCTTTTGCCACGACGTTTGTAAACTGCGGGTGGCTGCCGTTTTCATCTCCGGTTTTGATCACGCCTGGGAATGTTACACAACAAATTTCGCGTCCTGCCAGGCTATCTTCATCCTCAGCTCCGATATCCTCCATGGAAGACGCCTCGAACAAGGTTCTCTGGTGAGGGAGAATCTTCGGCATGTAGGCCTTAAATGTAGCTTTCTGAACCACCAATAAACGTGCCAGCTCTACCGAGTTCTGCACCAGCGCGCGAAGCGCATGGTCTCGGGCATTCGTCGCGCTAGCATCCGTGATCGCATCTAAGATATGATTGACCCTTGAGATAACAGATTCTGTTACTAGTGCCGTTTCTTCCTGCATCTGCGAAGTAGCCTCCTTTCGGAGCATTGTGAGTGTCATTGCCCGCCATTGGTTGACAGCTTCTGTTGAACCTGTTGAAGAGTCAGCCATCACCCTACGATATGCCTAATGTGACTCACTAAGCGATGCGAGATAATTCTCCATCTGGGCTAGCTGGTTGGCTTGGTCTTCGGGTAGGCCGATAAAGTAGGAGTTGAAAATATCCTCAACCAGTATGCTAGACACCACACTCTGCAAGAGGTGCACCTTGGCAAGTGTTGCGAGCTGGTCATACATTGGAACCAGCTCGCCAAGATCGTCAAGAATTGCTTCATCGACGCGGGCAAATGCTGTGGAATGATTAGTCTGCACCTTTCATGCCACGCGGGATCGACTCGTCCTACCAAGTTTCGCCCGCCTAAAATGCACGATGACCCAGTTCTGCAAGCCATTCCCCAGCTTCGTCATGGAATCTCCGAACTCCTCGTCGCTTATCTGATCGCCTCTCGTCGTGCTGGTGCTGACCCACTGTTTGAGCCCGGCGATGTGGCTCTTCAGGGCACGTATTTCTTCGTCACGCTCCTTCAATTGCCTACGTAAAAGCTCCCACCCCTCGCGCAGCTCGGCTCGCTCGGCCTCTCTTACGTCGACCTCAGCACGAAGTAGTTGAAGCTCGGTATCGGATCGTGTGAGTTGCTGGTTCAAGTTCATACACTTGCCCTGCCAGAAGCTAGTCGTTTCGCCTTCCTTCTGGGAGAGCCGGTCCAGTTCGCGCGTGAATTCTGTCTCCATGACGGCCAGTTCCCGTGTCAATTCGGCAATCTTGTCATCTTTCTCCTTGAGCAAAATGCTCTCCTTGTCCTTGGCAGCTAAAGACGCGCCATCTTTATGTCCCGGACTCGTAGCATCGTGGGTGGTGTCGTTGTCCGGTCCGGGCGAGGACGATGATGAAGCTCCGCCGGTGAGCTGGGCGCGAGGAGGGAGGGAGATTATGCTGCTACTTCGTGACGAGGCTGAAGAGCGAAGGGCATGGGAGTTCCCCCGCCGCTTCTCTGGGGGACTCATTGCGGACGAAGAGGTTAAGGAAGAGAGCTGCAGGCGAGGCGTCGCAGAAACGAAATGGCATTTGCCAGTGCATACATCATCGCCTACTATTCCCTCACATGGAAGTCTACATCACCATGAAGTTGCTGATGGGAAAAGAACAAAGAACAAAAAGGAAAAAGGTTGAGGCAGGTTGAGGCAGGCGCAGCTGGTGGATTTAGTTGACGGCTTAAATTCGGATGTACTGAAGGTACAAACACGTAACTTTTCAGCTGCATCTGCATCAGCTTCAGCATCAGCCGCTGCCTAGAGCTAGTGCTCCTTCTTCAGCCTTTCAGCTCTTCAGCCCTCATTCATCCGCCCCGGAATATGTAATATTCATACGACTACTAGTAGGAGGCTAGTGGCTGTTAAGCGACGTCAATCTCGGCTACAACCTCGTACGCTTCATCGCCGTTTTCCTGTTTCTTGGCGCCCATCTTGCAGATCGCAACTTTTTGTACCGGAATGTTCTCCATCCATACGAAGTCACCATAGCGACCCAATATCCCCCGTGCATCGATTGTCAGTTTTTCGCGTCTATTCGCGCCTCTGCGATTCCTACCCCTGACGTAGATCGTGTTCATGATGGTGGCATGTAGCAGCAATGGCCGGTTTTCTGTGGCCATCAGCCCAGCATCCTGGAACGCCGCCCGCAGATTCTCACAGAACCTCAGTAGAGTGCTTTCAGTGTCAACTGGTGGGGCGTAAAGGATAGATGCCTTAGATGCTGAAGGCTGCATAGAATGCAAACCTCTCAAAGTTACTGATAGCAAGGGCGGAAGCGGTCTAGACAGTGCCTTTTCACTATCTGATTCTTGAACCGAATTTGTACTGGCCGACGTGGTGGTATTTGCTTTGACGTTTGCTAACATTCTCCTGGGTACTAGCGTCTTCAAGAGGGCCACTGCTTTTTCCAGCCCTTCGTCCTTCGGGAAGCTCATGACGCCAATTGTTAAGTGAAGGGTACCGATTGGTCGAATGGCTTGCTCTGGTATGGCGAAGCTGTGCGGGCTGGTCACGTCCGCACTGAAAGCTGACAAGCTTGCCGAAAGCTGGCGGCGTGATGCCCCAGTAACAAGTGGAAGGCATAGGAAGTGGGTTGGGGCCGGCATCTTTAATAAAGATGGGTGGACTAGGCGTATATGATCACAGGTATCTTCCACGCCTCCCTATTCTCTAAGCTGTTCGTATGGCTACAACTGATAACTGCGAGCCTGGATCAATAGATCTCAATGAAACATAAAATCTTGTTTGGGAGTTAGTTAGCTTTATAATTGAAGGACAGGGGGCATTAGGTAGGTAGGCTACATACCGTAATATAAACCAGGCAGGCAGAATAACGTCAGAAATGCAATTCGTACGAGTAACGCCGTCCCAAGCTGTGCAATTACCTGTATAGGTCAAATGTGACGCCTTTCTGCTGGGGTTAAGAATACACTTGGAAAGACAAAACGTATAATAAGGCGCACATAGCTACTACCTTAGTCATTATGTGGCTCCAAAATGATCCGCGCACAAGTTATTAATCAGCTTCCATACACCCCGTGATTATTTGTAGGATAGGCATCAACTCCAATCGCAGATTCATGATGGCCTTTTACATCATTTCAATTCTCCTGTAGGGTTTTAGGTTACTTGGCATTTTGCTAGATTATGTTCACAATGTAAATCATTTCAGATCTGGACGGAAGATCTGCATTATCCATGTAGACCAGAAAGGGGTACCAGATAGCCCTGCGTCACACCACAGGCACAAGAAGTATGACGTAGCCGCCATTAGACATTGGGAATTTCAAATCCCGTACATCGGGCGGTTTTGATGCTCCCTTGCAGAGGCAGAACGCGAGAACCACCTGTGGCAGACGATGAAAGAAAATCCACGGAGGCGAGAAAGAGGTGTATTAGGGAGCGCAGTTTGCCTATCCGATCATGAGAAGCTTCACGCCCCCTTCCCCCCAGAGCAAACCAAGATGAACATACTATCGTGCTCCGGTTTGCGCCGATTAACCACCTGCTCGCAATAAATCCGTCATAGAAAGTGAACTGTCCTCTACCTGATGATCAAAACTGTGAAGTATAAGGGAACAGGCGTGGGGTATATTTGAAGTCAACTAATGGCGAGGTAGAATCGTCAGCTGCCTTCCCTTCCCTCTTTACAATAAAAAAAAAAAAGAACTCCGAACAGCCTTCATTTCTCGTGATGCTCGAAGCTCTTCAGCAACGGTAGCGCCCAGAAAAGGGTTCATGCGACAACCATAGTCGCCGAGGTGACCGCACGATGCAACTCGAATTCGATCTGCGCATTTTCATTGCTTCCAGCCGCCGTCTAGGTGGGATTAAAGAAATTCCTCAGCGTCGTCTCTACGTCGGCGTATTCTGCCTTGACTGTATTGAGCGTTTCCGTGATCCGAGAGAGGCAGAGGGCCTCATCCTTCTCCGGGGATCCGTCGAGGTTCTCTTTCTTGCCGTATCGCTGAATCTTTTCACAGCTGTCCTTAACTTTGGTCAAGCCGAGAGTCGCAGAGGAACCTTTCAAGAAGTGACCAAGTCGGTATAACTCATCAAGATTCTGGGCCTCGCTAGACAAGAAAGACGATTAGCCTCGATGATCTACAGAGTCGCCAGGAGACTGGAGCAAAAAGAGCGCTAGAGTTGATTGTCGTGAAAGCAGAGACGTTTAATTCATGATGCAAGACTTACAGGGCTGTATCCATCTTCTCAAAAGTTTCTTCGGCCTGTTCAAAGAAACCGAAGACGATGGACTTGCTGAATTCGCGGTCGTCCTCACTATCGTCCATCTCTAGAATCTGGCTAAAGGTCACAATATCGATCGCATCCCCCAGGTCCGGCAGGTTGCTATCATGACCATCATCGTTCTGCGCAGAAAGGCCGCGATCAGTAGCAGTTCAAAAGGAGACGATGCTGAGCTCTTATTCATACCTGATCGTTGGCAGCCATGATGCTAGGCTGTATGATGAAAGGGAGTTCCTGAAAGACTGCGCCAGTCAGAGAGGACGACGTTGGTCCTCGACAATAGGAACCCTTTGAGGATGGGCCAAACTCACAAATGGCAAAGGGGAGCAATAAAATTGGGCGAGGATGTCGTGGGAAGAAGGTCGTGTGGGTGGCTTTTGAAAAAAACCGCGGCGACTTTAACCACTCTAGTGTTGATCGAGGAGCCTTTTTAGGTGGGGTCTATCGGTAGGAAGTAATGGTGATGGGTAATGGGTAACGGAAATATGGGAATGAGTTGACGGTTTATGGGACGGGGCAAGGGTAAGGGTAAGGTCGCACAGTGTACCTACCTACCTGGAATATAAACGTGTAAGGTTATTTGCTTAGGATCATTTGCTCGGCACCTAAGCCGAACAAAACAAAACACACAAGAAAAAAAAAAGACTGGTAAGAAAAATAAATAAAATAAAAATCAACTCGAGTAAAGGTTTAGGTTAGGTACATGTACCTACCTGACATGCAAGACGGGATCCCTTCGGCGTTGGTTCTCATATCTACTAAGGTATACGTGCGCATGCTTGAAAATTACGGGTTTGACGTACTTTAGGGGTTCCGTAAGGGTCTTTTAGACAACGTCACCAATGCGGAGCCATGCGACTTAGTGTGCTTCTGACGGATCTAACCTCCTATCACCCTCCCCCCCCTAGAGATCACTTCCATTGCGTGGGCTGCGCTAACCACGTAGGGAACTTAGCTAACTTCAGATCTCTCCAGGTGTACGGTAATTGTACGGTAATTACCAAATTAGAAATCCGAAGTGACCCCACTACTTGTTTATCTTCTCGAGTAAGAGCATAGAAGAGGCCTATCGAAAGCGAAGAGGGCGAAGAGAGCGAAGGGGGCTGGTGACTTGAAAAGCAACCTTCGATTGTCGTAATCGTCAACCCTTCAAAAACAAAAAATAAAAACATCCCAAAAAATTGCAATCTGTATTAGTGGTATTGGCGGGGTAATTACTTACTGCTACTAAATCCAACCATCCACTTTCTTGGCTACGACTTATCAGCAAACTTACCATCTGCTAGTGATACAGTACCTACCACTAATATTGTCTCGAAAGGAACCAAACTACCTAGCTCGCAGGAGAGGAGCAACTCTGCCCTATCCGCAAATTCTGCGCCGTCAGACTGGCACGATACTGCACCTAGCTCACCCTGCTCACCTATCAAAAGTCGAAGGATTCGTGAGATCTAACGTGGGACGACAGGTTAAGGCCGTAGATACGCTCCTTGAGCTGGCCGTCTTCTTCATTATTTACCTCTAAGCCTGCACAGTCACTAAGCGATCTCATCATCCTTGTTTCTGAATCGCGAACAGTGGGATCTCCACTTGGTCCCGAAATTGACCGATCTGTATCGTGAGGCCGTATACTGACCGTCAGCGTTGTCCAGCCTGCCAGCCTGCCAGCCTGATCAGGGGGGGGATAACGTTGCGCGATGTAAAGTCTCACCGAGCTTTGGCTCGCCTACCCAACCAGCAATAATAAGCACGGCTGGAATCTTCTATGATCGGCATTGACCCATCTTCTTTACAATATTGCATATTCAACCCCGGTGTGCTTGCGCCTTTAGGACACATTGGACCCTAGATTACATCGTTGCGTTCCGCCAAGCTTCCTGACGCCCACCAGCTTATGTTACGGGTGTTACTATTACAGTCTCGTGCCACTCGCCGAATCCCAGGTACTGACGAGACCTGTATAATACGTGACGGAATCAGAGAATAGGTGCAGAGATATGCCACCGGGACCGTGATCGTAACCATGGCCTCGATCATCGTCATACAACATGCAACTCATGAACTACGGCATGGCGCTTGGAGAGACCGCAGCCCCAAATGTCACCATGTCTGTTACGTTCAACCGTAACTTTTGAAGGCGCCTTTCCCAGACTCGTACCGTGGGACATGAGGCAATAAACCAGTGTTTCTCCTTTGGCCTTCTCCGGCCTAACGGAGAAGCCCCGGCGAGAGCCAACGTGCGCGTGCGCGTGCCCCTGTACACTACTAAGATCAGAGGACCATGCCATAGCTGAGGCTAGAATATCATGGTGGTGCAGGGCTGGCAGGACTGGCAGGATCCTTTCCGAAGGGTACCGGTATATATGAAAGGTATATAAAGAGGGTAACATCCAGCCCAAGCGTGGGGTGGCTTCGTCTCGAGCTTATATAGCGGAACAGGTCAAGCGTACTCCTTTCCTTGCTATCAATGAAGACGGTATCACGAACCCCTCCTTCGCGCCTCGTTACAGGCGGCGGGCTGCGGGCAGCGGGCAGCGGCCCCTGCACCAAGGGTTAGAGGGGTTGATCACGTTCAGATTCTCGAAGCTTTTCCGCGTCTCCACTTGCATCTGATGTTGAAGTGGGGGACCGAATCGGGAAAACGTCATAATGGCATTAGGAGACCCTGAATCCGCCGTGTGACGTGCCACAAACAGTGCTGCGCACACCCCACGATTGATAAAGAATTTCATCAACGCAACGATACCTACAACACGATATCACCGGACAATGGGGTTTTTTCCCCCTCTCTCAAGCCGGATGCGAACATGAACATGGTCAGAAAACATGGGCAGAGATCCATTGATACACGATACGTACCTAGACACGTAGCGGCATACTAGGTACTATATATTGACACCATCGTACGCCATTGACAGGTATGTAGGTTGCATACACAATCCTGACAACCTAGGTACTGGTAGGTTACGCTGATACCGCTGCACGGTTCGTTAGAAGTCGATAAAAGGTAAGGTGGAGATCGTCCTCGTTTGTTCCCGCAGCTCTCGGCTACTGGCAACCCGGATCCAGTCTAAGGGAAAACTGGCAAATCCCAAAGCTTCCCCCGGTGCATACCTACCTAGGTATTCATTGGTCACCAACTTGATGATCTCGCAAGGCTCACTCCAAACCTTAGACCGCTGACGAACCTCGGAGAAAATGCCTCTAGGAATAGGTATACAGATCTATATAGGAAGGGAAAAAACATACCTAGGTATAGCTTCTTCCCTATACCACAAAGCTCAAACCCCTGGAAACCCCTCCTTTGCTTGGGGACTCCGTTTTCGTTTTCATATAGGCAAGTTCTCGCGCAACCGATCCTGGGCTTGCTAGTTGGGTAGCTCTTTGTCGGCTTTCCAATATCATCTGATTTGCCTACCTCCTAGGTACCTAACCTAGCGTTACTCCTAGCATAGTGGCGATCTCGACATCCGGTTGTCGGGGGCTTAGGAGCAATCATACCTTTTCCCCAAGCTATTGGTAACTCCTTTTTTGTCTGTTTTCGAAGGACCTTTTATTCCAGTCGCTAAATATCTAGGAGTACTATCAAAAAAAAATCCTGTTTTGACGGCCCTACTTACAGTAGCCTAAGCAGCTGAACGAATCTACCTGCGGGTTAGTCGACTATGCCCGTGGCATTTCCCCGCACCGCGAAACATTTTACAGATGGTCGAACCTCAATGGACATAAGTAGGGCAAGCAGAGCGGCCAAGACGCTCGTAC
The DNA here is from genome assembly GCA_022578845.1 of Hypoxylon cercidicola. NCBI lineage: Eukaryota > Fungi > Ascomycota > Sordariomycetes > Xylariales > Hypoxylaceae > Hypoxylon > Hypoxylon cercidicola. Next base: position 2,905,352 of record MU399494.1, on the reverse strand, counting down.
TACGTAGGCAGGTCATCTATCCTTTTTTTCTCTGGCTTGCAGTTTTCACTTTAGATCCCGTTACGATTTCGACTCGGGATCTGGACCCTTAGGATTGCCCGGGGTATTCGAATCTGGCTATACTATTTCAAATCAATAATACCTATAGGTGACAATGCAGTTAGATAGTTGGGTGATAGTTGAGGATCTATCACAGGTGATTAAACAAATTACCCACGCCTTCCACGTATTAGACTCGTATATCTCCATTTTTTGTACCCAAAGATTCCAGTGCCCGCCGTACAATTATTTTTTCAGCACACCTGTCGTGTAACCCGTAAACGTGAAAGTGGGCTGATATTACCATGCGTGTGGCCCACCTAGGAATTGATATACCATGTACCATGAACACAATCGTAATTGAACATCTCGTGTACCCCTTGAAGCAAAAACAAAAACCGATGCCCTTGGATCCTATAGCAATACTTTCGACGCCACAGTCAATAGCCACGCAGCATCCTGCCAGCCCCCTTCGTCTGGTTTCGGGGGCGGGATTCGTTCCTCCGGGACGCTGGAAACCCTTTCGAAGTCTACCGTGCTCGCACTACGTGGGATGTGACTTCCCTCTGTCTCTCTATCCGAGTCGGCATTGTCCGACTCCTCGTCGTTCTCCTCGACGGCGAATAGAGACCACATCCACGAGCTCATACCTCCGTTCTCTCGGTTGACTAATTTCCGCACGGCTGCCTCGTCGGATTGGCTCGTATCTATTTCGTAAGCCTCGAGCTTCTCGTCTAGACCGACGAAATCCGGTCCTTGTATTAATTCCTCTCCCGCCGGGTCATGATCGAAATATCCCTCTTGTGGGTGACGCTCGATAGGAGTCCTCAGATGTAACCTACTCCCCACCCTGCTTTGCGAACGGCTGCCGTAACGGCTACCTTGCGGGAAGAAATCTTCTTCCGCGCTCGCCATACTCCCTCGGCGACTGCTTCGCCTGCTTGCGAGCTCCCTCTCCCTGGCTAGTTCTCGCTCGTATGCCTCCTCTTCCGCATCACGAGTCCCGGAGAGACTAGTCGAACTCGCTCTTGAGACGAGCCACGCTTGCCCCTTAGACTCTCGAGTCTCCGAACTAATCAAGGCCCCCGTGCGCAGCATCCAATCGCTATCACCTCGTTCTCTAGTGCCAGGTGATGGACCATGGTGTCGCGGTAAGGGCGATAGCGTACCCAGGCTAGCACGTTTCGCATTTGATGCAGCTAGATGAGTCGTAGATTTGCTCTTCGGGATGTTTGCGTTGAGGGAGTCGTGTGTAGAGGAATGACGGCGGTTAGGCGAATTGCCCCGAGTTCGGGCAGGAGACTGGAGGAGCCTAGGGGTCGTAGGGGCAGATTTGCCTTGAAGGTAGGAAACATTGTGTTGAAAAGACTGCGTGGCAAAGTCGGGGAGTTCGTCGGGGTCAGTCAGGGGCAACTTGGATGTGAGGGGTGCGAGTGAGAGGTGCTGGAGGTTCGTAGAGGACCGGTTTTTCCGGCGTGCCTGGGAGGCATGTTGCTTGTACGCGACGTCCATTGTCTGTTTGGGCGATTACACACAATTGTTGATATTAGTGTAGTTGCAAGACAACGAACGCAACAGACAGCGTGAATGGGCACTCGAATTGCATTTATTTTAGACACGCTTGGAGACTAGGAGAAGTCTAGAGTAGGAGCAGAAGCAGAAGCAGAAGTAAAGCCTCCTCTGAGTCTGTTCCCCAGGAATTGGATAATGATATGTAGATCCCCAGGGCCGGCAAAGCTTGGTGAAAGCTCTGGCCACTGAGAGTTGGTGACTTTCGGTTAGTGGTTAGTGGTTAGTGGTGCTTTTCCGAGGTCTGCCGTACCCCACCAGCCGAGAATTCCAAGGTTCCAGGCGTTTGCCAGGTCTGCCGGGGTAAATGGTAAGGTTCTTATTAAGCTCTAAGCCGGTACGTACCGGATCTGTATAGAAACCACTAAACTAAAAAGGACAAGCCTGAACTCAGCGACGTACAGTGTTAATCTCAGAAAAAAGTTGCATCACACGGATTAATAGTCGTCATACTTATCACAAAGTCTATACCTATCACATATTCACGGCGAGTGACGAAGTGACGAAGTTACGAGCTGTACCGACATAACTTTTTAGTTTATGGTCTACCCATACTGTGCCAGGCATCTCCATCATGCGCAACCTCCGCAACATTCGATATAATGCCTGGAGGTCGGCAGTTGCTCTAAACGGAGAACCTATCACTGCAGCATGCTGGGACCCAGCCAAAGATGAGGTTCTATGTACTTTCGGCCCAAGCGAGCAACATGGCCAAATCCGCTTGGTGAGGATCTCGGAACATGTGAGGGCCTCCTCCATAGACATGTGAGTTTGCGCCATTCTTCGGGGATGTCCGACACTGACCATGTCTCAGCGAATACCAGCAAGTTGCCTTATGGGATGCGCCAAGCCCCAACCCCGATTTAGCTGTCGACAAGGTTGTAAGCTTGCATTACTTCAGCGATACTCTCACAGCATGTCTGGTACTCGAAGGTGGCGACATAGTTGTCGTCCAGGTACCAGAGGGCGAGATCCCCCAAGATGGAGTCCATATCGAGATCATGGGCTCCATAGATGAGGGCATCACGGCTGCAAGCTGGTCTCCAGACGAGGAACTATTAGCCATCACCACCAAGGCGAATACAGTGATATTCATGAGCCGGAGTTTCGATGCCATAACGGACATGACCATGGCTGTTGATGATCTCAAAGCGTCTAAGCACGTCTCCGTTGGCTGGGGTAAGAAAGAAACACAGTTCCAGGGCCGGGGTGCCAAAGCTCTGCGGGATCCTACGATACCGGAAAAGGTCGACCAAGGCGTACTAAGCCCCAGCGACGATGGCAGTGTGATCATCAGCTGGAGAGGAGACGGCGCGTACGTCGCAATCAATGCAATCGAGACGAGTATCCGCCGAGTTATTCGAGTGTATTCCCGAGACGGCGTCCTCGACAGCGTAAGTGAACCTGTTGATGGCATGGAAGGTGCCCTAAGCTGGAGGCCTGCTGGAAACTTGATGGCCGGTATACAGCGTCTTGAGGATCGTGTCGATGTCATCTTCTTTGAGAGGAATGGTCTTAGGCATGGCCAGTTCTCCTTAAGAGCCCCTGAAGGTAGGACATTCGCAAAAGATCGAATACGGCTCGAATGGAACGCGGACTCTACAGTTCTAGCGGTCACCCTTGATGATCGAATTCAACTGTGGACTATGGGAAACTACCATTGGTACTTGAAACAAGAGATATTCATCCACACAAAACCCCTTTGCCTTACATGGCATCCCGAGAAGCCGTTGCGCTTCGCATCGATCGTGTCAGGTAAGTCTGGTTGTTTACATGTTTTAATTCATCGCTAAGGATATTGCAGATAAGCTTCTACTCGCGGAGTATATGTTCGAGGTAATCCGCGGGTCTCTTACGCCGCCGTATGATTTCGGAGCGGTTGCCGTGGTCGATGGCAAGACACTCAAACTCACACCCTTCCGGACAGCCAATGTTCCTCCCCCAATGGCCTTGTTCGAACTCCAGACGTCAGCTTCAATCATTGATGTAGCCTTCTCTCCGGCGAACACATTCATGGCTGTCCTTCACCAACTTGGCGTAGACGTCTATGAATGGAAGATCAAAGGACAACGCTCCCTGCTCCCATCGTTAATAGGCAGTGTGACCTTTGTCAACGAAAATCCAGCCGAAGAGTGTATGCCTTTACAAGTTGCTGTTACTGAGAATAGTGTTGTTCATTGCCTCGGATTCGAAGAGGGGCCAGTGATCCGATCCCATCCTTTTGATCGATCCACTGGTGAATTCTCGTCCAACTCGAGTTTTTTCGCTGGCTCTATGTTTGGCTTCGTACACCTCACCCAGTCAGGCTCTACAGACGTTCTCATGCAGGATTGCCTAGGCAGACTGCACGGCGTTGTCAATCTGGAGGATGAATTGTATTCAATACGTCTCCCGGCTCAGCTTCCGTGGAGCGAGGTCATCGACCTGGCCGGCGACGTCATCGCTGTTGGATTGTCCAGGAATGGGCACCTATATGCAAATTCTCGTCTCTTAATGAAGAACTGCACCTCGTTCCTCGTCACGCCAGCTCATCTCATAGTCACAACCACTAATCATATGGTCAAGTTTATCCATCTGGTCGATGTAGATAGTAAGTTGATAACAAATACTATCAGGTTTCTTGGTTAACAAACGTTTGCAGGCTTAGAGGTGCCCCCGGATGATCCTGAAAAAGACGAAAGATGCCGGAGTATCGAGAGAGGTGCAAAGCTAGTCACGGCTATGCCCACGAATATGAGCATTGTTCTCCAGATGCCCCGGGGGAATCTAGAAACGATCTATCCTCGGGCTATGGTTGTGGCCGGAATCAGACAACTCATCGATAGCAAAGACTACGGAAAGGCGTATTCGTATTGTCGAACCCAGCGTGTGGACATGAATATCCTCTACGATCACAGACCTCAGCAGTTCCTTGCTAACGTCGGGCTCTTCCTCGAACAACTCGAAGATGTCTCCTACATTGACCTCTTCCTCTCTTCTCTACGGTAAGTCATCTTACATACTAATTTCCCGCCTGGTTCTGACATGACATAGTGATGAGGACGTCACACAGACAATGTACAGAGACACTAGAGCCGTGAGAAACCAGGAGCCACCAGAACCGGTTTCCGGCGCAGCTGTAACCGGTAGCACTCAAGGTTCTTCGAAAGTCAATACGATATGTGATACAGTACTATCTCATTTGCAGTCCCGCAAGATTAAGAATCACGGAACGCTGCAAAATATCATCACAGCCAATGTCTGTAAAGTCCCACCGGCATATGAGGATGGGTTGCTGGTTATCACCACTTTACTACAAGAAGACGAACAACTTGCCGAAAAGGCTGTAGAACACATTTGTTTCCTTGCTGATGTTAATACCTTATACGACGAGGCTTTGGGCCTCTACCACTTGGATTTGGCGCTTCTAGTTGCGCAACAGTCGCAGAGAGATCCTCGAGAATACCTCCCGTTCATCCAAAACCTACACCAACTACCCGACGTGAGGCGAAAATTCGCCATTGATGACCACCTCAATAGACACGAGAAGGCACTAGGTCATCTTCAGTCCCTACAGGTGCACAAGGAGGCCCAAGACTATACGGCCAAACATGCACTCTATCCCGCAGCTCTCAGACTATACCGTTACGATCAGGCTAACCTTACAATACTTACCGGTCTCTATGCAGCATATCTCGAGTCAAAGTCTCGGTACAGAGAAGCAGGACTCACCTACGAATCTCTTCATGACTACACATCAGCTACTAGGTGCTACCGTGCCGCTGGCGCTTCCTGCTGGCGCGAATGCCTTTTCGCCGCTCAGCAACAGGAACCGCCCATAGCGCCCGGCGCGCTTACTGATCTCGCCACCACCCTCGCAGAGGCGCTATACGAAGCCAAAGACTACGCATCCGCAGCCGCGATCCATCTGGACCATCTCAACTCGATCGAGAATGCCATTCCTTGCCTCTGCAAGGGCTATCTCTTCGCCGACGCCATGCGCTTCACCGTGCAGCAGGGACGGCCGGAGCTGCTGGCAGCGGCTGTCGACCCGGGCCTGGCAGACGCCCTGAGCAGCAGCACCGAGTTCTTCGCGGACTGCAAGGCGCAGCTCCGCGCGCAGGTGCCGCGGATCCTGGAGCTGCGCCGGAAGGCAGCCGAGGACCCACTGGGCTTCTACGAGGGCGAGCGCGGCGGCGGGGGCGGCGACATACCGGACGACGTGTCGGTGGCGGCGAGCTCGCGCATCAGCACGAGCGCCAGCCTGTTCACGCGGTACACGGGCAAGGGGGCCGGCAGCGTGGGCACGGCGGGCACGGGGGTCAGCCGGGCGACGAGCAAGAACCGCAAGCGCGAGGAGAAGAAGCGGGCGCGCGGCCGCAAGGGCACGGTGTACGAGGAGGAGTACCTCGTCAACAGCGTGCGGCGGCTCGTCGAGCGCGTCGAGGCCAACCGCCCCGACGTCCAGCGCCTCGTCTTCGCGCTCGCCCGCCGCGCCATGCACGAGCGCGCGCGTGCCCTCGAGGCCCTGGCCGCTGAGGTCGTCGACGCGTGCAAGGCTGCTATTAAGGAGGTGTTCGCGGTGGCTGCGGACAGGACTGCGGAGGAGAAGGAGAAGGAGATGAGGGAGGAGGACTGGAGGCCCATGGGCGCGGACGCGGTGCTGGCTGAGAACCTGGAGGCCGCGTGGAGGAAGCAGGAACCGCCTGTCATCTCGAGCTTCGAAAGGCTGTCTTTATTGGGGTCGTAGGTTGTACGTGACGAATAGGATACCTAAAGAGATACAAAGGGTGATAGACAAAAATAAGGGACAGCAATATCACACAGATGGATAACTGGAAAACGTAATGCTGGTGTTTCATGCGTTGCTGACTTTTGTCCCCTTGCCCCTGATTCGAGTGCATGCATTCATTATATACAACTATGGTACATGTCTATCATTCATTTTTTACTCCTATGCCCAACTTTTACGTAGATGGCGGGGGTTGCGTTTCTTGCGTCGGCGTCTCGACGTCTGAAGTAGGGGGCACAGCAGCAGCAGCAGCTTCTTGAGCCGACGTCGAAGCGTCACCGCTACCAGGCGTACCCGACAGCAGCCCGGGGGTATTCCGCGTCCTCTCCATGTTCTTCGCCATGACCTCGCCGATCTTCTCGAGCATCTCGACCGTAAGGCGTGGCTTCCCCTTCTTCTTCTTGCGGTCGCGCTCGGCGCGGTGGTACTCCTGCAGCGGCGTCCGCATGCTCTCCATCAGCTTGCGGCGGTCGTCCTTCTCGCGCTCCTGGGCCTCGAGGCGCGCGACGTACTCGGGGTCGTGGCGGGTGCGGAAGCGGCTGTACCGGTTGCGCAGCTCGTCGATGACGGACTCGGGCATGGGCGGGGACAGCAGCGTGGGCACGAAGGTCTTGTCGTCGACGTCGATGCGCAGCGTGTCGCACTTGTGGTCCTTGAAGTCGCGCCCGTCCTTCTTGGGCCACGGGACCTCGACGTTCAGGCCCGGCACGATGCGCGACCACCGCTTCTTGCCCGTCACGCGGTCGTGCACCATGGTCCCGTGCACGAGCCTGTTGATGACGACGTCCCGCGTGACGCCCGTCGCCGGGTCCCGGATCGGGTGGACGAGCCGGATCGAGGAGATGGGGAGGGGGAGTTCTACGTTGAAGGCGGGCGGGTCGTTTGGTAGACGTATATCCGGCTGCAGCCGGATGTTGCTCTGCACGGTTCGGACGTCGTTAGTAATCGAGTATAGAAGAAGCTTGGGATTTGTTCTTTTTTTTTTATTTTTTTTTTTACCTTATTCAATCCCTCGAGCACGACCTCGGCCTTCCCTTCGTCGATCCTCGAGATCTTGCCGATGTGGCCCTTCTCGGGGCCGTCGACGAGCACGGCCCTGTCGCCGATGGCGAGGTTCAGGTTGTGGGCGCCGCCGGCCCAGCGGGTGCGCTCGTTGCGCATGGCGAGGGAGTAGCGGGCGCTGATGCCGAACCGGGTCTCGTGGATGGCGCCCTTCGCACCGGCCCACTCGCCGACGTCGCGGCGCGGCGCCAGCGGGCCCAGCTCCCAGTCGTCCTTGACGGACTGCTTCGCTGCCTGCAGCTCCCCCCGCACCGTGACAAGCTGCTGGTTCGTCTGCTGCGTCAGTTCCTTCTTCTCCTTCTTGAACCACTTGAGATCCTTGGTCTTCGCCCGCTTGGCCGCCACCCGCTCGGCGGTCGCCACGCGGCGGAGGATCTTCTGCATTTCCTTTTTTCTCGATTCGGGTCGGGAAAGTGCGGAAGTGCGAACGGGGTTACGAGGCCGGAGGGCGGTGCGAAGAAGGGGGGTGGGTTATCGAGTGCGTTGTGAAGCTGTTTCTCTTTCGGTCTTTCCTAAATTTTCGGAAGCCCTTCAACGACTCTAACAGCTATTGGCTAATAGCGTTCAATTGGGTCCCGCCGCTGGGAGCTGGACTGCAGGTGGACCGGGGTTTTAACCCCGGAAAATCCAGACTCCGAAGGAACTAGTGTGCCGGGGGTACTTTGGTACATGTGAATATGCCGTGCCAAGACTTTATTTATTGTATCTTGCAGGCTGAACTTGCATATGAGCTTGAGCTTGAGCTTGACTTTCCCATCGATATCGAATGCACCGTCGTCATCATCTTTGTGGAAAGCTTCCTGTTCAACTGTTGAGAACCGATTGAATCTTGGACATAGGGGAGGTCATCCTCGGACGATCTGGACGATATAACTTATGATACCAGAGCCCACTCCGGACTTACATATGTATATGAATGCTATCATACTGGGACTTGAGTCACACACTTTGAGCTTATCTACCTCTCACGCTTGATGCTTGATCCATTCCCTGATCTTCTCGGCAACGCTCTTATGTCAAGGTCTATGTATGGATCGTTGATCGGATCTATCTGATAGACGAGCTGTCCATGTTTCCTTCAAGGTTTCGGCCGGTAATCCATCTTGTCAGCCCTAGGTTGACCCTAGTGCAGATAGGCTAAAGCTTTAGTGAAAGGGGATTTGTTGATCTAAATTGAAACTCTCCATCCATTAAGCTAACAAGTCTTGAATTCTCTAAGATCTGTATCTGGTATAATACAACCAGTGTGTTTCATCCAATGGACCTCATTCGATGCGCTGGCTCTGATATAAATATTGCTATCAAAACTAGAAAGTACAGTGCTATTTATTCGTACGGTGTTAAGGTTGATGCGTCAAGTTAAATCCATCATCACAAGCGAACCAAGCCACAGAGACTAAGACTACTGAGCCTGGGAGTCTCGGTCTAAACCTATTTTGTAAGAAAAGGAATTTCCCGGTGCTTGATACGCAATCAGTTAGGGCAACTGAAGAAATAGGTAGAGAAGCAAAAAAAAAAGGAGATATCAGATACGGGTTGGCTGGTTGGTTGGTTGGTCTTATGAAACAAAGTAAACCAAGGCTCAGACGCGTACCTATGCCAACCCCCACAATTCGTATCGATGGAGAACTCCCAGAGACAAAGGGAAACAGATTGCGCGATACGGATAGACGGGTGGGATGGCATGATAAAATAACTGAGCCACACTTTTTCAGCTGAAGAGCGCGGATCAGCAGATGGTTACTGCGGCTCCAGTCGGTGAAGAAGGTCTTTAGAGATTTGCTGGCTCGGTTCGTCAAATGCCGGCACGTCCCAGCCCAGTCAGCCCAGTCTTGTGCCGGAAGTAAGATCTACGTCGTCCGTGCATGTATCGACAGGAGAAACATAACATCAGACATAACTATATGTATGCAGTAATCCTCACATGTGTTAAATGCTGTGCGAATTGGATATCAAAGCTTGAGTCAGCACCTGCCAGATTCACAAGCTGGTACCTAAATAGTGGAATTGTGAGATGTGATAATGTTGTGAGATAAAGTGAATAACAATCTCACAATGTTGAGATGTTGAGACGATGCATAAAGCTCGATAGCGTTCTCTATGGCTTCATCTGTAGATAGAGATGCATTATTGGTATTGGCGCCAGTGAATTGTCATATTATGTATTGAGAAGAATGTCATAGCTACGTATGAGGAGACACGTGTAAAACAAAGATGGAAGGATACCTACCGGTAGTAGCTCGTGAGAGGTTCGAGGTTCGAAAAAGGATGACGCTGCGCACAGGCCGACGGGACCCTTGGACGATGGCCTTGGAAGCTTTGCAGACAGGCAGGCTGGCAGGTCGCTTTTTAGTGGGTTGCCTCATTCGATATCCGAGGCGCAAGGGGCCAAAGATTGGAATTGTTAACAATTGTTAACTCTGGGATGTCATGGAAGTCCAGGGGAAAAGCCGGTGGCCCATGCTGCCACCTGCAGCGCCCCCCATTGCTAGGTGGACTTGGTTAGTTAGAAATACCTGGTAGGTATAGTGAATTTCAGGACTTTGACTGCTCTGGGCAGTCTGGGTTGCTAGGGATATGGTCGCTAAGGTCGTTAGGACTACCACCAGAAGCTGCCTGAGGAGTCCTTGACCCACTAAACACTTCCCTGTTAGTGCTCTGGCTTGTGCTATGAGTCTTGTGCCTCTGTGCCTGTCCCTTATTACTGCATGTGGCCCGCCGCTTCTTTTAGTGTTAGTGATTAGTGTACCTCCCACCTCCCACTGTTCTGCCTGCCTTATCCTGCTTATCCTAACCAGTCTAGGCCTTTTTACTCACGCTTGCTGCTTGCTGGGGTTTGGTGCTACCGTCAATTGAGCAACGACCTTCCAATCGAACCTTTCCTCCTACACATCCTCCATCTCTAATCTCAATCTCAATCTCCTCCATCTTTCTCCATCAACCAACATCTCCAGGAGAACCAGAAGCCCGACGACTAAATACAACGGCTCTTCATCAAACTCTTTGCCTTCGTTCTTTTGCATATTCCCATCCGACCTTGCAGCAAGACCGTTTCTTTCTCTACCCCTAATCCAGCATCTTCCCCAACTATGGCTGAGATCCGCCGAAAGCTGGTCATCGTCGGTGACGGTGCCTGTGGTAAAACCTGCTTGTTGATGTACGCTTACCAAAACAAAAACAATTACGACGCCATGCTAATCCGAATCGCAGTGTTTTCTCCAAGGGAACCTTCCCTGAGGTAAGAGGAATACCTGCATCGTCGTCATCACCTTTCTCCCTATTCTCCAAGATGGGCCCGCGTCATACCGAGACAAAGGGACATCGGCCCTAAATCAATCCGCCTTTCGAGCTTGTTGCCTCGTCGCCCGTTGATATCATCAACACCCATCACGTCTCGACACGACAACACCATACCAGCCTTGAATGCATTATACTGACAATGTTTTTTTTCTTCTCAATAGGTCTACGTCCCCACTGTCTTCGAGAACTATGTTGCCGATGTCGAGGTCGATGGCAAGCACGTCGAGTTAGCCTTATGGGATACGGCTGGTCAGGAAGATTACGACCGTCTCCGACCTCTATCCTACCCCGACTCGCATGTCATTTTGATCTGCTTTGCTGTCGATTCCCCCGATTCATTGGACAACGTTCAGGAGAAGGTCAGCATTTCTATTTCCTATACACAGCCTGTCTCTTGCCTCCGAGATAAGCAGCTTGCTGACACGTGCTCTACCCACAGTGGATTTCCGAAGTTCTTCACTTCTGCCAAGGCCTGCCTATCATCCTCGTTGGCTGCAAAAAGGATCTGCGTTACGATCCCAAGACCATCGAGGAGCTACGTAAGACCAGCCAGAAGCCCGTCTCCCCTGAGGAGGTAAGTTATTCCTATCTCAGCCTTGCCCCATTTCGGCCCTCGAAACGCATGAACGGCCCCCACCCATACACCAACCACCGCAGCCTCGTCTCTTTTTTATTCCGTATTCGGCCACTAACAGTTCCTGTAGGGTGAGGATATCCGCAAGAAGATCGGTGCCTACAAGTACCTTGAGTGCTCGGCCAAGACGAACGAGGGTGTCCGAGAGGTCTTCGAGCACGCCACCCGTGCAGCTCTGCTGTCCCGTAGCCGCCAGAAGAAGCACTCCAAGTGCTTAGTCCTTTAAACAAGTCATCAATCCGTTTATGATACCTTCGACATACCGTCGTAATCCATCGTCGCCCCTCTAGGTTCTTTTCACCGGGCGAGATACATAGATGACAAAGGGTTTTGGACGGACTGGAAGGGTTGGACCGCCTCTACGTCATGGTCCCGGCTGAAGTTTGATTCGTCTACTCGGTAACTGGTACTTGGCCGGCGTGCAACTTCGGTCAACTTTCGCGTGTCTCCCGTACTGCAGCGGGGAGTATATTGGTGATGGGGAAACGGGTATCATAGTACTTGAGCTCCCGATGGATTAAGGAGAGGGGGTGGATAGGGCATATGCTTGCCATTAGATGTGGTGTTGCGTGTGCGTATGTGTGTGTCAAGATTGGCGAGACAAACCCCAGAGAATACGGCTATATCATACATCTTCTCCTTTTTACAGCTCTCTTGATAATTCCCGCGTCAGGCCAACCGGAGATGGACATTTGTTTGCGTGGGGGGTGTACTCTTTCTACCTGTCTTTTTTCCCAATCATACTCCTTTACTAATTGTCACTTCCTGGTCTTTGCGGCTTATAATCTCTTGTTGTGCCTCGCAGGTGGTTGGTCTGTCCGGACCCCAACTACCATCGCTTGGCGCCGTTGGTTACTCTCAAGTGCTGGTAGGTCTATGTTGTTGTTGTTGCCTAAGCAACTCACTGAATACCTCCCTTGTAGTCCCCATGTTAGTAACCTTGGCTTTGCCTTGGAGTGTATTTGTGATGTCGTCTGAATCATCCATCGTAGAACGTGAATAGGTACCACATGATCTAGAACTATTGCTCGTCGATGATTTGCTTACGATAGTCCTATTATAGGAGCTTACATATTGCCTCGTCGTCTCAGTTCCCGCGGGTGGTAGATATTCCCCCCTTATTGCGCATAACGACTACTGAAATAGCAGTTTACCGGTTTCCATGAATATTATCATATTACTACAGCCTATCCGGAAACATGCGTATACTCGATTACGCATGGCCTGACTTATCGCAATAAAAGCAGCATCTTCAACAGGGACTTGGCTTGTATTGCGGACTCCATACGTTTGTTGGCCTGTATAACTCTTGTGTTCGTGGAGGTGAAGGATCGTCTGGTGATGATGATGATGATGATGACGACGATGTATGCTCGTCAGCTTTCCTTGTCCATCCTTTCGAACGCACTCCTCTCGTGATTAGGGCATAACCATAGTAGATTCCGTTCCTCGATGTGGAAAAAAAAAAGAATGGTTGGTAAGAATAAATAATGCAACCGGCAACACCTCTCTCCCTTTCCCCCGAACCTTCCAACGGCCAGTTAAGAGCCCTCTTGGCTAGCCCGCCATTAACTCCGATGACCTCCCGACACTCCCGTTACGTTGGTCTGAACATGGTTGGGTGCGTTTAGACGGGGCATGTCTATTATTTTATGTCAGTCTAGTGCCTAGTAGTTTTAAACGCGGGGATGGAGGGTAGACGAGAGAACGGAGTGAGGAGTAGATGAGAGATAGAGATATTGTGGTTATATGTGAGCGAGTAGTATACGTGATATATATACTAAGTGTCGAGGTATCTGGGGAGGTGGTGGTGATAAATCCAACTTACAGCACCGCAAGAGCCGCACGTCTTGGACTCGCCGCTGAAGGTGGAACCGCACTTGGGGCAAGAAGAGGAATGCATCTTGGCTGTTTAGGCGTGGGGGGGTTTGTGTCGTTTGGTGACAAAGTTGTTAATATCTAACTCGCCAGGGTTAGCCCAGTGTTAGATGGAAGTTCATGTTAGATCAGATCTCGTAAGAAGCACCCTTTATACAACCACCGACAAGATAAGGAGTAGATAAGGGAGGTAAGTAAATGGATATGTAGATACATGGATCACATGAGCTGGAGTTATGTTCATGGTGCTCCTTCTAGAGAGTAACATATAGGACATGTATGAGAGTATGGTAACGGCAGACTTACGGAAAGGTCAAAGTCGGATCTTGGATTTGTATCGAGTCTCTGGTGTGGTGGATGAGAAGACTGAGCGGTCCAAGGCGAGGGAGAGTTGGGAGTTATATAAAGCTCGTCGAGGACCGTTTTTTCCCTCCTCTGCGCTTTTAATAGGTGGCAAGTGGGGTACGGTGCTAATGGGGAACAAGCAGGAGACGATCGTGGACTTGGGGATGGAGCTATCGATGTGGTGTATGATACCCATCTCACATCTTTCTTCCCCTTCGTTTATTAATGGCATTGGCATTTTCTGCTTCGTCCCGCCTTCGTGCTTCCCCCTCTGTCTGCCCTTACTCATCTATCTGTGTACTTGGGTGCTACGTACGATCTACCTATCATCTACCTCGCATCTACCTAGCTACCAACCTTACCCAGCTTGCCTACATACATACATATACATACCCGCCCGCTTCTGCTTGCCGTCTGCCGCCTACCGCCTACCTGCCTCCATAGCTTCCTTGCCTTAGGTACCTCCTATAACACGACCATCTCATAATGTACATACGTTCATACATCCACACGCGGGCATGCTCTAGCCCGTCCTACATAGAGACCGCGGCTAGCCAGGTCATAAGTCTCCGCTCGGCGTGGGATCTTGCCTAATGGCGGGGGCCGCCATCCACAGGGTCAGCTGCACCCTTTTTCTCCACGGGTTACTCGAGTTGGGGTAGCGCGTAGTGGCAGATAGGTATATGCCATGTAGAGAAGTGAAGATCGATCAGCCCTGTGGCAGCCGAGTTCGCCCTTCGGTCTTGGTTCTTGGCCTTGGTCTGTTCTACAGGTATAAAGCATGCACTTGTGCATCCGTGTGGGCGTCTGTGTGTAAGTGACGTGACGTGCCGTGCCACGATGCGATTCCAACCTATCAGGCGGAGTCCAAATAGGACTACGAGAACTCACTGCCTGCTTCAGGTAGGACGAGAGCTAGGACTTGGGCTTGGACAAGGACATGGGTTGGAAACTGGGAACTGGAATCAAGAGACCGAGGTGGAGTTGGAGGTGAAAATGTGCATGAGGTTGTTTGTGTCGTCTTTCGCCTGTGGCGTCTGCCGTTCTACCATATGCATGTCCGAGAGCATCTACGAAGGACAGAGAGTCTATAGGGCATAATAGGGCATGTAGATATAGTAGATACCTAATGTATGGCTTATGGCTCATGGCCCATGGCCCATGATGCGTACGTGCTGCGTGCTACGTGTGCTGGCCATGGAACAGCGAGTTATCTAAAATGGTGCTTTGCATCGGCCCATCCAGACGCAACCATCTGCTATCTAATCAATCGGTGCATGTGAGCGTCCACGACTCCAATCTGTACAAAGCCTAGAAAGTAAGCTGCAAAGTCCCGAGTCCCGCCGAACGCATAACACAAGGCCCAAACACACCCTCCCGCGATAAGCGATACAACACAACGCACCCTTGCTGCTGTGCAGTGTCGCACCGGCATAAGAGGCAAGGGGGGTGGATAGCGGCATACAGGCGGGATCCGCCCGTCTGGGTGCCTCCTCAAATCACAACGGAGCTTCCATCTCTCGGAATTCCTAAGCCTGCAGCGATGCGCTTGCTGCCATCGACGGCGTGGCGTCCACCGATGGATCCAACGACATGCGGATATACGGACTGTTTTAATATGGGGATGTGGGAACATCGTCACCGACTGCAGCCTGCAGTTTGTAGCCTGCGGCCTGTAGCTTGTAGCCTGTAGCCTGTAGCCTGCAGGTTGGCACGTTTGCCTTTCTTATTCCTAGAGCATCGCATTACATGATGGGTAATATACAAGTACACGGCAAGTCTATATAGTTCTAGACGCACTGGGACGGCTCACCCCCACCTAGCAAGTGAATATAAGTCAGCTACATCACATCACGAAGTAAGACGGGTAGCCACCTCGGGGAAGACTTACCTTTAATCACCTTCCCAATAGCCTGGAGCATGCTAATGGCCATCACAATACACCCAAACGCCACGACACCCATGGCAACATACGTCTTCCACGATCTCGAGCTCAGCTTGATATAGCATAACGGCGGCAGGATGTAGGCAAGCGCGCAGGCGCTCGTTGCCCCCACGAGCTCGAAAACCACACCGAGATCACACGTCACCAGGCTCAACGTCATGGCCGACACGACCAGCGCCGAGCTGAAGATCAGGTGAAGGTTCATATTAAATGGCTCCTTGGGGAACCAATAGTTGAGCATGACTTCCCGACATACGAACGCCTCGAGCGGCAGCGTGGTAAGCATATTCAATCCGAAACAAAGCCGCGCGATCGTGACCATGGTATTGTCGGCGGGGAAGTTGTTGAGTACGTTGCCAAGCGTCTTGTCGCCGAAGGTCAGGAAGCCTGCGAGGGCCATCACCATGCATGCCAGCATCGAGATGCCTGTCGAGTAGTGCGTCACGGTGGCGAAGCGGTCTATCGTTGGTGTTTTTAGAGAGCCGTAGATTAAGAGAGAATTGTGTTGACAAACAAATGCTGCGTTTGGTTAGCTTCATGTCGTCAACCTAACATCTCCATGTAGGAGGACTATCTAGGAACCAGAAAAAGAAAAGAAAAAAAAGAAAAGAAAAAAAAAAGAAAAAAGAAAACCAAGGCAGACCTACCGAAAGAAATAACCCCGATGGCCTGGAAAAAGCCGTCGTTCACCGTAAGTAAGGGCGTAGTAAAGGAGCCGCGATTCTCCGCCGGCGTAAGAATGCTCTGGACGACGACCGTGACCAGGATGACGCCCATGCTGATCAGAGCCAGCGTGCTCGCCTTGGCGAGCTTCGCAATATCCCTATACAACGTCAAGGGGTAGCTGATACCCAGTATGAAAACCGCAATCACCACCCTGCGATCGGCCAGGAGGCCGAGCACGGGCATGCCGGCTAGTCCAGGCCACACGGTGCGCAGCACCTGCGGTATGGAGTCGCCGACGATGACCCCGAAGGCGACCATGCCGCCGAACGCGAAGGCCCACTGCGCGACACTGATGGCGATCAGCCCCGTCTTGCCGAAGCAGTGCTCGACTGTACCTTGGAAGCTGTTCGCGCCGCTGAGCTTGCTGTTGATGACGATCAGCCGGATGGTCCAGTCGACGACGACGGTCAGCCCGACTAGCAACACGATACCGGCTAGCAGGCCGGCGTCTTTGAATGCGTAGGGCTGCCCGATGATGCCGGCGCCGATGATGCTATTCGCCATGTTCATGAAGGCCGAGCTCATGCCCGACTTGGGCCGTGTGCGTTCTCGTTCGGCCCATTCGTTGACTTCACGGTCGAGGCTGTTGGCTAGGGTCACAGACGGCGCCTCTATGTCGGTTAGGAGAGGGTGCCGGGAGGTTGAGTCCTCGGCTCTAGGGCTGTCGGGTTCAGCAACGTCAAAGTAGTCGGTGGGCGAGGCTGAACGACCGTGACCGTTCGCTGGGGGTGGAATGTTGGTAGGTACCAGGTCGAAGCGTACTCTGTTAGGGGTTCTGGGGGTCCGTGGGGTGCGAATAGATTTAGAAGAGTCATCGATACCACCGTCGGCGTCGATGTCGCTCGGATGTACTATAACGCCATCCTCGTCGTCGATGTCATCCTCTCTACCTGCCAGCAGACCATGGTGCTCTTCGCTTTCGCTTTCGCGAGTCGAAGTAGAATTATTCGTATTGCGATCTTGCTCTCTGTTAGAGCTATATGACGTGGCCTTGGCCATTTTGTTATCACGGCGGCATCCTTGCGGGAAGAAAGAAGTCGGCTCCGTGCTCAGGAACGGTTCGGGATGCTGTAGGCAAACACAATTGCTGTTGGGTCCGTGGTCTCAGCTTGGAGCCGCGCCTCGTACGGACAGGGCAGTGTCCACTGTGCTGCGTCCACGATACGATACAAACTTCCTTATCGTCATGTGATCGACGGTACGTACTCCGTTTTCATGCAGGGGGTTACAATTGGTTAGGGTCCAATAGGGGTCCTACCTTGCCTCTGGTATAAATTAGGTTACTTTCTGGTGAAGGTCGGACCATAATTGACCGACAATCTTAGTCATTAGGAGCTAATAGTAGTTGGGCTTGTACAAATATATCCCCCTTTTTGTCTGCCCTCTCATTGCAGTGTATAAAACAGCCATGATATGTCATAGATCAGATATGATAAAATATGGAGGCAGCTCTAGAATTGAATATTCATTGTCTATTACATAATTCTACATACAATGCCCAACAGCACCATATGGGTGCTGGCTTTAGGCTTCTGCTGACCTTCTCCTTTCTTCAATCTTCCTCACTTATGGGTATCATTCGTGTATAACTCTATGGCGTCCAAGTACGCCGCTCCGTGTTCCTCCTCATATGAATCGAGGTGAAAACCCCTGGCTATCCAACAGGCCAGTTATCCAAGGAAAGGGCTAAATGTTTGTGTCAGGTTGTACAATGCCACGAGGCAGAGGTAACCTGCTCCAGGGAAGTAATCCGTCGTAAATATATGAAAGAGATAAGACTCTAGATTCCAAAACCATATGTCTAAATGACCATGCCGATTATTGTGAAGATGCAGATTAAGAAGGCGTATGTGCTTTCCATCTGCATTCTCTCGCCCGAAGATTCTGTAGTAGGTGTGCTGCTAGGCGCCGTTTCTGCCGCCGAACTATCTGGAGCACCCGCGGTAGTGGTCTCGTGGGGAACAAGTCCAACGCCTGAGTCAGACGAGGAAGCTGTGGAAGTGGCTGTACTAAATGTCGTGGACGAACTATTCGGAGATGTCGTTGACGTTCCGGTCGGACTCGTGTTGCTGCTTTCGGAAACTGCTCTGGCGGCGAACCCTATATCATACCTAATTAGCCTCAAAATGCCTTAATAATTCCGGTGCTGTAGAACTTACCGATTCGCTTCTCGTCTACATCGAACACACTGTACACATTCTTCAAAAACATGTCCCCGAGTAGCCAGGCGCCCGGTACGAACTCCATGCCGTACACGTTGCCAAAGCAGGTCCCGTCTCCGTTCGGTGCGGACGTGAAGTCCTTGGACGAGGCGGTCCACGTCTGGCCTGAGAAGGCAAACGCCACTGTGGCGTCGCTATCGCAAGGAACGGTATAAGTCTGGCCGTTGTCGGTGCTCTTGGAGCCAGGTACCAGCTTATACAATGCCTCGACGTCGTCGGGAGGACCAAAAACGAATGTCGTACCGGTGTCGATGTAGGCTAATCTACCACTGATCCCGGCCGACTTGCCACCATACAGCACATCGTCCATCGGAATAGCCCAACTGTTTCCAGACTTGATGGAGGTGTATGATATGTCGTCCTTGAATTTGGCTTTGTTTGGGGCGCCAAAGGCAATCTCCCCGTCATTAGAACCATCGGCATTCCTGGCTAGGGCCACGCCGAACACGTTGGAGTCGATTAATTTGGCGTCCTTGACGTGTGTAAGCCACGTACCCGAGACCATCGACAATCCCAAGATCCCTTCGAAGGGAAACTGGGAAAATTGGTCTGAAGTGACATTTGCGACTCCGAAGGGCATCGTCACTTTTAGACCGGCAATGTTGATGGTATCGGACACGACGTGCCCGCTCACTTCTCCCGATCCGTATTCGACAGAGTACTCCTCCCCGGAATCTTTGTACGTCTTGGAGTCATTTGGTCCAAAAGTGTTGTGCTTGGTACAGGCGCTGGACGTGCAGCCCGAGCCCATAACCCATGTCGTACTAGCTCCCGTGTCGACCAGCATGTACAACGTCTTCCCTTCGGAACCAAAGCCGGCTTGCAAGAAATACGAATAATCCGTACCATCTTGATCGATTCCCGCGGCGTTATTAGTTGTGGGGTTGACGGCACTGACTACGTTGTAGTCATTATCTCGATTATCAAGACTCGACTCTTCATCTGCGGATCTGATAGGAACTTTAGTCCCATACTTTGTGGCTAGATTTTGAACAGCTCTTGCAACTCTGTATGTCAGGCTCTGTTTGGCCTAGAGATGACAGTATCTGTTAGTGAATTTCTAGAACTGTCATTAGGAGCCCAACATACACTTGGCTGTTTCTGAACTAGTTTGAAGGTGACAAATCCAATATTGGAAGTTGGACTGTTGCTCAGTGTGTCCTTGGAGTCTCGTTCTTTAAACCTGTTCGTGTCTTCGTGCTTCGGAAAATGGGGAAGCAAAGCGTGAATGCCGGCAACCCATAGCAAGAGCTGGAGCGCGATCGAGGCTCGATGCATGTTGGAAGACGTCACAGCAGTATCCCACACAACCTTCTCCCCCAACTTCGTCGCCGGAGATGGTCGCTATATAGTCAATTGAGGACAAACTAAGCTCTCACAAACATTTGGAGCAAGCGCCGAGTGGCCGATTTGAACAAAGAAGCTTGCTATACGAGAAAGCACAGCCTTTGGGAGGTCAGTTGGGTACGTCAAGGTAAGGGTTTGTCCTAGCGGAACACAGCCCAAGAGTACCAGACTCTCTGGTCGGTATATTATAGTATTAAAGATTAAGAGAGCGTCATTGATAAACTGGAGACTAAAAGAAAAGACGATTCGTCTAAAATGGAAAAGGACAGCAAAAAGAAGAGGTTGAGGTAGTCGGCGGCGAGTACAATACAAGGAACGTAGGGTCTCGTAAGAGTATTCGATACGTGGATCTGAAATTCCAAGACAGGTGCGCCGCCGGGAAAAACACGTTTGAGAAATAAGACAACTGAAGAATCCCAATCAGGCCGCCCCGTCTATATCAAGGACGATAGAGCAAAAGCAAAAAGACGGATAGTATTATGTGGCTTGGAAAAAAAGGAACGACCAACTGTACGGGCCAACAATAGAAAAATGTATAAGACGGTATGTATGTGGAGAGGTAAGGTGTGGTTGAATGTGTGGAGGTCGGTAAAGATCGAGGAGGGAGGAAAGTCGGCCATCCCCTCAGCCCCCTGCAGCTAGCATCATACTTCTCCTGTTGGTGGCTTTCCAGATGGGGGTAGCGTAAGCTGCGGGATGGATGAACTCCTGGCACGTTACTTGTCGGCCATCTCACGGCCGAAGATATCGACGTCTTTCAAGGCCAATTCACTCCGGATCTCCCGCAAAAAATGATAATGGCATATTGGGACCTGTGAAGAGCCCTCAGGGGTAATCCATGCTAGCTTGGGGCATGCAGAGATAGTGCCATTTGTGGATTTCCGGCTTTTAATCTACTTAGAGGTGACATAGCGGGCTCATCTTAAATATAGTGTCTTCCAAGTATCTTTGGAGTACTCGTATTATGGCGATCTGCTCGGGAAATTGGGACCTCGCCCTATTAGATAGATGATTGGTCCGTTTATAATGAATCCCTTTGCTGCGCAGTGTCAAGAAGCGGTTCTTTGAGGCTTCTAAGATGTGTCCCAGATGTTTCGAAACCTATTCTTTCGGGCTCTGCCACACTCAAGATAGAAATAAACCGTGTACGCATGCATACTTAAGGTGTTAGGACTTCAATTGGTGCCATTGATACTCTCCCTTTGGACGGAGCGACAGCAGAGCTTACAGTGCAGCTTTGGCGATACGCAGTAGATTGCACGCAGGGATATAGCTCCAGGACCACCTGATGGCCCCAGATCAGGTGGATGCATTGGGGAATGGATGAACAGCCAAGAGTTTTGGCTCTGGAGATCCCTGACTTTGGATAACGTAGCTGTGGATCTGGTCTTTGCTAGCCCAACCCGGTATGGGAATCTCACACTGGCTGATTGGCCGCCCATTGCTATGCACGATGGATATTTAGGGTATTCATGATACTTGAGCCCGCTTCGAGGGATGATTCTTCGACAAAGTAAGTCATTATTGCGTACATCGGAGTAGGAACTGAATCTGAAATGTCTGGCATCAAGATAAGACTAGTCCACGCCGTCAGCATAGCTGAATTAGTATCCATCTACGTAGGTAGACGGCAAGGCTTGGCGCTACTAGCATCATAGACTAACCGTCATTCCATCCCCGTTCATCGTCTGAAATTCTCCGTGAGCTTGGACGCAGTTCTCGAGCCACCTTGAATAATGGCAGTTGGGACCCCGGGCCTTCGGCAATGTCCAGGAAAAGATATCGGTTTGCCAAGCACTCGTAGTGTTTGGAGTCGGCTGGTTCGATGCCCAAAAAGTAAGGTATGTAAGGGCAGGATACCTAATAATAGGAGAGGCATGCTTACATCCGTCCGCTAGGTAGTAAAGCCGAGCCCCTGCGTTAGTCCAACACGAATTTTGGACCTATCATCGTCGTTACGCGCTTGCTACCGAGCCACGTTTAGCCGCTTAAGGTCGTTGTTACAACATCTTCCCCAGCCCTTTTCCGGATGGTTGTGTGCATCTGATGAGCCTCAACTTGAAGCAAAGCGGCATCCTCCTTCCGTGCATTACGAAAAGGAGGCGTGGGAATAGGTGCGCAAGGGGCCAAACGATATAAACATTTGTATAGTTTGTTTCAGTCTCTCGATCGTCTATTCTTAGGTTGGTGATCAGCTGGCCGCGTACGCCTAGCAACAGCCAACATACCAAGGTCGTGATCTTCAAAAGTTGGCAGCCTCGCTTGACTAAAATCACGTATCTGCCAAGTTGGAGACAGTTGGGAGGCGATACTCTTCGCACCAGCGTCGAGCGCCATCTAATGTTCTCCACCGATCACTCTCCTTCGGTGTTATGGAAGCAAGCTTCTTATTCACGGCCAAAAATGACTCAAATTGTTGTTGGCTGACGAGCTCTGCTGTCGCTATGTTGCGCAAAAATACCCAGACGGATTCGTTTGTCCATCCTAATGAATCAGTGATTCTAAGGACGTCTGCAATAATCAAGGAGCAAGTTTCGCGGCGGCGTTCTTCGGCTTCAATCGCGCATATGGCGTAACTGAGGAAGCTCCAGCCAGATATATCGGTATGGTTTCTCAAGCAGAACTCCTTGACGTCAATGGCAACCAATTCTGCAGGTCTCGGTTGGTGGCCAAGCAAGATTCGAGCGTGATGCCAAGCAGTATAATTGCGAGGATGTCTTTCTCCCGCAATCATGACAATGCTCTTGATATCATGCTGTATATCTATAGATACTCCGTGGGCTGCAAATAGATGAAGCAACCAGCGACGGTGCGACCAGAGAGTAGGAGACTTGGTATGACGGTGTAACCTTGATGTGAGAAGGCTATCCACGAACTGTTTCTCTCGTTTCAATGCTGAATTGTCCGGACTTGTTTCTAATGTTGATATGAGCAACCGCTTCCGGACATTAGCGGCTGTCAGGTGTTCGGGGTCCATGAGGAGCAGCACAGCTGTTGCAGCCAGCATTTCGTTATGAGGAGCAGGCCTTCCATCGTGATGATTCTGCAATATCTGACGAGCAACGAAAAATGCTTGTGCCAGTCTCAACTTAGGGATTCCTACGGCCAAGCCATCTCTAAGGTAGCTGGTTCCTGAAGCTAGAGGATATTCCTTTCCAAGGAATTCGATCTCTAATAGTCCATTGTCTGCTGGTAGATTGGTGAGAACTGTCGAAATATCCCTAAACACGTTATTTGGATCATCGGCTTTCAAGCGATCCAGGAGATCTTTGTCTAGTGAGCGGGACATTGCATGTATCGGTCAATGAGCTGGTTCAATAGGATGATGGGACAATAAGCCATATCATGTAACACTACGGAGGCACGTGTATTCATAGGTCTCCGGATAGGTAGAAGATAGAAGATGGAGACAATGCCAGCTGTGCCAGATGCAGCTACAAAGAATGGATCTTTGCCTTGTGGTCTTGTGATCTATCGTGGTGGGGGTAAATCGGTTACAATGGAACGTATTGTATATAAGCATAATATGCAACAGTAAGCATAACACCTAGGTCTCCATCAGGGTTTAAGGCTGCATATCTGGTATTTGGTAAGGGAACACGCCAAAATTTAGAGCCTCCCGTGTCCTCTTGGCCAAACTCTCTGTGACGTATTCCTACAACTCCAACAGACGCGGCAGCTCACCAAGACAGTCATGATATCTCTGCTGCTCCTAGTCCTTCTAGTCGAGCTCGGTGCTCACTTTGTGAATACCGTCGGCGCCGCGACCATAAACAATCTGGTGAGCCTATTTCTCCCACAAGCTATATCCGTTGCTGGCTGACCTTCATGATAGCTATGGAACTTGTACCTAGCTCTACCCACGCAAACCTCGAAACAGGCGGCCGAGAAACAGAAGCTGCAGAAAGAGTACCTCACGATCCGCCGCGACCTGAATGCTACGAGCAGCCAGGATCAGTTTGCGAAGTGGGCCAAGCTCCGACGGCAGCATGACAAGCAGTTGGAGCAGCTGGAGAAGATGAGTGCGTCCTACCCCAACGTCCGGAACGTAGTGAATAGAACGGAATACTAACGTATTTGTGTTACAAGAATCCTCCCACGAGGCCTCGAAAGCCAAGTTCGACAGCACCGTCAACATTCTACGCTGGCTGGCTACGACAGGATTGAAGTTCCTTTTGCCTTTCTGGTACGCGAAGCAACCCATGTTCTGGCTCCCGCAAGGCTGGTTCCCATACTACGTCGAGTGGATATTGTCCTTCCCACGAGCACCCGTCGGTAGCGTGAGCATCGCATCGTGGCAGACGGCCTGCACGGGAGTGGTCTTGCTGTTCAGTGACACCATTACGGCGATCCTTGGTTTGATAGTGGGCGCAAAGATAGCCGAGAAGCAGCCAGCCGCGGAGAAGGGACCGATACCAAAGTCACGAGAAGCAAGGAACAAGAAAGATTCATGAAAGATGTGTAATTAATACATAGCGGACCCGGATAGACAACCGGATTTGCCTACGGCAATGGGTATGAGGACATGTCTCTCATCTAAATTTGACGCAGAGTTTCTCATGGCGAAAAGCTAGCAACTCTGTAACACGATTGAGATGACTCTTGGCAGAGTACTTGGGCTCGTTCTAGGCAACACATTGACTCTAACGACCATCGAGAAGAGAGATCGTCAAAGCTTCGAAAGTGCCATCACATCCACGGCCTTACCTAGGGCTATTGCAGCAATGTAGTGACGGTGACTGCGACTGCAACTCGAGAGAGCATTATCCAGCTCTGAGTTGTCAATCTCTTAAGCTAACCATAATAAACACAATGTGCCACATGATCAGCTTTTCATTCGTCAGTGCTTGAACCCAAGAACCAAGTAGATATTTCCCGACTTGCGTGTTCTGAACAAGAATAAAACGTCGATAAGAAAGAAGTAAGAATATAAATAAATCCTAGTGACCATAAATTTTTAAAGAGGAACCAAATCTTAGTGGGGCTGAGTATCTGCGCCAATCATCAGTTCTTATCGCGCTGCTGCGCCACAGGAATGTGGCTGTTCCTAGCTCCAGTGCGTCATGTACAAGTACATGGCCCATCGGTGACGCTCTGGGACAAACATCAAAGGCTGACGTCGAAAGCAATCAGGCCAGGTTGCCGTTCAAATCCCATAATTTATAATATGGACTGATACGCCAATATACTAAAATAATATACTAAAATCCGTTGCGCCCGCGTCGACGGCATGTTCAGATCATTCAAACTACCAAGCTAACATCACAATGGCGATTCCTTGGGGGACGTGAGTAGACTTGAACTTCCAGCTTTGGAAATGCGACGTAGAAGCTAACACTCCCACTCCTGCTCATTAGGATAAAGTCCCTCCTCCTATTCTTCGGGCCCATCCTCCTACCTAAGGCCATAAGCTACTACCGTTCGATCCGCGCCGCGCCTCGCGCCGCCGGCGTGACAGTACAACCTATCCCACCGCAAGCTTTCCAGGCGCTTGTCGTGCTCGCAGCAACAGCCTTAGTCTTCGTCCTGCGCGCCGTAGTCCCGCAGTTCACCCCCGAGAACGTATTCGCGCGGACGCAGAGCCGACTACAGATCCCGACGGACGTGCTCTTCAACCGCCTATCCTCGCTACGCCCAGATCGTGCCCTCACGACCGCCGACCAGGCGCTGCGGGCCAAGTTCGTGAACCTCGAATCCCGGCTGCTGTACCTACAATTCGGCCCCGACGTGTTAGCCGACTGCCCCTTCTGCAACTCGGACGACCCGCGCTCCTACTTCTACTACGCGCTCCCGGCGCTGCTCGTCCCGCACCTGCTCAACCTGGTCATCGTGTCGCTCGCGACGTCCGACCTCGTCGCCGGCACCCACGGGCCCAAGTGGCGGGCCACGGCGGCCGTGGCCTGCGGGCTGGGCGCCGCGCTCGACATCTACGCGACGAACTCGTACAACCACCAGGCGAACGCGCGGGCGACCCGGCTCGGCGACGTGGACATGTTCTTCTGGACGGCGCGCCTGTACCGGTACCTGGGGCTCGCCCTGCTCGACTCGCTGCTGGGCTTCCTGCTGTACCTGTCGAGCACGAACCGGGCGTTCGTGACGCTGCCGTCGGCGGCGGCGCGGGTGGCGGCGGCGGCGCGGCAGCTGCAGGCGACCAGGGGCCGGCTGAACGCGGTGGGCATCGTCAAGAACACGGCGACGCGCGACGAGGACCTGCGGTCGCGCGCGCAGGCCTACTGGCAGCACGAGGGCCGCCTCATGCGCGAGGTCATGGAGGAGCGCGAGGTCGTCGAGGGCGTCAACGACGCCCTGCAGAACCGCGTCAACATCCAGGACATCACGAGGGACGCCGGCGAATACGCCCTCAACGTCCTGCCCAGCATGGCCGCCGTCGCGTCCCAGCCTGCTACTGCGGGCTGGAATTGATAAATATACCTAGAACTGGTGGTATATAATAGACTTGATAGAATAGGTACTTATAAGATACTCAAACTTAGAAATTTCAAATTGAAGCTAGAGTGAAAATCCTCGTTAGCGAGCGCTTCGAGACTTGCTAGTTAACCAAGCATCTACCAGACGCAATGTTTAGCTGAGACGAAACGAGACGTGGTTTATTCCAGGGGAAAGTGAATGGTTAAGCACTTGAAGAATTGCAGTGTAGTAGTAGGATCCAAATGTGATCTCTTTAATAGCCCATCTTTCTCTGTAACTAGCAGCAGTGGTCCCTGTCCCCCCAAGTCCCACCGTTATCCGATAAAACGCCTTGGTATGGATATATGCTTTGTGTCTTTATCGCAGCTAGCTGTACTCGAACAGAACGAATGCAATAAATGGTATTCGGATACATCTCCCTCCCCCGTTTATTAATAACCTCGCGTGTCGGGCCTCGTCGTGCCGGCCGTGCTCGACATGCTCCCCTTCCTCGACGTCCCCCCCTGCGACGCCTCCTCGACGCTTCGCTCCAAGAATCCCGCCCACAGGTCCGCGAGGGACTCCTTACTAGCTGAAGTCGGTGTCGGTTCCGAGAAGAACTCCGCGCTGAGTGATGGCGTGCTAGGCGTCCTATGAAATGGAGAGCTGGGGAGGCGCAACGAGTTATTAGACGTACCGGGTCGTGCCAACCCAGCCTGTTCTCGCTGCTCGTCTGTCCAGTTGAGAAGACCGGCGATGATTTGGAGGATCTGAAATTTCTTGGGATCGGAACGGTCCAGAGCAAGGAATTGGAGGAAGTGATTAGTTACGATTTGCCTATTCGAAGTTAACAACTGTGGTTTGGAACATGCGATGAGGAATAAAACCGACCTATCGATGCTATCCTCAGGCTTGGTTTTCTTAAGATACCGAAGGGCTTTTGTCAAGTGATCGTTGAGAACGATAGCTTCGTGTCTTAACTTGCCGATGAGAAGGTTCTTCTCCTTCACTTCCTTTTCGAAGGGCGCTGTTCGCTCTAGCTCCTTCTGCAGTGTATCTTTGACTTTCTCTGCTTCCGTAGCTCTCGAGTCTGCATCATGGACGAGTTTCTTAAGGGCCTGAAGTTGTTCCTCGGTTGTCTCGACCATCTCGCGTAGTTCCTTCTTGCGGGCCTCCTGGATCTCTTGGAGGGCTCTTTGGAGGCTGTCGACAGCTTGAGACTGGTCATCACGTTCGGCGGCGGCTCTCTCGTAACTCTCCCTCAGCGTTGAAAGTTGCTCTTCAAGCGCCGCCGCCTTTTCAGCCAGGCTCTCCCTGATCGACCTTTCCTCCATCGCCAAGACTTCCCAGTCGCCCATCGCATCCTTGGCCGCTTCTGCCTCTTCCCTCAGGTGCTGTATCTGCCGCGTCATGTCTTCTTTCTCTTTCAACGAGTTATGCTGTGAAAGGTTATTCCGACTCCGTAGGCTAGACAGCTCCCTTGTGGCATCTTGAAGTTCGGTTTTCAGTTTGTCGATCTCGTCCTGGTAGCTCTCTGCGCCCTTCTGTAGGTCCTCGTTTTGGCCCTCTAGCTCTTCGATACGTTGGTTCGCCTCCTCTAATTCTTCCTTCCCTCTCGCTAACCTGTTGCCGACGTTCTCTTTAATCTTTTCAACCCTCTCCACAAGAGTTTGGTATTGTTCTTCGACCTGCTCCTTTGCTGCCTCAGACTCTTCTAATTCCGATCTGAGCTGTGACGTTTCCTGTGTATGGGATTCTTGTATGCTTTCGAGTTGTTTCCGTAGCTGTTCTACTTCTGCTCTCAAAGCCTCTCGCTCTTGTGTTATGGCATCTAACCTAGCGCTTGTGTCCGTGGAATCGGTCGCTTCTTTCTCGCTTGGGTCTGGGATAGAATGCCCATTCGTCGCTGGGGATGTGCCATTTCGATTATTAGAATTGTTTGTTGTGCTCTGTTGTATTTGTTAGTTCTGTATTGTATGTCCTAAATTCGAATTTGGTTGTATGAACCTCTGCTACCGCGGTTTCTGGCTCGTCAGACTCGTTGCCGTCTTCCTCGGGATGCTCTCCGACTTCATTCGTGTCCGGAGCTCTGACACCGTCCTCGACTTGCTTCGACTTTGCATTGTTCTTTTTCTTTTTATTATTCTTTTTCTTGGTAGCTGAACCATGTAATGTCAGTTACAATGTTCAACACGGCAGGAAAGCAGAAATATCAAGTGACGAACCAGTACTTAACTGTTGAGTAGGCTCTGTGGGAGTCATTATGAAATCATTCGTGAAGCTTCGAGGTTCAACTCAACATCGATTGCAGGTGGCCATGGAATGTGATTAAGAGACGTTGCGCCGTTCTACCTGGAAATCCACAATCCACAATCCACACGTAAGCCACTCGCGGTTTATTGAGTACCTGTACCTGTACCTGTACCTGTACATTGGTGGGTTATTTTAAGTGACGAATTAGGTTCAAATGTTGCGGTTGAATCGTCGAATGAGGCACCTGGATCCCACAGCACAGGGCAAGGCTAGTTCTGAATGGCGGGGGGCTACCAACCTGAACCCCCTAAGCATCAATAATAACAGCACACCCATAGCTCACTGCTACAACAAAGTCTTAACTTTCTAGATACCACACAACTATAAAGGCGTTCTATTTCATCTTAAACAAACAAGAAATAAATGTTACGGTACATATACTACAGCACCCTTTTTACCATCGGGTATTACGGTGTATACGTCTAGAATACGAACTTGTGTTCTTAACTGCTACAATCCAGATTCGTCATATTCCGAGTCTAGACCATCCAAATGTGACGTTCTACAGTAATTGTTTCAAGGTGGGAAAAGCCGTCAATCATCCATAAACAAAAGCCCGCCAAATATTATCCCAACAACACCTTGTGCGTACTAAATATAGAGTTAAGAGTCGCCTTTCAATGAACATCTCATGAACAAACCCTATGTTTCCTCTCTCTCTGCCTCCTCCCTTTTAACAGACACCTTGTATAGGGGTAAGTACCTAGCAAATCTTACCTAACAGGTATAAAACCAGATGCCCCGCTAAGGCCTTATCGGTAACTTTCTAAATGGCTTGGCAAGCTGATTAGTCAATCGTCGATGGATATTATGGGAATTTCGAAAATTGGGACTTTACCATTTTCTTTTCTCCTCACATATTTTACCATCTTTGCTGGAATATTTTGAAATGCAACGGCCGTCACGTAATTACGTAACCTGAATGGCCGTTTCATACTTCCGGTTGATGTAGAGCGAAATTTGCGCTTATAATCCCGTTGTCTGCCCCAACTAAGTCTATGGGTACAGCGGGTTCGCTTTGTGCAGATATGATATCCATTAGAGGTAGATACCTCCCAAGTAGAGACCTATATAATGTACCTTAGGTACGCAGAGAATATAGGTAGATGGAACAGGAATCATTAGCGCTCTCTGTTCAGTAGTGGTATATACGTCATCAAGGCGGCATTGTAGCGCCGACGATGCAAAGGAATATCAATTTATTGCAAGTTAATTAAGAACGCCTCGTAAACCAACTACTTCACAGCCTTCTTCGTCTTGGATTTCTTCCCCTTCTTGCTGGGCTTAGGCGCATCTTGCTTGCTTGTCTTTGTGGGCTCTTTGGCGGCTAATTCGGCGTCCGCTGACTTATCTCCCCCGTCCTTTGCTTCTTCCTCGACTGCTGGTGACTCGGCAGTAACAGCCTCAGGTGCGGCCTCGATTGCTTTCGGTGCTTCGTCTTCTGCACCTTCAAGTGTTGCAGGCTCTTTTGCCACTTCATCAACAGACTTGATCTTAGGTACTTCAAAGTCGTAATCCATATCCTGCAATTTCTTGGCTCGTTGGTTGCGCTTCTGCTCCTCCCTCGAGATCTTTTGTGTCCATGTCGATTCTGATAGGGGCTTCTTCAGTTGGTTGCCAGCCATCTTATTCCAGGGTACCTTCTTGAAACGCCTGTTGGCACCCTTCCAGAGGTCCTCGTGGATCTGTGATTTAGGGACGACTTTGACTTTCAGTACTCGGCCAAATAGCAGGTAGTTGTCCATAGTCTTTACGACAATCTCCGCTACAGCTGCCGAGGCAAACTCGATGAAAGCGAAATGTCTGCTAGCACCCGTCTTTTTATTTCTCGACATTCTTAGTCTCTCGACCTTGCCAAATTGAGAGAAATAGGAGCGCATCTCATGCTCGTAGAAACCATCTATTATATTCAACGTTAGCATCTATCCCAAATGTGTAGGAGGTGGGTTGACTTACGTGGTAAGCGGCCGACGTATACAACACCACGTTCGCCATCTTCGGAATTGGCAGACTTGAGCAACTTCTTGGATGCTTTCGGGATCTCGCCTACGTCTTGTCCCTCATGGAATGCGACATCGGCATCGACTACAGCACCGTCTTCCTCGTCACTGTCGACTACTTTCGCAAGAGCTTGGGCATTTTCGTCCTCGTCATCCGAAGCTTGAGCATTGTCCATATCGCCATTGGCACCATCGTCATCATTTTCACCCCCGTCTGTAGATCGTCGACTTTTCGATGCCTTCTTCTCTGTTGCTTTCACCTTTTTCGAACGTCCGTCTTCCTTTGTCTTCTTGGACTTCTTTGCCGCGATTGGGCTCGCATCATCGGGCGCTAGAGCGGTTCCATAAGCTAGGATGTTCAGAAACGTATCGTATTTTGTACTGACCTTTCCGCTTGGTAGCCGCAATATCGGCCTTAGCTTTGGTCGCAGGCTTCGCAGCCGAAATGGCTGTTTCTAAAGGCATTGTTAGATAGCCAATCGCGCAAAATGGATGGAGCAAAAATTTACCTTTAGTCTTGCGCTTTCTGAGTTCTGGCGCCATCTTGGAGTATTTTGGCTTGTAATATTTTCTTGGCTGCTTTCTCTTGTGAAAATAGAACTTTTATTTTTCTTGCGACAAGATTCTGCCGGTTATCTAAAATTTTGGCGGTGAATGAACGGGACCCCACCTTTCCAAGCTAAAAGCACAGGCACAAGATACCTAATACTTGGCGCATCTTACCAGAAAGATGCGAAGGTAAAAGAAATCCAGTGTGTAGAGCTTTAAATCCAGTCATCTTTAAAAAGGTAGGCCGTTTTCATTCATGGACCTTACGAGGCAATAAGGTCTGTCGTATTAAGTCAAAATCTGCGTTTGCGTTATAAACCAAGTCGTGGTCCATCCTGATCACCTACCATCGTAGCTACCGTTGCCTGCCTAATGACATCTACGGGCCAACAACCAGACATCGTCCATATCATCTCTTAAGTTTTCCTCACACCAAGACTGCTCTCTCCAAGTTCAACTTGCCCTCAATTAAAAGCACTCGCATTCGAAAAGTCCCTTAGCCACCAAAATGGGCCCTTCAAATTCGAACAAGCCATTGAGCCACAACGAGATGTGGGATGATTCAGCCCTCGTAGATTCGTGGAATGAGGCCTTGCACGAGTATGAGGTACGATCCAAGTCCTTCTTCATCCAAGCCGGTAGCATTCGATACCTAACTGTTCTCATTAGAAGTATCATAGCATCCACAGAAACGGAGGTAACGTGGAAGACCTTATACAGTCCAATCAGTAAGTCAGCATGCCACCCCCCCTTTCCGAAGCTACGGCCTCAATTCTGTCATGTTTGATATGCTTACACGAAAATCATAGAAGAACAACTTCAGATGCCAAGAATGGGACTGAAGAAGCCGGCGAACCATCGGTCCCTAGCACTCTCAAAACAGGTTCCGAAATGAGAGGAGATGCTGCTGTAAGTCATAATCCCGACTCTCTGCTCTTAGAATCCACTGTCTACCCTTGCAGGAAATCCCGGACGATCAAGAAAGCTTGGCCCCGATCTCCCCAAGATTCTAACGAAACGCAGAACGGAAGACAAGAGAACGGAACGTCAACTACCCAGCACAGCCTTCCGCTTGGTGGAGGACCCGGCCCTCAAGGACTACTAAGTTCAGGTAAGCTTCAGACAAACCCCAGCCCAATCCAGGCATTATAATGGGGGAACAGCCCTATAGGTGATGGGTATGGGTAAGTTACGGGACGTTGATTTGGCTAATGACTATGAATCACAGTGCGCGATGAAGGTCTAAAGAGACTTCTAATGTCCTGGTATTACGCGGGTTACTATACCGGCCTGTACGAAGGCCAAAAGGATCAAACTCAACAACAGGAGTCTGAACAGAGATGACTACATAGGAAAGCCTAGAGATCTCACCAAAGTGCATCTGGATTGGAACCTATCGGTACTCGGAATGGCTGTGGGATCCTTCAAGGGATCGGCCTGACAAGCAAGGATCTGTAACACCTTGCGTTACAAGGCTTTTGTGACAAAGATACCCAACGTCACGTAGCTCGACTTTGCTGGGATGTGACGAATCACGCATCAGACAGGCTGAGCTTAGCAGAATATTATGAAAATGCGGAGTGTTAATTACTGGAGGACCCAAACGAAGAAACACATTGTGAACACTGTTACGTCCTTGACGAAGATCATGAGCTGACTTTTCAAACGCTTACGGCTATGATTCCCGGTGGCTATGGCAACTTTGTTTCTTGTTCGATGAAACAAATTTTACATAGCAATGATCCTTCTCCATTCTCGAAGGCCTTCCAAGATAGGTAAACACAATGACATTATAAATCTAATAAGTCGGTTGGGGAGTATGACCTATCTTTCGCAGTAGTACAGATTACTACGCGATAGATAGTAGCCTCAGTAGGGGTGAGAGAGACATCAGCCCAGCATCTGAGCACTTCAGCAATCCAACGATATGATCACGTCTCTTACGTGAAGTCTAGAACCCAACTAGCTGACAATGAGAGGCCGCCAGCGTGCACTCGTATTAGTAACTCTGCACATGCTGAAAGACCCAATGTCAAACTTGAAGATGAGACTAGTCAAGAAACAAGCAGACGATACGGAGGACTAGGAATAAGGCATATCCTTCGACCGAAAGTACTATGCCTCTATGGGTATGCGCAAGTCTACTATGTAGGTACTTAGTTCGAATTGGGGGAGAATTAAAGTTGGTTCATGGCCTTGGAAAGGTCGAGACTGGGCTGACTGGACGGATGTATCACGATAAGGTTAACCCTTAAGCACATGCAGGTACAGAATCCCATCCGTCCCAGGAGTTCAGATGGGTAGCGCAAGGATCGCAAGGATTGCAAGGATGCCACAATACCACGACGGGTTAATTTTATTTCTCCAGAAACACGGCGTACCTACACCCGGGGACGTTTCTTGCCAAGCATGCATGCATTTGCTCAGCAAGAGCTCGCTAACCTAGTCTGCTAGTCTGACAAGTTATTAAAGGACGTTGGAGAAGACAATTCCGATTCCGGCATAACATTATTAAAACGTGGTCCCCTGGAAAGTTCGGTGTGTAAGTGCGTAAGTACCCAAGCACTAGGGTACTATCGCAATTCGCACCCGGAAAGGGTCGTATCGGCGGTGATTAGGGTAGCTTCCAAGATGAAGCTGCAGGCTTTTTAAGCTTAGACTGGATAGCTTGTTCTATTATAGGCCCCTGGTGAAACTCAATTCAACTGACAGCCTAACTCAACACTGCTCAACAGCCTCAACACCAAACTTGATTCAACTTCTACAACTCTTCCTAGGTAAACATCAAATACATACAGTAAGATTCACTTCCCAAGTCCTTAACAAATCAAACCAACAATTAGAAAAAATACGTATACATTGGATCAATAAGCCAATTCAGGATGAATTATTCCCTGTCTCGCCATCTTTGGCGGTTTGAGCTATGACCGCATACCCCTGGTCTAGAGATGTTTAAGCGAAGGGTCAAAACACTACCCGAGACACTCCTGTCACATCCACCTCCTCCCCCCAGGCGCCCCTAAGCCCAGGCCACTCTAGGAGCCGCGAAACCCGTGTGCTCAAGGACCGTCCTATTCCACACTCTGCCACGTTCTCCGCCAGAGGGGACAATTAAGTGGCATGGCATACCTCTAGTTCCAGTATTGGCATGCTTCCGGCCGCCGTTCTATCCCCCCCGTCGTGATCGGGCACCCTTGGCCCTGTCAGGGCACCCCCCCAGCTGCACGCTGCACGGAAGATTATCTTGTCCTGTTTCGAGAGCAACTCCTGGTCAAGGAGGCGAAATGGTCAAGGATCCATCTGGGCGCCGATGGATATTCATGCTCGATTTAAGTGACGAGGTCCCCCTTCTGGGCCGAACGTGGGTTGTTTCTTTTAACTCTCTTCTTCAGACGACTTGTCCAGTGTATACGCTCATTTTCCCTTCACTCTCTCGGTGCTTTACCTCTTGTTCATTCTCTTAATCACGAGCAGGCCCTCGCCTTTCCAGCTTTTATTGCCAGGTTCAATACGGTTATTCAGGAATTCTCAGTCTATACGAACGCTTACGTATTAATATCCACCAAACCGCCATCATGAAGTACGCTGCAGCTCTATCGCTTGCCGTTGCGCCGCTGGCCATCGCGAAGGCCGTGAACAATGTTTACCCGGCACAGAAGAGAAGCAGTCATCTGAAAGAAATCTCGGGTGCCGCCGGTGTGGGTGAGAGCGTCAACATAATCGAAGGTCTCGAGCTCGGAAGCGCCACTCAGGTTATCGTCATCTGGGCCAACCCTGGAAACAATGCCCAGACTACGACTCTTCACGAACAAGTCACAGTAACTCAGACGGTCACTGCTGGCGCGGAAGCAACTGCCTCTGCGACTGTAGCAGCCATGGCGACGCACACCGTCGTGGTTGGTGGTGCCGCTGGTCTGGTCTACACGCCTTCTGAAATACAGGCCAACGTCGGTGACATGGTCATCTTCGAGTTCATGAGCGCAAACCACACCGCTACTCAGTCCACTTTTGCCACACCCTGCAAGCTGATGGAGGGTGGCATGGACTCCGGTTTCCAGCCGAACAAGAACAACACCGTCGACCCGCCGCCCAAGGTTGCTATGCAAGTCATGACGACTGACCCTCTATGTAAGTAGAGAATTCTAATTGGTATATCCGTGCCTTTTCTAACTAGCCACTTAGGGTTCTACTGCCGTCAATCCGGCCACTGTGGCAAGGGCATGACCTTCTCTATCAACCCTACTGCTGAGAAGACCCAGGCTATCTTCCAGGCCATGGCCATTGCGCAAAACGGCACAGGAGCTGGCAGTGCCATCACCGGCAATGCCACTGCCACGGCTGCTGAGTCTGCCGCCACCTCCACCGCTGCCGCTGCTGCTGATGCCGCAGCCACGTCTGCCATCAGCATGGGCAGTGGTATGGTCGAGGGCGGTGCCTGTGTCTGCGCTGTTCAATGCAGTACTGGCAGCTTCCCTGTTGTGGCAGCTCAGGGTATCGGTGCCTTCGGTGGTTTCGCAGGTTAGTAGATTCTCCATTGGTAAAACTATCCAATCCGTGCTAACAGACGGATAGGATCTCTACCTGCCAGCATGATGGAGGCTGTCTAAGAAGCGGGAGCGGCGTCCGGTTGGGGATCATGAATGTGATACCAAAGGCTACTTGTTTCTGCAGGTTCGCCGTGTTTCGTATTTCTGGGGGGTTCACCTGAATGACTAGACTTCTTTTTTTATTACCTGGCATATTGGGGTTATGTTAACATATGACTGGATCGTATATTGTAGGTGCACTTAATAGGTCATCAGATGAAGTAAAATATTATTTTTTCTTGAAAATGAAATATGCTGGAGTGTTGTGAACTTCGCAGTGTCGTGTTGAATGTCCAATGGAGTTTTATTATGAATGATCGCTTGTCTCTACAATGCGACGACAATGTATTCATCGAGGACCGAAATTGAGAAGTTCAAGACGCCGTAAACACGCCTGGAACCCAGTCCTGAAGAAGAAAATTCGTCCTACATCGTGATATCGTGAAATAGCCTCCTGGTACTCCATCTAAACCTGTACTCCTCTATCAATGCTCAAAACAACTCCATATTACTTCTTCGTTTCGCCGGCAGCAGCTGCCTTCTTCGCATCGGCTAGAAAGGAGAGACGGATTAGTTATATCGAACACCCGATAGCATGCAACAAATGATACAAGCGAGGTAGGGTAATCTTAGAAGCAATGGGATATGTTCGAAGGGCGAGGCAGGTCATCTCTTACCAGCAGCTTGCTTCTTGCGCATCATCTCGGCGACGGCCTCCTTGTCGCGCTGCATCTCGTTGCCGCTCTTGCTGTTCTTTGATTTCTGCGCAAGACGTACGGTTAGCCTACCGTCGTTCCCTATCCCCGAAGGGGTTTTCCACCGCTCTTTCTATCTCCGTCTAACATAATCGCAGTATACGGGATAGACCGATTACGAGATTCAACCCGGTACTCCGTCTATCTTCGCTCTAATATAGATTCCCCCGTCTCGTATCTTAGGAATAGATGACAGTGGGCGGTGGGCGGGTGGCTTGCGCCCATTGTCGGGGGTCGGCCGGCGCAAAGAAAAAAAGAAAATAGCGTGAGCTGGCGGAAAAGAGACTCACCTGAGCAGCCTGGGCCTTGAGGTTCTTCTCGCGCGCCTTGTCACGCTGGTTGCCGCGAGCCATTTTTGGATGTTTTTCTTGTTCCTGGACGAGGAGTAGCGGAAGCGGCGCTTAATAAAACGTGGAATCGATGCTTCTTGTCTGGATCTGCTGGGATCAGGAACTGGAGAGTTAGAGGAATCTGAAGGACTAGATTCCTGTATCTAGCCGCCCAGCTGCTTAAAATAACGGAGTTTGGGGGGGTTTGCGTCCCACCTTAAGGCTTGAGCCGCGCCCTGTCAGCCCGCTAACCTTGAGGGGATGAAAGCGTCTGTCTTACAGGGCGATTTCCGCCCGTGTGACTCATGGGCCAATCATGTTGCCAGCTGGTCGCTTAGTCGCTTAGTTGGCGGTATTTCTGGATGATTCTGAGCTTCAAAGGCATTGAAACATCTAATTGTCACTCTTTTCATGATTGAAGAGTTTACCAGCGACGAATAAGTATTGTCAGTCAACAGTCACCCATCAATTGTCATGTCTGCATGCAATGGCTTTTTCATAATACCACTGTTTAGACGGTGTGCCTAGGTATACTGAATATCCGAAATCGAGATGCTGCAATATCTCTGGGAAGGGTTCGGGCTGCCACAAACAAAAGACAGCTCGATACCACAAATACTTTATTCAACGATGAATCTCCAGGCCGGCTTCGCATTGTCCCATAAGATATCAACCTTTGTCCTATAGCTTACCTATACATGTATGTTGAAGTTTCTAGTCTGGCGGGGTCTGGCTATTTGCCCTGAGCACAACCTGAAACGAAGAGAGTTAACTGACAGCCAATGGAATCTGGGTCGCAACCCAATTCTCGCAATGTATTCGCTCGACAAGATATGAATCATTGGACGAGATGATGTGTCGCTGCAGGTCCATCTGATACTCCTTACCCGTTCGTTTCCTAGCATTATAGTACGTGGATCGTCAAGAGCCGTGATTCGTGTCCGTTCATCAAGGGGGTCGCAGATCTAAAGTACCTGAAGGAAGGGATTCAGTATCCGCATCGGCATCGCGCAATATGCAAGCAAAATCTCCAGATCGAACCCTGTCTCCCTCGGCTCATCTTGTAGTGTAACGTAAATGTAGGTGCATACTGTATCTAAGTGACAACTTTGTGACAAAGATGCAGAAGAGCACGGCCTTTGACCGGCTCCTTCCTAGTTCCCGCGTACCTGCCTGCCAATGGCTTCGATGGGTCTGCCTTTCCTTGAAGGGATACTCAGGCCTCTGTCAAGCTTGAGACCGTTCGCGCCCGACCAGATTCATTGGTCTGAGAGCACCTACCCAATGCGAAACGACGAGGACGCGGAAGGTGGCTAGGTCTCTTGAATTTTCTCTTGTCCCTTAATCAATTGTCTTTTCCTCTAACCCTTTCAGCAAACCATCGAGGGGTCTTTTTTGAATGCCTATTAAAAGATCTGGCAGCCGCCGATCTACCAGTCCTCTCATTGTCCGCCGGCTCTGAACCACAAGGATCCATTGTCCTCGACGGACATACATAATAGCAATATCCTCACATCAATTCATTGTCTCTTGGTTTTATAAAACTTATCTTCACCGGTTGGTGACTTTCTTACACTCCCTCCCACCGCCCTACCTCCATTCGACCTTCGCTTCTTACCAACCCTCCTTTCAACTTTCGGTCCATCGATTTCGACAAGTCTGCTAGCCAGATCCACGTTTACGAGAAATAAAAAAACAATTACCACAAACTGCTGGCAGTTACAACGAGTTGGTACCCCGTTTTTTTTTAGAAGTCCAACTGGAATGCCACGGCGGGATAACACTAACGCTTACACACCTAGAGACACTACCCTAGGTATTATCAGGATATTCAGAATGTTCGGTAGAAAGACTCAGTCCGGTTTCCAAGGAGGCGCCTTCATCGTCCTCCAGGTCATCCGTGGTTGCAACATTGCCGTCCTCGCGGCCGTCATGGCCGTCTCGGTGATCATGATGGTCTTCGCCAAGATGCCCAATGCTTTTCAATTCTTCAACGACGTCTCTCTGGCGTTTGTTGTCCTCGTTGCCGGTGTCCTTCTCTGGACGGAGATCCCGGTTTCTAAGGGTAAGAAGTTCATTACGAACAACTGGCCAGCCTTTGGCGAGAACCGCGGATTCACCTGGCTCGGCATCGCCATGATCCTCATCGGCTGCCATCATCTTGGCGCGCTCAGCAACAGCA
Organism: Hypoxylon cercidicola; assembly: GCA_022578845.1. NCBI lineage: Eukaryota > Fungi > Ascomycota > Sordariomycetes > Xylariales > Hypoxylaceae > Hypoxylon > Hypoxylon cercidicola. The sequence continues at coordinate 2,866,392 of MU399494.1, read as the reverse complement.
CCTACAACAACAAGGATGTGCCGTTCCAGGTCTGGCAAGCCATCATGGGTTCCGGCATCATCTCCATCGCCTTCGGTATTACCAACATCATTACTTCGTTCCTCTTCAGCAATAGGGCCCACGGTGTCAGTGCTCGGGAGATCCGCAGAGATGGTGCTACCACTTTGGACGTCAACTTCACTGAGGAATACGAGAGCTACCGAAGCAACTCGGTCCGTAAGGAGAAGAAGAACAGGATCACGAAGCTCTTCGGCAGGGGCGGCTCGAAACCTAAGATCAGCCACCCAATCGCAGGTCATTCGATGCCGGACGACGTTGAGTACGGCCATAACGACGACCTTCCCTTCGATAACATCCCTGTCGACAACCGAAGTAGCCCTATCATTCCTGAAGTGAAGCGCCCCCCGACTGCCCTGCACCCTGCTTTCCAAAACAGATCAAGATCAATAACGAGCCGGTATAGCGAAGCCAGCCATCTTGATCGTTTTGCCGAAAATAAATTCTAGGCCAACTAATGTAATATGGTCTATATGTACATTCCCAGCATCACGGCATGGTGTTCACCGAGGAGAGGCGTTTTAGGAAGGATTGATTTCGGATATACCCTGGTTTTGGTCTGCAGGACAGGATAAGGGGAACATTTGCAACATCTGCAACATTTGCTACTTTTGCTTTGACTGTATTCATTACAAGCAGCGATAATTCCTAGTTATATAACTAGATACTAGAATCACGACAGTTCTTTGATTCATTTTCTGACGTTGATATGAATTGGAGGTGATTCTCGAGTTTGAAATGGCCATGTGGCAGGTACCTAAGAAACACTCGGAGCTGTGGTTGAAAACTAAATACATTTGCAATAATTCTTTGAGTAACCGTTGCCGTTGGTGTGACGGTACTATCTCCCATTATCTGCGCGAGAAGAGAATGGGTAGACTTCGACTTGGGATTGGAAACATTGGCAGAACACTGCAGGCTATGTTTGTACCAGTATATGTGGCCATATACCATGATGTTGAACTTTCAGTTGGCCATTTCGCGATTCAACGTGCTCCTAGTGAAACTGAGGCTCTCGACTCCCAAATACCTTGCGTAGGTAGGTAGTACGTATTTACTACACTTAGAAGGACCTGTCTTACGCGATCTACACGACATCTATTAGGTAGCGAGGCAGATACCTCCTAGACGATGGGCGCTCCGCCTAAGTCCTGGCTTGGAGGTGCAATGGAAGGGAGGTCTCTCATGGATTATGTTGTCCGATCCACAGAGCAAAAAGGAAATGAACAATGCTACCTGCTCCTAATATTCACGGTCATAGATATCGTTCCATCATATGATCTCCTGAAGCATGCTTAGCAAAGCACTGTTACCTTCGAGGGGACTCTGAAGCTGACCCTGGGAGTGGGAGTGGCAAGTCGTGGCAAGTTGCGTGGACTTTCGCTCCCCGTAGCAAAGGCGCCCCCCGTTGCGCCTATAGCGAAGAAAACGACGAGATGCTCTTCACTCTCTGAATGAAGGAACCTCGTAGGCTATTAAAGGTTGAAAGGGGGAGGGTAGGTTGGAGAGTGGCTACCCAGTCTATTTGTTGAAGCCCATACTGAGACCTGACCGTTTCGGCCAGGGCGAAGTCAAACCATATAGGTGCTAAGGACCATGCCCGTTCGCACAGGACCTGCATAAAGAGAAGTTGATTGGTAGAAAATTCGATATTTCAAAGTGCCTATTGGAGTTATACTGCTTACTATACTAGCTCTGTAAGAGAGTGACTGCTTAATGTAATACTCACTCTTTTATGTGCATAATCTAAGAATAGTGCACGTGCGAGGTTTGGCCGCATTGTGGGTACCTAGTGGATCGGTGGCCCTGCCTACTTCGCAGTCGTTTTTCCGCAATCCTGAGCTACCTTCAACCCATTCAGCATACCTAACGTACAACCTTTTTTTTTCTTGCCCAAGTCTCAACTGAACACTAGACATGAGCAGCACGCTTCTTTAGCATTAGATGCCACTAGGTACTCGTCAAGACCGAGTAGTAATTGCTTGCGACAACTTTCTTCGTTCTATTTGATTCCTTGCACTTCTTGCCTTTCGGTAAAGCATTCGACTTCCTTTTACAATCTCCATCTTAGGTCGACACAACTTCAACCACCCCACGACCTCGACCTTTTACGATCGCACTCGAATTCTTTACCGATTCTTCGCAAAATCGAGCAGTGCTTAGTAGGAATAGAAAGTCAACGCGTGGAACAGGTTTGGGGGTTCAACAATTCTGGTAATGATGATTTGAGCTATAGAGAAGCCCTACAGTACTTCACACCAATCTGACGGTTGTATGGTCGCTTTGGCATTGTGATGTCACGAAACAGGTGTCATTAAGAGTCACTCGTGCCTTTCTCTAGGCGAATATCGTGGGGGGCATCGGCGTGTCTTGTTGTGACCTCTACTTTAGATTCGCATCATTGTTCCCCCACAAGCGCTCAAACAGTTCGGACAAAGTCACGCGACCAACCCAGGCTTTTCTACTTCTACCTATCCCAAGACATCGTTCCTCGCTCGTTTCCCTCCATATTAATCCCGCTATATTCGACTTCAATTGAATCACCATGTCTAACCTCTCGGAATCGGAGGCGGTGGCAAAGGACTTCCGTGAGGCCCTAGAGGATCTCCAAGGTTTCGCTCGTGTCGAAATCAATAATTTGACCTTGATCGCGAGGGAGAACACGGAACATGCGCTTGCCATTTCCGGTGCTCTCCAGGAGCACATCAAGAGGGTAGGTCAAATTTCATCATCCAATCACGATGTGCTAAGCCTGCGAATATTTCTATTCTTCTGTCTTGTAGTTGCTGTTGCTGGCCGAATCAGTGAGGTCCATACGAACTGTACTAATATACCCTTCCAGGTTGTCCCTCACAAGAAACTGCCCGCTCTGTACGTTCTCGACTCCATCGTCAAGGTTGTAGGCACGCCCTACACGATCTACTTCGGTAGGAAACTATATCATACATTCATGGATGCCTATGCCTCCGTCGATCAAGCTACTCGACGAAAGATGGATGAAATGCTTAGAACGTGGAAGGAACCTGTTCCGGGTTCCCTCGATACGCGGCCAGTTTTCCCTCCGGACATTACACGCCCCATTGAGAACGCACTTCTCAAAGTCAGGACCATAACTTTGGAATCCCAGCAGCGAAGTCAGCAACAGCTACTCGGTCGTGGAAGGCCGATGAACCAAGGAATGCAAGGAATGCCTTATCGCGAAACCCCTACTCCGCCGGGCGCACATTCACAACCTCAAGTCAATGGTTATCCACAGACTTCAGTACCCGGCGTGAGCGGTCCGTCCTATGCCCACCAGTCTCAACAGGCACCTGTCATCAATTACCCGCCGCATCTAGTAAGCATCCGTTGATTGTGCGTACAGCAATATCGATACTAACTTTTGTATTTAGAACCAACAGACGTACCCAGCTCGTTCTACGCCACAGCCTACGCCAACTTCGATGGCCTATCAACATCACCAACTTGGAAGCTTTGGCGTACCACAGGCTGGAATCAGCATAGATGCTTTAAAAGATGATATCCACAGACTGATCGCGGCCTCTCAGGCCCAGATCGCACAAAGCCCGCATGATCCTAGTATACAGACAAGGTTGAAGGCACTCATGGATTTGCAAACAATACTTCAAACCCAGAATCTGCCGCAGGATCAGTTAGTGCTTGTTAAGAATCGAATTGCTGAGCTTGCTGTGAATATAAGGGCGACACCAGCCCAACCCCCTATCTCTACACCTACACCTCAAGCACCGCCCGTAGCAGTAGCCCCTCCGCCGACGGCGGTTCCCAAGATGTCGTTAGATTCCTTGTTTGGTGCAGGTACTCTAGCTACTCTCATGGCGCGAAATTCTGTTACCCCGAAGACGTCTGCGCCTCATCCTCTTCCCCCTCCGGCACCTGTTGCGGTTCCTACTCCACCCCCTCAGCGCGTTGAGTTCCAGAAGCCAGCGCCCACTCAACCACTACCACCGCCCTCTTCTGACCCTCTGGCGCTCATGAATATGCTGAGAAAGGCTGGGATGCTTCCGCCGGCAACGCCGGCTAGTAATTCTGCAGCGGTTCCTCAAGCCACGCCTTTGATTCCCTTTCCTGTTCCTGCCAACATTGCAGGAATGGCTCCGGCTAATCAGCCAGGTCGTCATTCGTCTCTCGAGGTTCTCACGAGTGATATCATCTTGAGACCATCGTCTCTGAAACAGTATGTCTCTTCTGTCGATTCTTATTTTAAATTGTACTAACGGGCTTGTAGATTCCACCCTAATCTACTACCGTTTCTCTTTGAGTCTCTAGGACCTCAGTGTACACAATGTGGACGACGATTCTCGAAGGATGAAGAAGGCAAGAAGAAGAAAACTGCGCATATGGACTGGCACTTCCGGGTGAACCAGCGCATCGCTGAAGTCGAGAAGCGAGGACAACATCGAAGCTGGCTTGTCGACGAGGTGGTGAGTATTTGAATGGAACCATACTCTAGAAGTGATATACTAACGTCTAGCTAGGACTGGATTAAAACTCGCGAGACCATCGACAAGGACCATCTAATCCCGCCCGAGGTTTCGGATGCGGCTGTGGGTGGTTCTACACAGAAAGTACCCAAGACGCAATACATCCCAGTCCCTGACGATCCTAGCTTGGCAAACAGCGTTTGCAGCATCTGCCAGGAGAAGTTCGAGACTAGATGGCTGGATGACGCTCAGGAGTTTGTCTGGCTGGACACTATGAAGGTTGGCCAGAAGATCTACCACGCCACTTGCTACAACGAGGCGTATAAGGACGGTGGAAACACGACAGCATATACTTGGAATACTGGCACCCCTGAGCCGGCCACGGGGAAGAGAAAGGCTGAGGTAAGTTTTCACACCACTATTCAAAGCTCGATATCTAGGAATCATGACTGATACATAACAAGCAGGACGAACTGACTTCCTCGCGAAGCAAGGTGAAGGTAGAGGGTACCTAGAACGTGCGCTCTAACCTAAGTCGTCCAAATCCAGCACGTCCCAGATCTGCATACCCGACTGCGCGACCCTCTCGCCCCATTCGCCCCATATCCACGGCTCCCGCACGCTCGAGTCGCCAGTCCATCAAGCGTGGTCGTTCGGGGAACCTTGTGTGGCAACGGGGAACTACCACTACCGGCGATGCTTGAGGTGTAGTTTTATACGCCTGACTTACCACTCTATCGACTCACACAAATCATTGGACCGGCGTTCGCAGGATAAACCAAAAGCATGCTCTAGACTCCTCTCGATGGAAGAGAGGCCGAGGCATCATTGGCATTGGCGTTGTTGGCTGTACAACGCATCAATAAAGAACATTGACCACATTTAGTCCAGCTCACTCGACTTTGTAATTTGGTCCGTTCTTGTGGTGTATGTTGGTCCCATCGTCGCAGCAATACAGACCTAGGTATTTGGTCCTCGTGACTAGCGATAATATATCATAATCATGATTGTTCTAAAATTGCTATGTGAGATTGTGACTGTCAAATTGCTTCTCGAAGCACGCATTCATTTCATTGTTCCAATACCCAGGATCCTACCCTAGATCCTCTATTTGGATTCAGGCAACCCTTCAGGTTGCTTAGTACCCAGGCGTAAATTAGACCTAGGCCAACGTCTTGGCTCCTTGTACTTCGCTGTTATTCCGTCATATCGTTTTACCTGAGTGAACTACCTAGGTTAACGTATACGTCAATGCGTCAAATACGATGTTGCAATCGACCGATCTATTCCGAAGGGTGGAATCCCGAGCTCGCATCGTGTCAGGGGGTAGCTCCGGCAGGTATGCGGTGTGCGTTCTGCTGCGATGATTGGCTAGCGGGCTCGTCGCTCGACAACACTACTTCACCATTTCCGAAAAGGGTAATGAAAGTGAGAAAATGGTCGTCTCCTATTTTTACCTTGCGGACCCCTGCAGATGGTCTCGGCGAAGCACAAGGCACCTTGTTATGTGCTGGCAAGCCTGCTCGATTGGGAAAGAAAAGTGAGAAAGAGGCGATTTCGTGCATGGCGATTCTATGAGGAGGGAAGCTGGGGGTTTGCCCAGAGGAAATTGCTAGGGCAGCAGGCTACAAGATGTATAAAGGGAGCGAGGAATGGGGGTGGGAGATGTAGATGGCAGACAAGGTCAGTTAGACAGACGTGACTCTAGCCATAAAATGTCGAACTCGTCTGGCATGTTCACCACCCGTGAGGGGTATCAATGGACCAAGGCTGATGGCATCACAGCAGGCTTGCCATCAGTCAGCGTCATTTACCCACCTTCCAACATGAAGTCTGCGTCTGGCGCTCGGGAAGACCCTTACGACGTTGCGATCATAGGGGCGGGCTACGCAGGACTAACGGCTGCTCGCGATCTGACGCTGGCCGGCCATAGGGTTCTACTCCTCGAGGCAAGGGACCGCATCGGCGGGCGCACCTATTCCGCCGAGATCGATGGCTACCCCTTCGAGCTGGGAGGTACGTGGGTGCACTGGTACCAACCGTTCGTCTGGCGGGAGCTGTCGCGATACAATCTTGCCACCGACCTTGAGATTTCTCCCTGTACCGACGGTACCGGGCTGAACAAGACCGTTATTCAGACCAAGGATGAAGTTGTAACGTTAAGTCATGAGGAAGAGGTACGTTTCTAGAAACAGTCACGATATAAAAAATACTCACCACGTACGATCTATTTAGTTTGCGAAGCTCGAGAGTATCCTCACCAAATTCGTGGACGTCGACGGGCAGCTCGGCCGCGCGGTGATACCCTTCCCGCACAACCAGCACTTCAACGCAGACCTGGCCCGGCGCTTCGACGGTATGTCCCTCGCGGACCGCATCGCCGAGCTCGGCGACCAGCTCGCGCCCCTCGACCGCGCCATGCTCGAGGTGTACCTATCGGCCCTCTGCGGCACGGGCGACTTCCGGGACGCCTCGTTCTTCGAGGTCCTGCGCTGCTGGGCGCTCGCGGGGTACAACGCCGCGGACTTCCTCGCCACGGGCGCCGCCTTCAAGCTGCGCCGCGGCCAGTCCGACTTCGCGCGCCGCTTCTTCGACGAGGCCGCCGCCACCGGCCGCCTCGACTACCGGTTCTCGTGTCGCGTGGCCGCGGTCGCGGACCGCCGCGGGGGCGTCGTGGAGGTGACGGCCCGCGACGGCAGCGCGTCCCAGGCGCGCCGGCTCCTCTGCACGGCGCCGCTCAACGCGCTCCAGGACATCGCGTTCTCGCCCGCCCTCCCGGCGGCCAAGCGCGCGGCGTCGGCGCGCGGACACGCCAACCGCGCCGTCAAGATCAACGCGGTCGCTCAGCGGGCTCGCGCACCCGCCCGGCGGCATCGACTACGCGTTCGGCGACGGCGCGACGACCGCGGGCGACGCGCACGTCGTGGGCCTCGGCACGGGGCTGCGCCCGAGAGACGACGTGGACGCGGCGCTCGCGGCGTTCCGCGGATTCGCCGCGGACGCGGGTGCGGACGCGGACGTGGACGTGCAGCGGTTGGTGTTCCACGACTGGAGCGAGGACGAGGCCTCCAAGGGCGCGTGGGCGTGGCTGCGGCCGGGCATGGCGACGGAGTGTCTGGAGGCGCTCCGGGCGCGGCACGGGAACGTGCTGTTCGCGAGCGGGGACTGGGCCGCGGGGTGGAGGGGGTGCATCGACGGGGCTATTGAGGAGGGCGGGAGGGCGGGCAAGGAGGTGCTGGATGAGCTGAAGGAGTGAGGCGACTATCGTGCAAGGATTATGGCATTCGTACATATGTGTGATCGAGAGCTTGACAATTGTGAATACCCTCAGTGCTAGAGTAAAGCTCATTTTTCAAGAGCATTGCGAGACTGTTAAGCAGAAAGAGCGTCAAAATAAATGGTCTACGTACGAATAATACTGTGATATACCGTGTATGTTAGGAGGTAGGTAAGCAAAATTGCACAGTATTTGACAGTGTTGCTCATACATGGACCATTATTCCGATCTTATAGGCTATCTGTCAACCAGTCACCAGCTTAAAAAGGGTAAAGATGAGCTGATTTAGGGGTAGTGAAGCGGATTACGCTTAGACGGACTTTCAAATCTTGTGCTATGATTCCGGCGGTCAAGCCTTACAACCACACCAGGGGAATCAAGCTCGCAGCATTCGAGAAACCGTGAATTGTATAATCCAACTGAGGCCATGGTTACTAGGCCACTAGGTATTGAAGGGATTGTGCTACGAGGATAATGCCTAACCAGGATAATAAAAAATGTAAGTCTCTAGGCATTGTAACCCCTGTTTGATCTTCCCTAACTCAATCTTGCTATATCAGCATGCTACAACTGTGTCAAGAGGCGAATAGTCTGCGATAAGACTGGGAGTAGTTGTAACAAATGTGCCAGTAGAAATTTATCGTGTCCTGGGTTTGGAATAATACGATATCGGTTTGCTAAAGGAGCAGCCACCTCTAGCTTGCTGTCAGCGTCATCTTCAAAGACAGAGCACCCCGGATCTAAACATCAAAGGAATGGTTATAAATGGGTTGAATACTCGAGAGAGTCTATGGCAACCGAATCGCGGGTATCGAAGACAGCCTCATTAGGCAGGTCATCCCCGTACTCATCACACTGCTCCATCGCCACCGTACCAGCTGGGCTATCGGACTTGGACCCGAGGACTCGTGCATACTTCATGCACTGTAAGTACTCAGTCTCGAGTCGTTGTGATAAAATAGTTGCTAATATTATCAAGTTGCTGCACACGTTTCCCCGTTTATGGTATTGTTTGATGACGAGTCAAATGGGTATCGGCATCATATACTACCCCTGGCACACAGCGAACCCATCGTCGAGAGAGCTGTCTGCATCGCTTCCGCCTTCCATCTTTCATCGAGACAACCGAAACTTCGAGCTCCTGCTGAGATCGTAAGGGATAACCTCATCCGCGAACTTTCTGTGGCCGCGGTGATGCAGCCTGATTTGAGCGAGACCACTTGGACTACTCTTATCTTGCTGATCGTGTCTGATCTCGTCACCGGCCATGAAGACGTGTCAACATTGTACGAGCTCCTCGCCACGTTTCTAGATGCTCGTGGACCTCTCGAGGAACCTGCAACTTCGCTGGGAAGATTTCTATATTTCCAACCTTGCATGTGAGTCCTGCCAATGATGTCTTCTCAATCAGTGATCGTAAAGGGGATAGCACGAGGACCGGGGAAATCTAGATAAAGGCTAACAAATATCAGCATAGGCTTCTTCACACGTCCCTTCTCATCCATAAGGTGTCATTCAATTGGTCCCCAACGGGTACTGGGCAGCCCAGTTTCCATATTTAAACAATATGTCTTCGATCAACAAGATAGCTACAAAAGGGACGGTCCTTCGTGTCATAGAGGTCAATTCGACATGCATTTTCCTATATATGAGCAAGCTTTCGGTCACGCCGTCGACATTTATACCATGAGAATGGCATCAGCGGACCAGGCGGTAAATCTAGATCATTATATGGAGGATCGCATTCACAAACTCAGGACGTTGTGCAAGGGACTTGACCCAACTGCTCCGGGAGCACACGTCGTTGTTTGGCCCATCTTCGTAGCCGCAGCGGAGAGTAGTTCGGACGATGACCGCCAGTACTTCACAGCAGTATTGAAGGGCCTCTGGGAGAGGGTCGGCTACGCCAATATTTATCGGGGCGTGTAAGTGCTCCCTGAACTATGGGCTCGACGCAGTGAAAAAAGCTGGGTCTCTGTGTTGGAGGAGTATAAAGGTCTTGTTATATGCTGAGGATGCTAAAAGGGGTAGTTGAATGTGTCATGCAGTCAATGAAGGGAAGACATTGCCTCTTAATATTCACTTAATATTCACTATAAATATCCCTCAAATACTCTTTGGAAAGCCGGAAGCTGTCAGAAAGAAATGGTTAATTCTAATCCTATTGCCGAAGTCTCGCCTCCCGAATTAGACGCAGAAACAGATCTATCTTCGCAAAGTGAAGAAGGCTCATCGAAGCAACGTAGACTTGGGCTTGGTATCAACTCTCAATCTGGTTCATCCCGCGATGATTACGAGTATGTGGGCAACTCAACAATGCGTATGGGAACGGCAAGCTCACATAAAGCACAGTCATTACTATTCACGGCATTCGCGATGATTACAGGACTGCCTGGACTGATAAAGAAGGCACCTGGTGGGTAAGGGATGAACTATCCAGAAGCCAGTGGGCTAGAGAGATCGACCATTCGTATGAAATTGATATGGTTTCGACTATATACGAACCTCTAGGCATCTTTCATCATGCGAATCGTCTCATAATGGAATACACCAAAATTCGTAAGAAGCTTGAGAAGGTAATCTTTCCAGTATACTTTTAACTAAAATACATGATCCTAACCGCTGTTAATAGACTGAAACCAACCGCCCTATCATATGGATATGTCACGATCTCGGATTGTCACCTGTTAACGGTGATAGGCTCTATCGATTGCTTCACGTCCCATATCAACCACGGCAATTGTAAATGGCACCGTTGCAAGATATCTAAGGAGGTCTGCTAATTGTAGTACTAGATCTTCCTAGGCACACCTCATCAATGCCAGTCGACATTCGACGGGTATCAAGGTGCTTGGGTTTCAGATCCGGCGCAACGCCCGATTGAATGTCGCCGATAGTCAAGACCGCCGTGCCATGCACATCGCATGTGCGGCAGGGTACAGCGATGGCATCAAAGCCCTAGTCGAGGCTGGCGCGGAGATGGATGTAAAAGACGAATTTGGTCGCATGCTGATTCACTTTGCGGCATCGTCACGGTCTCCAAACTGCATGAGGTACCTCTTGGATAGGTACATTCCCAACCATGAACGTCAACAGGGTGGACGACGATAGCTGGACCGCGCTGATGTGGGCGGCGCGTTCGGGGCACGAGGAGACCATCTAACAGCTACTTGCGCGAAAGGTTGACATATGGATCCGAGGCCACGACTACAGCGGAACCGCCACGTGGTCGGCGTTGAGGCTGATGAACTTTGCCAACAATTGCACGTGGTTGCGGGATGACCTGCGGCCCAAGGCGAGGTGGGACAGCGACTTTCACGAGATCGACACGGGACACTGGAAGCGCGCCAGCTGCAAGAGCTGCCTTGTCGTGAGTATAACCCCGATCTGATATATCGACAAGCGACTGGTTACCTATAACTGCGGTAACAGAGAATTGTAGGTACGCAGTGGGAGTGTACCCATCGCTACCACAGCTTCTCGCTCTGCTTCAAGCGCTTCAGCTACGAGCCCGACACCTACGATTCGGAACGTTTCTTTGAAGCGTTTGGACCAGTATATAACATCGATCTTGATCGTTCGGATTTCATAAGCTCGAGTAGCGATAGCGACGACGAGGAGGGATTTGAGGAGACGTATGAAGATGAGGAATGTGAAGAAATTGGTAGGTATGAAATGAACAATGGTAGTGTAGCAAGTGATATGACTTGTCGAAAAACTCAAGGAAGTATAATTAAACTCATTATCTACTTAAATAGATCTGTTGCAGATAAATAATAGCTTTTTGAGGCACGAGGCCTTCGAGAATTGAATTGATTAAGGGGTAAAAAGCCGAGCTCTTCGTCTGTGCGACAGTTGGTAGAAAGAGTACACTGTAATTACAGGGGAGCTAGTGAGTAAAACATGCTAAAGGTGCTATAATAATTCAATTTCTAAGGAGCTCAGTGGGCAAAACGCGCTATAATTCTGGGTGAGTTAGTGGATGAGGGTCTTATTCGCTACATCTTAGCAGCTATAACGCCAGCTGCCAGAATCTCCAGCTGGCAGCAGCAGCTTGACACCTCATATGTAGGCCCGAATAGCTTCAAAGACATGTCTCCACTTAATTCTGGAAAAAGGGGCTTTGAAGCCAGATCATTTGGAGAGCACGTACGGCTTGACGACCTCGAGAGTACCTGGGTGGCTGCTTTAAAAGGAACAAATAAATGATTAGCGAATTGCGCTTTATTCTACATAATATATACCTAAGGTACCTACCTCTCAGATGGCCATTTGAAATGGATATAATAACTGTAAGGAGTGACCCCTTTTTACTATTTTACAAGAGTGCTGCAGCCACCCGCTATCAATCAACACCGCCAGCCGCGATAAGGTCTACTTCAGAATGCTAGCAACCGCCTCCTTGCACATCTGGCCGAACACATTGAGCTAGACAATTATATTAGCATATTGTCCTCACGTAGGATAAGGAGAACGGCTGAACCTACAGTAGGAAACTTCATAAGCGAGCCGGTCGCGGCGTCGATGTGCGTGCACACGAGCCCCGGGACGCGCTTCTCCCAGATAGCCTGGGCGTCGGCCGCCTGCTTGGTCACGATAGCCGCGACCTTGTGCGGCTTCGCCGAGCCGGCCGTCGTGGGGCGGTACGCGGCCAGCGCCGCGAGCGTCCTGCGGATGTGCTCCTTCTGGACGGGCTTGAGACCGACGCCCTTGGGCGGGGCCGCGAGCCGCAGCTCGATGTCGGTCGTCTCGGCCGGGTCCAGCAGCAGCAGCCCGCGCACCTGCTCGCCGGCCGCGAGCAGCTGCCGCGCCACCTCGTACGCGAGCGTGGCGCCCGCCGACATGCCGCCAAGCAGGTACGGGCCGGCGGCCTGCTCCCTGCGGATCGCGGCCGCGAACGCGCCCGCCAGCTGCGGGATGCCGATGGTGTAGTCCGCGGGGCTCTTCGCGAAGGGCGACTCCACGCCGTAGACGCATAGACCGGGGTCGAGGTCCGGCAGCTGGATGTACGAGAGCGCGCTCCCGGTCTCGTCGGCGACCAGGAAGAGCTTGTCGGCGTCGGGGGTGCGCTTGCCCTGCAGGTGGATTACCTTGCTGTTGTACTGCGTCGGGACTTCGATCGTAGCCTGTGCTGGCGTGACCGACTCGCTCACTTCTACGGCTGTGACTTTGATGACAGTCTCGGACTGAGACTTGGACTTTTTTATTTCGATTACGTCGTGGATCGTCTCCTCGACGATAATCTCCGGGGGCGTGGTCGGAGCCTCTATCACCTGCACCGGTGCCACGAATTTGACTCTCGTTTCCGGGACTTCTGGCGGCGGCGTCGCTGGCAAGTTATCCCGTAGGCCCCCTACTCGGTTCATAATGGCGCGCTTAGCTTCACCGATAGTGGCGTTCTCGACGAAGAAAGATGCTTCCAAGTCAAGGCCAGTTTCGCGCTTGACGATAGCAAATACGGTAATTGCCATCAGCGAGTCCACGCCCAAGTCAGTGAACATTGCATCGTCCACCATATCATTGGGAGTGCAGCCACTCTCTCGCGCTACGGTGGACAGCAGTGTTGCAACAATGTCTGACCCTCCCGATGATTCAAGGATGCTTTCACTCTCAGGAGTTCCGATATCTGACATCGCTATCGGAGTCTCTATATTACTTGAAATTTGGCTGACGAAACTGGAATCTATTTGAGATCTCTTCACCGGCTTGGTGTGGCGACTGTGGTGGTCTGCTTCCCTAATGGCAAGGGTAGGAGATGCGACGGAGGGTATGCCGAGTATACTGTTGAGGGCAACCTTGTTGATCCTCTGGAATTTGAACCCACTAGTGACCTGGACAAGTTTATCCCCGTCAAATACGTAGCAGTCCGCGGAGATTATGTGAGTTCCCGGAACCTCTTGCATACACACGTAGTTGGTATAAACTCTCCCGTGCGAAAGGGGCTCTAGAGCGCGCCAGGCGTCAAAACCAAATGTGACGCAAGCAATGTCATCGGAGTACTTGAGACCACTGTTGAGGACGAAGCCGGCGAGATGCGTAACCGACTCGACGCCATATGGATCGAAGAGGAAGTGGCCTGTTTCCTCGGTTGTCGGCAAGATGACCTTGCCAACTGCATCGCTATAATCGCTCGCAAGGACGACTTCTTCGAGACCGCGATATGCCTCATCGTAGATAACCACGTTTGAGAAGAGTTTGTACACGATGGGAGCAAGTAGTTTGTGAGCCTTTCCAGTATTGCCACGCTCTTGCAGCATCTCGATTCTAGACTTCAGGAGGAAAAGCGTCCGCGATAGGGAATTTTGCCACGGAACTGAGTCGCCGAACTGAACCTTGCATATGCCATGAATCGCATCTTTGCTGTCGGGTTTCGAGTGGAATGTAATATCGACAGTTCCTTTTTCGACGACGTATGTAGCTGTGATGTAGATGGTCGGGTAGGGGGTGCCATCGACGAGCACGAACGCCTTGCCCATTTCCATGTCGTGAATAGACATACGATCGATCGATGTCTCGGTATTATGTAATTTGAAAAAGACATACTGAGCTGCAGTCATGGCCATATCGCCCAAGGTGCTCAATGGGCAGATTTTATGGCCGTTTACAACGTGATTTTGAATAGCTTTAAGAAGGCCGGGTGCGGAGGTGTCTGATGAGAAGGTAACGATAATGCTGGCATCCGTGACCTCCTCGGACACTACGCGATGTACCGAAGTCGTGGGGAAGCCAGCGAGCCTTGGGGCTTCGATAGCCTTGACTGACGTAACATTCTCAGCATCCCGAGCCACGGGGACGGGTTCGACATAAGAGGTCCAGAAAACCCTGTTGTCGAAGGCATAATGGGGCAGTTCGAGCAACTTCACTGAGCTCTTATATGTCCTGTGAAACTCTGGCCAATTGACGGAAACGCCAGTCTCATATGCAGCCTTCAGAACACCTGAAATAGTAGCCCAATTGTCCTCGTTAGATTTCAATGTAGGTAGTAGGCGAGTCGAAGGAGGCAGTTCGAGGGTTCTACGGGCGAGTCCCATGCAGATCGGATCAGGGCCGATTTCGACGAACAAGGTATTATCCTCCACGAACCCGGCAGCCTTGCATGCATTCAACGCACCAACGAAATTGACAGCTTCGCGAGCCTGGCGTGCAAGATACGTCGGAGAAAAGGCAGCGGCCTCTCGTTCAATCGTTCCTGTCAGAGTAGACACAATAGGGATCTCCGGCTTCAAAAATACGACGCCGCTTGCGAGATTACGGAATTCGTTTAGGATCGGCTCGGTCTGAGCGGAGTGGAAACCGTACGGGACCTTGAGCAGCGTGGTTATGGCTCCATCAGCTGCCATGCGTTCCCGAAGCACGCTGATATCTTGCACGCTTCCGCTGGCTACAGTGACGGATGGCGCGTTGATGCAAGCAATGTTGCAAGACTTTAGACCGAGTGCCGCGAACGACCCTTGGAGACTATCAGCATCCGAACTCGTTGCAAGCATAGCATACGTATGTGGGGTGAGGTGTTTTTCCATGAGCATAGCTCGCTTCCCAACAAGGTAGAGAACGTCGCTGACGGACAATACCCCAGCCGTGTTGAGCGCGGCGTATTCTCCTAGACTGTGGCCGATGACGACGTCAGGTTTGATACCCCATGTCTTGAGCATGAAGGCTACCGCCATCTCAAGTGATACAATAGCCAATTGGACTCTCGTTGCTGACTGAGTGGTTATGTCTACACCTTTGTCGGAAATAATATCAAGGTAAGGTGGCAAGTCCATTTCGACAGCCATATCTTGATATATCTGGAGAAGGTCGGCGAAAGCCTTGTTGGTCGTAAATAAACTTGCGCCCATACCCGCGTACTGTGACCCCTGGCCAGTGAAGAGAAATACGCGGCTTGTTTTCTTTACTTTGGTGCGAGGGTCGTTTGCGCCGTTCTTCGCAACGTCGTCGCGTAGCTGATAGACAATATCATTAGTTGACTTCCCCACATAGGCGATACGTAGTGTTTCGTGCATTCGTCTCGCTGTTGTAGAGTAGGCGAGGTCCGCCAGCTTAGTGTTTGAGTTCCTGGTCAAGTAGTCAAGGAGCCTCTCTCGGTTCTTCTGAAGCGAGCTAATAGTACGGGCAGAGATGGTCACGACGTGTGTGGCTCGCGGGTCGTCAACCTTGGTAGGTTGAGCCGGCGGCTCTTCGATTGCAAGAGACGTATTACCACCCGAGGCGTCAAAAGTGTTCACAAGCACCTTGAGTTTCTTGTCACCTAGAGGACTGGGTCTAAGCTCGGACTTCTTAGCACCGATTCGCACGTTCATCCTGTCAAGTGGAGGGAATTTGTGGTTGAGCTGGAACGGCCATCCTGGCTGAGGTGGAACTACGCGGTCTCGTAGCATCATAAGTACCTTGATTAGGGAGGTCACTCCTGCCGCTGCTTCACCATGGCCCACCGCAGCTTTCACAGCACCCACTGTCAAGGGGTTGTCTTTGCTACGATGACGAGCCATGACGTTGATAACGGAGGTCATCTCCTCGAAATCGCCCGCTTGCGTGCCTGTGCCATGCATCTCGACGTAGCTGATCTCTTCTGGATCTAGCGAGGACTGGCGAAGCACATCTTTGTAGACCCGCTCCTGAGAAACATGGCTTGGGTGTGTGATGGAAGTCGAAGTGGAGCTGTATGTCCTCGTCGATCCCCTGATAACACCAAGTATGTTGTCGTTATCAGCCATGGCGTCTTCTAGTCGCTTTAGAACAACCACGGCCACAGCCTCGCCTCTGGCGTAACCGTCCGCGTCGTCGTGATACGTTCGGCACCCACCCGTCGTCGAGAGCATACCTGCTCTGCTCAAGCCAGAGAAGCCGTTAGGAGATACGTAGACAGCACCTCCTCCAGCCATGGCCGTATCACACTCTCTCGATATGAGCGCGGAGCAAGCTAGGGAGATGGCCGTTGTGCTCGTCGCGCAGGCAGAGTCGACGGCAAAAGAAGCACCACCCCACTTATAATGGTAGTTGAGCTTGCTAGGTCCGAATGCTCTGACCAAACTGGGAACATAGTAGATATCGACGCCCTCGATGTTTAGGATTTCATGCCAGTCATCAGAAGACTGACCAAAATAAGTAGCTATGCGATTGCTCTCAGTTGATAGGGTACCATCCGGGCAGTATCCAGCAGACTCTAATGCTTCATAGCTCGTCGTCAGCAGTAAGCGCTGAATAGGATCCATCTGTGCAGCTTCTCGAGGAGAAACATTAAAGAGTCTGTGATCGAAAACACCAGGTTCATCAATGAAAGCCCCGTGTTGGGCCATGGTCGAATTCTTCTTCTCTCCCGTTGGGTCGTAGTACACGTCCAAGTCGAACCTGTCCTTGGGGACCTTTCTAATGTGGCATTTTCCTTTCTGCAAGTCCTCCCAGAACCCCTCGATAGTGTCGCTTCCGGGGAATCGGCCAGCCATGCCCACGATAGCTATCAGGTCTGATCCGCCTCTTGCTACGTCAGGTTTAATGGTCTGTGTGTAGTCAACAATGCTATAGGGAATGGTTCGCTTCCTCAATGCCTGCTCCACAGCTGGTAAGTGGCCTGTGGGTCCGACGACGGTCAATCTGACGGATATTCTTGAATCCATCTGGCCAATGAATGTATCTATGAGCTGTCCAGCATGGAGAATATTATGCGCAACATCATCGATGATCTCGCCTAGAAGCAGGCCAAGGGTGGCATGTCTGTACTCTTTGCATGACGTAGGCGAGTACATCCGTGCTTTTGACCAGTCAAGAGGTAGATCTCTGATTAGCGAATCTCATAGGACCGTCTCAATATCGATGCGCGGCATGTTTTTGCTGTGGATCGGGCCACCAGCGTCAGTTTTGACGTGGGCAGTGATCCCTAGCTCTGGCGACCACGACGCCAACCTGGCAAGCGACGAAGGCGCTCCCACTATTGTGATCCATCCCTTTGATATGACTCCGACGGAGACTCTTCGAGGGGTGGGGATATTCTAGACTCAGACTGTCAGTACATATTCGACATTGTCTTTTCTTATTCAAAATTGGAAGAGGAATAGGGAGATTGACTTACTTGACTCTTATGAAACTCATTGAGGATTTTCTCCATCTTCTCCGCGGACAGACCAACGTAAGTCGTTGCCCAACTGCTGGGGTCATCCTCAATCAATAACATCCGGCGCCTTATCTCATACGCCATCCGGAAAGTGATCGAGATGAGTTCGCGGGCTAAAGTGAATAGTTCCGAGGTGTCTCTAGCAGCGATGATAGCGGAGGCTGGTAGTAGGCCAGTGCAAAAGCCTAGAACCTGGACGGGACTTTGCCCGGATCCGAGGATTGTTGGATCTTGTTCGGCGGATCTAAGGTCAAACAAGTCAGCTAAGATACCTAGGTAGGTATCTCTAGTCAATGTGAATATCGTAGCACTTACACTATCAGCTCGCCCAGCCTGCCAATGCACATCAGTACTGTGGCTATCATGCCATTAGGGGCTTCCCGATCAGCATTCTCCTCCGCCAGGCCCAACAATGTGTCAAAGTCTTGATTCCACCCATGTTCCTCTCTACTAATTCTAGAGAACTCCAGTTGAACGACATCGGTCGCCTCTTGCAGGAATCTCTTCGCTGCAGGAGATGTCTTGGAGTTACGAACAAGAGCTTGTATCGAAGACAGCTTCTCTACCGTCTGATCTCCGAAGAGGAGTAGATGCTGAGTTGCTTGGAGTATCATGATGAATGAAGTATACTGGGACTCCGAGGGCCGAAAAGGAGAGAATCGAGGGCCGTGTGAACCAAATTGTTGAAGTATGTGTCCCCAAAGATCAACTTCAATGGCATTTTACGCTCTCAACTGGCTAGAAGGATCTTGGCTGGCGACTGAATTCTAAAGCCTTATACACATTCCCCACGCTTGAGACATGTTAGGTGGAGTCCTATAGGTATTAATACGTAGGATTATACCTACGACAGCAGGTTTGCCTCAGCGTGAGGCTACGGTATGTGATTTTTACCCATATTTCTTCCAAGACCCATAGAAGGTAGCCCAACATTGCAAGTGCTAGCATAAGATCTTTGCCACCTTTCAGATCCTTCCCGACGCGTTAAGAATAGCGAGATGCGAGCCAGAGGGGGATTTCTGTCGAGTAGCTAATCGCTGGGGTATACGCAATCTGTCGTCAAGTGTCATCAAGCTCCAGCTTAAACTGTCGGGGACTATTCTGAAGTAGTGGTAGTCTTAGATTACTGTGATAGGCGGAGTAAAATTCTAGGCAACGCTCCTTCTGCAGAGTTACCCATGTTTGGCACGTTGTGGCCTCATGGTAAACACGTGCGCAGATCTATATCAGGGATGTCCAGATCAGGGACATAAGCTTGAAGCCAAGGACTTGGAAGTAGGACCATGTTGGTGATCGGTGTTTGTTCTGAGGCTGAAGTTGTGCGGACATGGGTTCGCGATTGATTAGGGGAAGACGAATGGGGTAATCGGCGGCGGGATTGCGGATTTAAGAGGTAGCCTGCGATTAGGTACGGCCGGTGATTGACCGTGTTGGGACTAAAACTATAGAAAACGGTGATTATTTAAAACACCGTAACCAAAGCCGGTACCACATTTAGAGAAGGTTTAGTTCTGACGATCCCGATCCTAGCTTCAAAAATAATCCCCAGAAAATACCCCATTTCGCTAAAACCATTCCTTGGCTAAATTATCTAGCCGACGGCATCTGTGCATGTATTTACCTAGGTACCTAAGGAGGTAAGTACACCTTTTCTAGAACATCTCCGTCCGCCCAAGTACAGTTTGAGGGGATTATACAGAGGTGATATCTTAGGTGCATAGTTAAGGTAAGGAGATAAACGCTTTGGGAATGTTAACACTTGAGTGTTGTGATTACCCTTCTCTCATCAATCTTCAATTGAATACGAATAGTGACGGCTACATGGGATATCAGTTTTTGTTAGTCGGAGTAAGCGTCTAAAATTATATCCACGGGAATATCAATGTTTATTGTATGTAACTGTGTGTATGTGTTTGTTCATGCTATATTCTATGAGTTAGAGGTATATCTCACGTTTCGTTCAGTTGGTAATTGCTTGAAGCTGGGTAATTCCGCTGATGCTAATGTCGCGTGTAAAAAGTACATAGTCATATCACAGAACAATATGCAAGATAAAGGAGAAAAATTATATTTCGCCCTGAGTTTCGATTAATAGACGCCATCTATATCCAAATATGAACTCTTACTATAAACGCCCGAATTTTATCTTGCTAGAAAGTTGCCTAGCCCATTCCAATGCTGCCTTAAACCCGAATTTTGCACCCGTCATTTTACATGGAGTCGCTGTCTAGCCTCTCCTCTTCCGTTAGCGAAGCAGACACAGGTTGAGCCTCGACCTTCACGGGGTCTATCTTCTCTGTCTCTGATTGTTGTTGTCTGAGAATATGATCCATGATCTTGCGAGCCTCTTGAGCATACTTGCTGCGGTCACGTAGCCACTTGCCAAACCTGAAGAATATGAATGGCATCGGAGCACAGGCTAGAGACAAGAACGCCGGAATGGAAGAGGCCCATTGGACACCCAAGTTTTCGTACATGATTGGCGTGAAAAGGGGGCTGTAGAGCTGTCAATAATTGCATTCAACATCGGATCAGGGGCTATTCTTACAAGGCAGCACCGAATAATGCTCGCAAGATGGCATTCCCGGCCAGGGCGGAGGCAGCAAACACGGTGTATGCGTCGATAGAATAGTTGATCAAACTAATGAACAGCAAGACCTGACCAAGTCCAAAGAGGCTAGATCCGATGATGTTAACGATCCAGTGAACGTCACTAAAAGTCGTCCAAGCAAACCAGAAGAGACCCGCAGGGAGCAGTACCCCTCCAATCAAGGCCGGTGTCAGTCGAGCCTCGGGAGTTGCCTTGCTGGGGTCCTTGGCGATCTTCTTCTGGTACAGCGTCTCGAGGAAGACGTAGAGAATCATGGCGAGGAATTGGCCAATCATGATTCCTAAGTACCCGAGACCGGCAATTCCTTGGGACCAGTGTCGCTCGCTCTGGAACACGATAGGAAAGGCCGTGAAGATAAGGTATAGAATACCATATACTACAGTTGACATCATTAGCACGTTGATTCCCAATGCCCAGAGTAGACTTAACTAACCAATCGAGGAATAGATCGAAAGAGCCAGCACGATAGGCTCGAAGATGAGAATAACCCAGGGTCGAGCGATAGCAGTGCGGAAGACACTAGCCGCCGTCTTCTTAGGCTTTCCAGCCTCCAGCTTGCTCACATACACCTTTCCGGTAAGCTTGGATAGCTTCGCCGCCCGGCGGATGAGGAGGTAGGGCGTGTAGGTCTCAGGGACAAATATGGTGCCGAGGAAAAACATGACACCGGTGAATATGACGGTTAATCCGTCGACCCACATCCATCCACCGGCCTGGGCAAGGAAACCGCTGCAGATGGGACCCAGAGTCGGACCTAGGAAGGGAGCGGATGTGTACGCCATGACCGCAAGGCCACGTTCTTTGGCGACGAAGATATCAGATATGACGCCAGCCGAGTTTACGATGGCCGAGGACCCAAACATGCCCGCGAAGAAACGCAGCACCAATAAGGTCTGGATGTTGGTGCTTGCTATGGACGCACCTCCGAAGAGAGTGGTCAAGAAGAACATGGCGGCGTAGACCCTCTGTCTGCCATACAGCTCGGCCATCGGCGCCCATGCCATAGGGCCGATGGCGAACCCGAGGACGAAGAGAGAGACACTGAGGATAGCAACTATCGAACTAACACCAAACTCAGCCTGAATCTGGCGCAGGCTTCCGGAGAAGGCGCTGGAAGAGAGCGACACGGACAGGGTGCCGAAGGCCATGATGGAGGTGATCCACCATTTCATGCCAGTTGCTATCTTATAAGGATTCTTAGTATCGTTGGGGACCCAGTCGACGAGATACGGGTCTTGCTCCGTACCAGACCCAGGATAGACATGATGGATGACTTCCGGGGTCATGTGCGTCTGGGAGAGGACTAGAGTGAAATGAGAAGGCTTGCTGGCCGCAGGCTTGAGCCCGTCACTGACAGCTTCGGCCTCGTACATCTTGAAAAACTAGATAGTATGCTTGACCGGCTTTGCCTCAAGAATTCAAGAATTCAAGCTTTGATGGTTGAATAGCTCATGTGTAGTAGCAAGGGAAAGTGGAGGATATGGATGTGGTTATCTGAGGCTGGCTCTCTTGGCAATAAATTGAAATCACAGTTATCTTTGAGACATCATCTTGCAAGTTAACCCGTGCTGGGATGTGGACATTGGCTACGAAATGTCTGAATTCCGGTGGAACAGGTGGCTAAATCCGACCAGACGTACGGGATAACGTTGGCGTAAATGGGCAGACATTTTGGGTGGTAGGAGCCGAATTCAACAACAGATTGAAGGGGATCGTCAGGCCGGCATAAGCATCGGAGCTGGATGATGCGAAGTTCGGTACCGGGTCGGGAGGATAGTTGGGCCCACACCGTTTAGGGCTGAGAATTACCTACCTGGTAGCCCTGGAAGTGGAATTAGTAGGGGTGGGGCAAAAGCGGGACGGTGCAATTCATCTCGCCGTTTCCGAAATATTATTGCCCCGCTTATGTAAACAAGCTTACTACAGCCTATTTTCGATAATTTGAGCTCTCGGCAGATCCTCTTAAACGACGAGCTTTTATTGGTAACTGGCCCAACGTGATTTAAACTTTCCGGGGAAGAAGATCATTTTCCGTGTAATCCAATTACCAATAGAAGCTCGTCGTTTAAGTGGGTCTGCCGAGAGCTCAAATTATTATTAAAATTTTTATATTATTTTTTTTTCCTTTTAGAACCTTGCAAAACAACAGTCAGTATGAAAGCGATCAGCTAGGAGTAGGGCATGTCCCTATTCTCGCCGTGGTGTGAATACATTCAGTATCGAGAAGCGAACAGAGTAGATCAGCATTCAATTTAGTATTGTTGGTACTTAAATGCCAAAGTCACCAGGCCATGTGTTCCTTGCAGCCAACACTCTATGATGCAAGTCACCGACGGAAGAGAAAATAGTTCATTTAGCCAAGTGTCGCTTATCGGTATATTAATGCAAACGTTGGGAAGTTATTTCCCATCTAGGTGTTTATTTATGTTACAGTTACAATGTTAGGTAACGTAAATATATCCCATTGCCCCTTTGGCGCACCAAGTGGAAGCTACTAGTTTGATGTTATCTATTTCACACAGCCATTTGGGCTGGCTCAAATTAAATATCAATTTGATTAGATGCAAACCCCCTCTCAAGAGCTCTTACGTACCGCATAAGACCTTGAAGCATTTGCTCGGCATAAGCCAGATTGCTCACGCCATCTCCGCTCCTCGACTCCGCCCGACGCCCGTCCGCTCCTCTGCCCCGTCTCTTTCCCGATCGTCTAGGTGTGTCTAAACCGTCCTCTAGTCGTTTTATCCTTTCCAAGACCTCCTTTAAGCGCATGAGTACCGCCTCTATTTTTCGGAGTGTAATGGACCGCAAAGCATGGAGTAGCATGGACTTCTCATCCCCCTCTACCCTGAATTCACCCAATGTGAGGGTAGGTCCCGGATCGTCTGGGGCGCTATTATCACCTCCAATCCACGTTACCCCTTCAAGCTGACTCAGCACTGAGCGGGCGCACATTAGGGAAAGGAGAAGGACCTCCTGGTCTCCATTTTGCGCGCAGCTTGGGCAGTTTATGAACTCCCTCCAGGTTTTGAAAGCTTCTTGTATGTTGGTCATAATGTTGCCGAGGGACGAACATCCTGAGCTGCTCCCGTCTGACTTGGGTGAGCCCCTGACCGATCCGGAACTCTTCAAAACGCACAGCAGTTCGGTGTGGTGCCGGAGACATGAGCAATCGTCTGTGTGCGACGGCTCTGGCTGGCTTGCGTAAAATTGATCTGAGACGGATTCAGCCGATAGCGCATCCAGGAGCTCCGCCGTGATCATTTGGACTGTCGGAGCTGTCGGCATATTATTCAACTCTGCTGGGTGGGGCATTGCCGAGAATCTCGTTGGGTCGTCCAATACCATATCATCGTAATTGGAAGATTCCTATTGTATATTTAATGAGCGAAGCCGTGGGCGAACTTTCAAGATAGGGGTCAACTCACCATACTCCCGACACTCGAGCTTTGCGGCGGTCGGGCATTCCAGTTCCAATCGCCTCCAAGCAACCCCGAGAAGCCATATGCCCCCGTATCCCACTGCATTCTTCTCGTGGCATCGAGCTCTCTCATATCCCCACTCTCCATTGTCTTATCGTTGATCTTTGGATTCATTCTAGAGGAGCCTATGTCGCCTTCCCCTGAAGTTGTCGGCGTCGTACGTAAACTCTCAGCTCTTTGACGTGATCGACGTGTCTGAGAATCGGACTGGAGCCTTCGAGGTGTCGGTCTATTCAATGGCCAACGGCTCTGACCAACCGTAGTTCTCGCTCCGGACGAATCTTCGGGGAATATCATCAGTTGTGGTGGCGGCACGATCATAGTTGGTGTCCGGCTTGATGGCGGGACAGAGGAATCACTAGCCGTTGACGAACCCCTGGCATCCGCGGTCGATGCGGACCGCTTATTCTTGGCACCCGGCGGGCGACCCAGTCGATTCGAGACGCTATAGAAACACGACGCACCAGACTCTGCGCAGGTCTCGCACGGCATAGTTCCGGAGCACCTAACCTTCAAGTTGTGACAGATGTCACAAGCAGCACGGAGACGTGGTGTAGGAGGCATGGCTACGGAATGGGGCGATGCAGCCAGAACTAGACTGTCTCATCTTGAACATGAAAAAAGGGAGCGAGAAGTCACCGGATTAACGAAGAATAACTATCGCATGGTTAACTAGGTTCCTCAGACGATAATAAGACGCCCCTGTGAAACGTTACATAACCTTGAATCTGTTGAGCTAAAACGGAGTTGATCTCTGTGGATCTATTATTTCTTGTATTAGACGAGCTTATAAGGTACCCAACGGAATCCTCCAGGTTACGAATGCGCCTACCTACCGGGGCTTGCTCCTCTAGCCTGGTTCCTCGTCTGTGGTTATGATCACAATAAGCTACCAACGCAGGCACTTATTATGGCAGATAGGGAAGATGAGAAGCCTTGCAATATGCATTTGCAATCCTTTCGGGTGGCCGGGCTGCTTTCGCCCGGCTGATCCTTCATGGGAGATACCTTGGTCGTCTATGTGGACCTATCGTATAGGTATGGGGGATTAGGAAAGCTGAAGGTAAAAGTTGATCCTATAGGCGAATCAATCTTACCATACCATTGCCTAAGAAGTCGACGGCTTCGGTTCCATTCTTCGCCGTCGCTGACCTACATAGGTAGGTATCTACCCTTGATGTCTTGGTCTACGTTACCCAATTCGGGATTATACGCCGGCCTAGACTTGATTATAAGGAGATCTAGTCTCTTCCTTCCAATAGCTCGAGATGGCTAGAAAGCCTATTGAGTAGACACAATAACCATGCCTCTCAGAGTTATCATTGTCGGAGCCGGTATTGCCGGCCTTTGCGCCGCGGTGTCGATGAGACGTGCAGGATGGGAAGTTGTAGTAAGTTCACCTTTCTACGGTACCTTTCTCTTTCGTGCATGGGTTAGATGTGGGCTATGCCCAGAGCTGCCATCCGCCCGGCACATGGCAATATGGCTGTGACAGGAACGTGCATACCTCCTGAACTCCGCATTCCCTCCGCAATCCCTCAAATCCGGCAGAGCTAGGCAGTTACCTAATCACCACCATCTTACGTCAATTATCTTACGTCAATTAGATTTTCGAAAAGTCTGCCTTCGCAGCAGAGACCGGCGCCGCTCTTGCCGTGAGCCCTAACGGCGTCCGTGTACTCCAACAGCTTGGCTTCTCGTTTGAGCGCGCTCGCGCCTGCGAGGTTACTGCATGGGATACCATTGACGGCGAGACATTTTCCACGCTCGCAAGTGTCGACTTCAGCAAGTCTGTGCAGATGTTCGGCTCGCCTGGTTATACCGTTCACCGCGTCGACTTGCATAACGAGCTACTGCGGTTAGCTACTGGGCCTTCTGACGGCAGCGTTGACGGTAAGCCGGCTGATCTGCGTCTAGCCTCCCGAGTTGTTTCGGCAACCTCCGATGGCACAGTCGTGCTCGAAGACGGGTCCACTTATACGGCTGACCTGGTGGTGGCCGCTGATGGACTCCGATCTGTTTTGAGAGATCCGGTCCTAGGTGCTGAAACCGAGATTGAGCCGTACCATTCGGGGTCGGCGGCCTTTCGCTTCCTCGTTGATACTGAAGTCTTCAAGAAGGATCCTGTATTGGCAGAGCTCCTCGAGAACAAGCAAGGGCACGCTACGATCCTAGTAGACACCAAGGATAAGCTTGAACGACACATGATTTGGTACAGCTGTCGCGGGTGAGTACAAAGGCCCGGGCCGAAAAGCGCCGGTCCTATATCAGCCCATATTCTGAGTCCTGACAATCCTCCGTATCCAATCGCATTGGCTGGCTTGCTGACATGGATTCTTTGACACTAAACAGGGGGGAAGTCCAGAACTTCGTTGGAATTCACCCATCGCAGGCCGATCTAATTGAAGAGGGCGAAGGTAAGTAGCTTGCCGATCACTAATTCCTCCGCAGGCATCATTGGCATGCACAACTCCAGATTAGATCGCTGATCATATCCTTTATCAGACGCGAAATCTCAGATGAGAAAAGAATTCGCCCACTTCCACGAGCACATTGCTCGCATGTTCGGGTATGTTCCAAGAATACTTTAATGGCACGACAAGGCTGTCAACAAATGCCTCAAAGGAAGATGGCGCGATAAATTGCTGACGCGCTGTTAGACTCGCCCAGCACGTAAGATGTTGGCCGTTGCTTATCCAGAACCCCTTCCCGAAGTGGTCGCGCGGGCGCCTCGTTCTGATTGGAGATGCTGCACACCCGGTAGGCGGTTATCCGTATACTCCCGCCTTGCTTAGATATCTGACAGCTCCCTTGCAGATGCTGCCGTTTGGTGGGCAGGGGGCCAATATGGCCATCGAGGATGGAGGCGCACTCGGTTTCCTGTTTGCAGACATCACAAACGCCGACCAAATTGGGACGCGGCTATCCTTGTACGAAAAGGTGCGAAAGAACCGAGCATCTCGCGTACAGATCCTATCAGGTGTGCGAATTCACCGTGAACAGGAGGTTGAAGCCAAAGTGCGACAGTACGCCGAGTCATCGGATATCCGTAAGATTCTAAAACCCAAGTCCAACCACACAATCACAATCTAGCCCCTTCTGTACTGACATAAGTCCTGAAGTCATCCCCACGTCCATGCGGGAGCGAACCATCCACGACTACAGGTAGGTCAGCGCTAGACGAGACGAAAGCAGAGTACCCTGGAGCCGGATTCCGACACTAACCTAGCATCTTAGTTACGATCTGTTTAGCGCGTGCGAGAAGATCCTGCATGCGGCAGCCAAGGAGTAATTAGATCGGCCCTGGAATTCTTGGCTTCAGCAATAAAGCTTGTGTCCGTCATCCGGGGTCACTATGGCCACGTGTTGTAAGATTCCGATGCCTAGGGAATCCTAGCTAGATGGCTATAGTATAGATTTATTATCAGTTGTATCGTTTCGATGTCGATGGCTGTAGCCCAATCTGTCATTCAGCTCTTTATCAATCATACCCTATCGTGCATACGGATTGCATATGAATCATACCTCACCACGTCGCTGTGGAACCCCGAGTCCGAGGTGAGTCCGCCGAAAGTACGGCGGCGGATTGCGAGGTTGGCGGCCATGTCACCCTCTTTTCACTCACGCGACACACTAGCGGAGAATATCCAACACAGCGGGATGCTTGGTGGCGCAGGTGAGTACGCCTTGGTCACACCTTGCGAAGGTATCACGAACCAATGCAGCAGTGGTGCCATACTACCACGTTACTGTCAAATCCAAATATATCAATTGAAAATACGTTGGAAGTCTCAAACGCCTATCAGGTGCATCCGATCTGAGAAGCTATCGAAGCAATCTGATTGGCTATTTAAAAAATGCAGCTCTGTTGGCGTTTGAGAGTATGGCGTTGACTTGTGAGAAAGGGGTATGTACCTACCTAGGTAGGTAAAGGTGAAATTCCGGAATGGCGGCAGGATCGTGAGACGGAAGCCATTCATTAGTGATGATTGCCTCATTCTTTAAGAATGACCGATCAACTATACAGATCGAGTGCACGATGCGTTGTCCCAAATGACACTATCGCGTAGATCATCGCCGAAACGACAGCTAGCTTGGTGACGCTCCTACCTAATCCATAGAGATTTATACCAAAATGATCCAAATTCTCGCAAAATGCGATACTTACATTTGAAACCAATTCACGATCGTGAAATGTAACTATTTAAGGGTTGAGGCTGCTGCCGTTTATTCCAACAATGAAAGAACCCTGCGTTACGGGTAATCCTGTCAGCAAAAGGCCCTGCTATACGAGCCGCACCTGGAGATACAGCCTATCATCGGCTCAATCTTATCAAGTGTTGGCCAGAAAGATTTGGTAAGATTGTGGGTGTAGGATGTGAAAGTGAAAAAAATCCTTCCTCAACTTCTCCCTTACTGTGAAGAGCTGAGTCTCGCCGGTCTTACATGCCTACGGTACCGACGCTGGCTTGGCTGGATGGGGGGAACACGAAAGTACTTAGCCAGCAACAGTATAATGACCAATCGAGATTGATACCAACTAATCGAATGACTCGTAACTCTTTCACAGAAAGGGATAACACTCTGCTTTTGATTGGCCACAATTATCTTCGTCACATATTGTCAACATCACCTGAAGCCTACCGGCAGTCAGCTCGGCCGAATTCTATGCAGTGATTACATGGATAAGTTCAACGGCATATGCCCGGCTAGAACGTTATGTAGGTACTTTTACCCGGCGGCGAGGGTACGGGTAGTTCCATAATCAGCCCTACGGTATAGACATATAGACGAACGCCAAGGCTCGTGTAACAAGAGTTAAATGGCCACAGAAGATTCTATGCATCTCATTTGATAGTAGCTATCTATCTCCTTATTTACCTAACTAACCCTCGACTCATATTGAAAGGCTGCCTAAACTCGAAAATCTCATCACGTAGAACAGCCAGCATCTATTGCGGAGATTGCCCCCGGCTGAGCAAGCACATTATTTCTTCCCAGGACAAGAGCCGTGCCGTTTGAAGAGTATGGGGTCCATTTGTAGCGCCGGAGCCCTTCATGCGGATCGTTAGCGAAGGCCAACCACATGTCTTGCATCAGGTGGCTCAAACTAGTCTCGAATGGAGTTGAAGGACTTCGATAGTCGCTATCAGTGCCCATGACAAGGGGTAGCTCGGCAAAGTGGTAGGCTCCCACCCATGGGCTAATACGTAAATTAGCAATAAGCTTGGAGATGCCCTTCTTAAAGATCACTTACACCGGGGAAATATTGGTAAAGTTTCCGGCGTATAAATATCGATAGGTAAGGCGTCCGCTATCCTCGCGAAACCTGAATAGCTCTGTTAGACTATAGGTTACTTGATGCGGGTTGGAAACGCATACTTGCAGGTTTTTGCCACTGGGCATTGAACCACCTCATCGGTGAACGTGGCAATTTGCGTCGCTGTAAGAGTATTATTCGCGAGGAATGGCACAAATGAAGACCCCTCTTGGGCATTCGAGCCGATCAACATAGGCTATGCGTATCGGTCAGTCTTACTGTAAAAGGGGCGCTCACCAAAAGCCACTCACAACATTCGCATAGTCTCCGGCCTCGCCCTTAGACAAGTACTCTGCCAGGGTAAAGACTGTCTTTCCATCTGCGTGAGCACCAAAGTACAGTGCAGGCGTTGCTCCACTGGCGGTGTAGTTAAAGAGCACTTCCTCGATAATACCAGCATCAACCTTCTGCATGCATTCCAACTCGTCCTGTGCCGTCTTATTTGTGGAGCATCCCAGCTGTTTTGAGATGATATCGAAAGATGTCTGGTTCAGATCTTTCGATGTCATGCCCATCAGCGTAACGCCACTTTCTGCAATAGCACTCCTGAAGATGGGGTCAGACGGCCAGGCGAACTGAAGACCGTCTACACTGGAACTACCCGCAGACTGACCCCATAACGTGATCTTCTCCGGGTCGCCACCAAATTGCTTGATATTGTCACGAACCCACTCAAGTCTGTTCAAAGTATTAATTTTCGTCCTTGACATGTGGCTTCTGATCCCAAAGTTCTGAAAGGAGAGAACTTCTTGTGTAACTTACGCTAGTCTCTGGTCCAGAATACCGAAATTCTTGTCCGTCAACCCTTTCGCATTAGGGAAGCCAAAAATGTTGAGCCCTTCCCATGCAAATTAGTATTCTGACATGAAAGCGGCACAAACAGACTAATGCGGTTCTCACGGTAGCTGCGCTATACAATTAGTTAACTGGCCGCAAGTACGGTGATGATTCCTTTGTGTGTAACTGACTTGATCATAACGACAATGTGGCTCTGACTCCTTTCAACCCATTTCCGCGGATTCTCGTACGCAGTGTTGATGCCACCGAATAAAAACTCACCCCCGTGCACCCACACAAGCACGGGGAGTTTCCCATCAGCCTTAATTGGTGTGATGACATTGAGATACAGGCAGTCCTCGCTGTATGGCGGTTGCGCCAAGAACTGGGGTGTCAGATCGTTAAAGATGCTGGCACCGGGATCCAGGTACTGAGGACAGGAGTTAGGAGGTGTTTTGGCCTCGATTAGAGCCGAGCTCTTGGCTTTTATGACAGGTGTCTTCCAGCGTAATGAGCCGACAGGAGGCTCGGCGAAGGGAACGCCAAGCCATTGTTTGATGCCGGGCATAGACGCATTGACAAACCCTTCAACAGTGCCGACGGTGGTGTCGACTCGTAGGCTAGGGTCAAAAGAGCATTTTGATGCGCCTAGCCCGATGAAGAGATGAGAAATCACAAAAAGAGCATGTGAGCGATGCATGGTGAAGTTGGTCGGGTTACACAACATTTGTACGACAGTCAGATATGCCAAGAGATATGCAGGAGAGCCGAATATGCCATCACGAGGCACGGACTTGGATTCTTTTAAGAAGTATCCTTATTTGTATCATGCTTAAGCATACGGCCCAATTATCTTTCAACGCCAGGCAAGGGACCGAATTACAACGAATTGTCCGCGTCATTACTAACGTAGTAAAGGCTCCCATGCGCCAGAGTAGGCTAAATGTCTTAGAAAACAATAAGTGGCATTTACAGATCCTACTCACTCCCTAGGACACGGAGGCGGGTAAGAGAGTGGGGTGGCTCCTTTGCGGTTTGGAAAGTGTAACTTAGGTAGGAATACTATAAGCCGGGTTGATTATAACGAATCTTAGTCGGGTTAACTTCCAAATGCTGCACGGCCGAATGGGGAATTTTCAACTAGTAAGCCAAGATATTGGAAGGACTCTTACGCGAACTTAGACGAACTAATGACCGTAAGGGAAACGGAGTTTCTACCGTCCTGCCTATGCTAGGGTCTCCTTCGAATCCATCTACATAGACCACTAGTTTCAGCTGTAGGGCTGAGATCATCACGATATGCCGCCAAGAGGTCTAATCCCACTCTAATGCTTGTATCCTTGTCATGGCAGCATGGGAAAAACGGCCCCTATCCTGATTCGTCCTAACTGATTATGGTCATTCTTACAGAGAAATGCGCCGGACTGGACTGGGACTCGGGTCTTGACTAACTTGCCACATTGGATTTATGTCTTCAAGTGGCTCGATATCTTGAACCAATCCGCCAGACTCGCGGCGAGAGCCGCACCGAAGCGAACATCGGTTTCTCACAGGGTCCCGAAGCAGGTAGATATTTCCGCTGTAGATTATTTGAAAGATTTCATATATGTTGTTAGAGTCCGATAGCCACAAGACTAAGGTAAAGGCTTCCGAGCGTCTAGCCGCATTGTTTGAACCACACCTATTACACCCATCATTAAAGTAAATTTTCAATCATGGGAGCATTATCCAAGATTGCTCTAGACCCGGTGGAGACCCCGGGCATCTTCCATGTCGACAACTTGACTCAGGAGAGCGCCGACATGGTGAATCGTATCTTGCATGCCAACAGGTCAAATCACATTTTCACCTCGTCTGAGAAAGAAATGGGTGTAAGTGCGGCTCGTAATTTGCTATCGAGGGGGCCGTGGCTAACTGGAGTCCTATGCAGGCATATCTACATAACCATGTGGTCTATCATGCTCTGAGTCTCTTTGCACTGGGTGCATCGCCCGAGCTCATCTTGGCACAGTCCAAGCGCAACTTCACCTATCAACTTCCACCGCCAAAGTTGATGGAAGAGAAGTATGTTGAGGAGATGATGTCAGGGCCAGCAGGCATCGAGAAGCACTTAGGCGACGAAGACCACTTTCTCGATTTCATCGAGTTCTTCGAGCGCAAGATAGACAGCGATGGCCCGGGGAAGGTCCTCCAAGACTATCTGCTTGGTGATAGTGAGATTGCGAAGTCTATATACCCTCGTTTGTGGCATGGTATTACCCCTGAAAATTGCACCCTGCTTCCGAGACCACTTCTCTTACGATGAAATAGGATATGTCCACGCCATCATGCATGTTGGATTGGGCCTTGAATTCAAGCAGCATTCCATCCTCGCTGAAGGTTTGGCCGAGGCTGCGGTGCACCACGACTGGTGGTACACCAAGTATATCGACACGACGGCTGCCATTGCTCAGAAGAAGCTTGAGCCGGCAATGCCCATAGTTGACATTCTGGATGAATGTCTCAAAGACCCAATTATTACGAACTGCATAGACTGGGATTACACCAAGCAGTACGAAGAACCGTCCAAGGAGTACCCCGACGGCCGGTGGTTCGTTACGCGCGAACCCTACCGCGATGGGGTCGTCGGATTGGCCCTGGATCCGCTCTCTAAGCTGGCTGCGAGATATCGAGTAAGCCCTGAGGATGATCTGGAGAAGGCAGTGGCCGAGATCATCAACGCTTCTATCTACATTGCCGCGTCTGCCCAACGGGCCCCACACCAGCCACACTACGACTTCTTCCTCATCCACGGGTCTAACGCGTGCATGTGGCATTCCGTCTTCCTTCAAGAGTCCTCTATCACGCGGGCCCAACAAGCGCGACTTATTGAGACAACTGGTCGCCTGCTGTTGTTTCTGTGGGCAGGCGTCGGCGCTCCAGTACCGCAACTCGACTACCTGATCAACGTCTACAAGCCCAAGGTCCCCAACCGGGGATGGGACAAGCTTTTTGAGGCCGCCTGTCTCCACGAAGATGACGGCCACATGATTAAGCTCATACGTGCACTCGCCCACGGGGAGAAGGCCTGCAAGCCGTACGATCATCTATCCGAGTTCCGCTTCAAGCAGCACATGTTCATACACGCAGCGAATGCTGCTATAGACTCGGCTAGTGCGCAACCTATGGTGTACATCCGTCATTTCGACCTGATTCGGCTAGTTGGGCTGCCGGAGGCATGGGAGCATGTGCCGATATTAGCACAGTGAGATGACAGTTCTAGTCGACTTTGTGTCTTGTGTAGCTATTATGAATTGACAAGTCTGAATATCATATTAGGAACTATTATATTATGAATTCTAGATGTATAGATCTATCTTATTACGCCGAAGTGCAAAATTCACGTTAGCCCACGTATCCTTTACTCAAGTCCGAGAATATGGAATTGATCATAGACTGTACTTCACATTGAACGTATAGAGGAGCTACCGAGTATCAATCAGTCGAATTTTGAACTACAGCAAAAGTATGTGATGTTCAAAGCTGCTAAGTAGCAAAGGACCATTCGCAGATAGCTTCAAACACCAAAACCCCTATTCCCGAGCATCGGGCCCGGATAGACGAATTAAATAACCCCGAAATCCTCCAACGAGTAATTTTTCAGGAGGCAGTGAGCCCGATGTCTTATTCGGGGTCCATTAAGTTATCTTATGACAGGATTCGAACTAAAGGGGTTTAGCTGAGACTCCAATCCTGATCCGCCGGCATATTCTAAACTGCATTGATTATCCCTCACTAAAGTTTTGGTCGCGCCGGAGTTTCTATTCACGAAATTAGAAGGGGAAATCCTGATGAAGTCATTACTAGACAGCGGTGTGGCATTCCAATTTAAGCTGCCAGGGAATGTCATATGATAGTTGAGGAAATGTCAGATGCTAGTTGATGGAATTTGGATGTATATCTCCGCCTTTTTTTTCGTAATAAAACTTTTAATAGAATCGCTCATGCGTTAGACATCCTCTGAACAGTAGGACTTGTACGTCTTAGTAAATGATAAGAATCGTGTTGAATGCATGCCTAAGTTACCTGCTACACTGCTTGCTTGCCAAACCACAATGTCGTCCCTCGGAGCTCTCGTGAGCACCATCGTGGAGAAGACCACAACCCTTTCCCTCCTCCTCGGCCAACAAAATATCGCCCAGCCTACGTTCACGGAGGACGGACACAGCCCCTATCAGGGAGAGAATGCGGCGCTGAGGAAAACACGCTATGACATCGTCAGAGCAGCCCAAGATTTACTACGGTTGGCGCAGGGCCCGGAAGACCATCTTCTTCAGCTGGCATGGTCGGTAAGGACGCCTGCTTCCAAGTTGGTGGGCCACACGAGCTAACAGTCTCCCAGAGCGTCGATACCTCCAACTTCGGAGTTATCCTGAAATTCGGCATAGCTGAAAATGTACCCCTGGGCGGGTCCATCACTTCGGCTGACCTCGCCTCCAAGGTTGGCCTGCCCGAGGACGTTCTGCTGCGGTCTCTGCGCTACGCCATCGGCAACGGCCTCTTCGTGGAGACGGCGCCGGGCGTGTTCGCGCACAGCGCGGCGTCCGCGGCCGTTGCGCACAGCCAAAGCCTACGCGACATCGCGCTCAGCAGCACTATCGAGCAAGCACAGATGCTGCTGCGTCTGCCCGAGACCTTGGCGCTACAGCAGCAGAAAGGCGCGGGTGCGCCTCACGCGGCGTTCAACCT
The DNA here is from genome assembly GCA_022578845.1 of Hypoxylon cercidicola. NCBI lineage: Eukaryota > Fungi > Ascomycota > Sordariomycetes > Xylariales > Hypoxylaceae > Hypoxylon > Hypoxylon cercidicola. The sequence continues at coordinate 2,831,590 of MU399494.1, read as the reverse complement.
GGTGTTCCCCAAGTACCAGAACATCTTCGAGTGCCTGGCCAAGGAGCCCGAGCTCGCCAAGCGCTACCATCTGTACATGATGGGCCGAGTCAAGACCGATCGCTGGTCGACGGCTAACATAGTGAAGTCGTGGGACTGGGCGAATGTGGGCTCCAAGGCTATTGTCGATGTAAGACTGCCCTAGCTGAAATTCCCCCTTCGCCCGTATTGTTTCGCATATGCTCATGTTACCCCTTTTCGATTAGGTCGGTGGTTCGGCAGGTCACACGTGCATGGCGCTAGCCGAGGCCTGTCCCCAAGCCAAATTCATCATCCAAGATGTGGATAAGGTAGCCCTGGAGCAAGGGCGGCAAGCACTGTCGTCGGCGAGCCCGGCGTTGGCGGAGAGGACGTCTTTCGTGCAGCACGACTTCTTCCAGCCGCAGACCGTGTCGGGTGATATCTACATCTTCAGCCACATCTTCCACGACTGGTCTGATGAAGACACGGTGCGCATCCTCAAGGCCCTGGTCCCGGGGCTCATAGACGGCGCTACTATACTGGTTAGCGAGGGCATAATGCCGGAGCCGCCAGCCACGAGGACGAATGCGCTGGATGAGAAGCAGATCTTGTAAGTTACCCCTGGTCACCACTTCACCGTGCTTAGGGCACACCTGAGTACCTAACGTAGCTACGTGTGGAATACCAGCTGACGAGAGACTCCACCTGTTAGGATTGAGGATATGTTCATGCTAGCCGTTCACAATGGCCGCGAGAGGTCGGTAGAGGACTTCATTAAGCTGTTCAAAGAAGCAGATGCGAGATATGAGTATATTGCAACCACCGGTGGTATCCATGGGGCTTTCCAATCTACCGTGGAGTTCAAATTTAAGGCTTAAGTAAGTAGGTATCTTGTAGGCGGGAGGTTCTTGTATCGACTATAATTTGTCTAGAAACGTCTGTGTACCTATACATACCCCTAAGGTACCTAAGCTAACCTTAGTTTGAGGCGAGATATACCCCCCCTAACTAACGTAACTGATGGCTCCGGTGATAGTTAATTCGTATAAGTGTACGGTAGACGGTTTATAAGTTAGGAAGTTTTATAATGACATAATGTATATGCTATAAATGGTGTGATACAGGCATCTACTTATACAGTCTTTTACGTGCATACAATCGCTCTCTCAATATATCAAAAAGAGCTAGGAGTTGAGTTGCCACCTCGATTTTAGTAAATAACCCTGGTACCTCGAACTGGACGGCTATAATATCGGGATTCGCATCGGATGGCCCTGGCAAAGATAGACAATAATTCAAATAGGCCACGCAGCTGCGTATAATGTATTGGTTCTCTAATTTTGTGTTGACACCGTAGCAACTCGCAGGACCTGTCTGGATTCGTGCACTCAGCAAGTATTCCTTGACAGAAAAATGTGCAAGGCTGATTGTATGGTGTCTCGGTAAGACAACCATTGTCTGATCTAAAACAGGCTCTATTTTGACTAGACCCGGAAGTAATTCAAGGATGTCCCGAGGGTTTAGTCTTGCGTCTTCCTCAAAAGCTACCGTGTCATCTGGCTGGATGATACAAGCCTCAGCTAGTTCTTCCACGTACAAGGGACGGCTCGCGCATGCTAGCCAGCAGATGGCTGATTGGGCCTCGTTGACGAATGAGGGCTCGATGGATAAGAGAATCCGCTCGTACGTGGCGTCAAGGCCGCTTGGAAGTGAAGATAGGGTATTCTTAATGTCTCGAGCTCTCAGAATCCTTTTGGATGTCAACGCTTGAAACTGCAAAGCTGCCCATTGGAACCTTTTAGTGCTTGTTAGTATCAGGCCTGTGATATTATTATGGTCAGTGAAAGGTAACTCACATGCCATCTGCACCGTATACTAGCTTTTCCTTGATCTCGCTTTTGACGTTGTCTGGCTGCAATTGTAGTTTAAAGTTTCCCAAGATTCCATTAGTCACGAAAATTTGGAGGTCCTTTTCTACATTTGACTGTTGCACAGGGAATGTTGTCCAAATAGGCGGGTTGTTCATACCATCGCTGATGTCCTGTTCCGGTCTGCTGGAAACAAGTACATGCAGTCGAGAATATTCTCGGCTACTCATCAGTTTCAGAAACTGAAGCATAGATGAGCGTTTGGGGCCAAATGGTATCTCGTCTAGTCCATCTAGAATAATATACGTTTCGTTGTTTTGAAGAAAAGTGTCATTTTCCTGATGAACGACGCGATCCGAAGCAAGAAACTCAAGCACTGATAAAAAAGTAGCTTGTAACTCATGGGTTGATGGTGGTCTCAATCCGCATATACGACGTAGCTCCTCTATCTTTCGGAGCACGGCATCCTTCAGGGATAGTTGTGTCAGAGCCGATTTGAAGAAAGCAGAAAGGTCCTGGCGTAAGACATCGTCAAAAGCAAAGTAGAAATATAGAATATCGCCATAAGGGGTAGTATTTTCGCTCCCTGCTCCGCGGAGTTCTTCGATTACCGACGCACTAAATATGTAATATGATTAAAAACATTGCTACAGCCAGTCTAACTTCTTGGAGATTGGGCGTTTGTAGGGTGATATCCAGTTGCGTGAAAATGTTTGCTAGCGACAGAAGCGATCTTTGGATTTCCTTGACGTCTTCATCTGCATGTGTCCAGAGTTCATAGTATCTCAGGAGTCCATTCGTGACTTGCAAAGCCAGGCTTACGACAGCCAAGCTTGTTTCTGGGTCCATGGCTTAGGTGATCGAGACCTTTGGGATTGAAGTAAGATCGTAAGGGGACGACAGAGCTCTGTGGCACACTCGATAGCGGGGGGTTGGGTCGGTGCCTACCAGGTAGGTACCTACCTACCCCTATAGGTTACACAATACATGAACCGGGCTATTACCGATATCGGCACAAACTTGTACTATTCCAGTGTCTCAAAATGTACATTCAAGTTAGACAGGCAAAAGAATATTGCTGTAAATTTGTATCACAGGAGGTCTATAGCCCAATCAACTCTCAAAGGTTCTTAGCTGCCCCTTCATCCGTCACCTAGAATCATACACTTCCCACTCACTTTTCCGTTGCCAAGGGTGGCTCTGCAAAGTATCCTGCAAAAGGCTTCCCAACGACGCAACCTATGAATCAGGTAGTTAGTATAGCTACCTGCAAGCTCTTCGCCATTTAAAATGATGGTACTCACATTGGGCGGGTGGATAACTTCGAAGTGGTTGCCGGGCATCTTGGCGATAGTAAGATTTCTACCAGGGAACAGCTCATCCCAGCCATGCGGCCCAAAATGCGGCCTATCTTCTAACAAGAACCTCGTAACTTTCTTCCGCAAGTCTAAGCCTGTTTGCTCAGCCTGGCCTTTGCCAAGCACGACATCCGATGCCCAGATGACGAACACCTCGGGCATTTGGTCGGCGGGGAAGTTCATCGGGGTGGGCACGTATTTCCCGACAGCCGCGATGGTGTCGTCGAAGTGCTTCACAAGCCACTCTGGCGTCTTCTTGCTACCCCAGTTCCCCATGAGATCATTGGTGGCCAGATAATCGACGACCTCCATCGGCAGCGCCTCGAAGACAAGCCGGCAGGGAGAGTCGATGAGAATCAACTTCTCGATGGTCTGTCCCTCGCGGATGAGCTGCTTCGCAACTTCGAAAGCGTGATAACCCCCCGCGGACCAGCCGCCGAGGATGTAAGGGCCGTATGGCTGCACCCTGCGAACCTCGGCGGCGAAGACCTGTGCAAGGTCTTCTATCGAACCGTTGAACGGGATCAGTCGGTGGAGGAGCGGGCTGTTGAGCCCATATAAACAGACATCGGGGCCTAGATTAGGGGTCTGGACGTATGCCATACCCGAGCCACTGCCATCCGGAAGGAGGAAGACTTTTTGCCTCGCATTGGGATTGCCCTGGAGCCGGATGGCGAGAGGTTGTGATGGTTTGTCTATGATGGTCGATCCGAGGTCCTGCCTCTTGACGACGGGGATTGGTATCGGTGCCTGTCGCTTCTGTGGTCTGAGATTCTGCCCACGAGCTACTTCAGCGACGCGCTGTTTGAAGCTGCTAACGCTAGCACCGTACTGAAGAGTAGCAGGGCCGACGTCGACTCCCGTAGAGTTGGCAAGGCGATCTGTAATAATTCGAGCAAGGATGGCGTCGACGCCGAAGTCTTCAAACTCGGCATCGTCGCAAAGCTCGTCCCGATCGATGCCGACCTCTTCGGCGACAATATCAAGGGCTTGATCTACAAGCTCCGATTCTTTCTCGTGTAGGAAAGGCATGGTGTAAGTTTGTTACTGTTGAAGTTCTTACAAAGTGATTGATTCACTGTGAGTTTGTGAGATGATCTAGGAGGTAAACTTGCTCACTGGAGAAGAGAAAAAGAGGAATTTAGGCAAGGGAGTACTGGAATCGACCTGGTAAGTTTACATAAGCCAACCTATCTCAGCTCCTCTCGATTGTTAGCTCTTGGCTGATCCCTTGCAGCAGATTGCCATCTGTCTCAGCTTACGACATCCCACAGTATTATTTCCACGTGGCTCTAGATGCGTCTGAAAGATAAGAAAACTGCCTGTTTCAAACGTTCATGCAAGGGATTCTAGGGAATGGTCAAACGGCCAACGTTCCTCCAGGATCTGGTTATTATTCCCTTTGGGAAATTTCCCAATGAGGAAACCTTTGTTGGGACTTTACTATAGGAATCTTACAAGTGCCAACTAAGTTTCTGGGAGATCAAGAAATATTCTCCGAATTCCCCATTGGGAAATGGGTGAGAAGGGTAAGACAACTGCCCAGGAAGGAAAATTACCCAGAATAAATCCCGGTAACAGGCAACTAAATCCAGTTACAGATAAGTCAAGGATTATTTTGAAGACAGCATTGCTTATAATGGATAGAATGGAGGCTTTATACCAAGTCCTAAAACGGGCGACTTGCACCTCAGTCAGGATGCGGCTCATAACATGTCGGCTTAGTTGACGATAGGTCTACTGTGAAACCTAACACGTGCTGTTTCTTATTTGGGCGTTCCAGACCTCAAGTTAGAACAATTGTGATGATACCCTGTCTTACGAGTAAGCCGTCCGTAAAGAGACACCAACCATCCTCGTAGCCTATCTTAGGTAACCAACCTGTCTATATGACTTTGAACTACTATTAAGCGTCTTTGTTCGCTCGTACATTCAACAGGTACGGCTATACTCAGGGAACTATAATCCCTTCCAATCACCTGAAGAAGAGCATGTCCTGAGCTTGAATATCATACCCCAATCCCTAACAATGGCTCAACCCCCAAAGGACAACGTCTCAGTCGCCATCACCGGCCTGTCATGCCGGTTTCCTGGAGATGGCGACAACCTCGAAAATTTCTGGGAGTCCATTTCCCAAGGGAAATGTATGTAAAAGTCCGTATCAAAATATAAACACATTACTAATACTAGTCAGCTGCATGGTCGGAGATTCCCGCTGATCGGTTCAACGCCAAGGCGTTCTGGTCGGCGAACAAGAGGCGCAACACAAGCATCACAACAGGGGCACACTTCTTGCGTCAAGACATCGCCCTATTCGACCCCAACTTCTTCGGAATCAGTAACCTGGAGGCCAGCAGTATGGACCCGCAGCAATGCATCATGATTGGTTAGTACCTGGAGATCCCCCCCTGAGTCTGCCCCTTTTACCACCTTAGGACAGTAATACTAACCTACCTAACTCATAGTATGTTACCTTTCTTCCCAATATGATACTTCTAGGATGTAGGTGTCAGGCATAATGTGCTAATAAGTTTTAGGAAGTTGCATACGAGGCCCTCGAGACGGCCGGGTACTCGCTAGCAGACATAGCCGGCACGCGCACCGGTGTCTTCATGGGCCACTTCACCTCCGACTACAAGGAGATGCTCTTCCGGGACGCGGACGCGGCGCCGCCGTACACAGCGACCGGCGTGCAGAAGACGTCGCTAGCGAACCGACTGTCGTGGCTGTTCGACCTGAAAGGCCCCAGCTTCGCCATGGACACGGCGTGTTCGAGCTCTTTAGTCGCTCTGCACCTGGCCTGCCAGAGCCTGCGGGCGGGCGAGTCGGATATCGCCATCGTCGGCGGCACGAACCTGCTGCTGAATCCGGACATGTTCATGTTGTTTTCGGGCCAGAATTTCCTGTCGCCCGACGGCAAGTGCAAAAGCTTCGACGCGTCCGGCAACGGCTACGGGCGCGGCGAGGGCTTTGCGGCCGTCGTGCTGAAGCGCGTCGACGACGCCATCGTCGCCGGTGATCCCGTCCGCGCCGTCATCCGCGGCACGGGCTCCAACCAGGACGGCCACACCAAGGGGTTCACGCTGCCGAGCGCGGACGCGCAGGCGTCGCTCATCAACGACGTCTACAAGCTCGCGGGGCTGGATTTTAGCGAGACCGGCTACGTCGAGGCCCACGGGACGGGCACGCAAGCCGGTGACACAGAAGAGACGTCGGGGTTGGCGCGGACGCTGTCGACCGCGCACTCACCTAGTAACAAGCTGATTGTCGGCTCCGTCAAGGCCAACATCGGCCACCTGGAAGCCGTTGCGGGCCTGGCTGGTGTCATCAAAAGTGTGCTTATGCTCGAGCGGGGCATGATTCCGCCCAACATCCATTTCCACAATCCGAACCCGAAGATCAAGTTCGACGAGTGGAACATTAAAATACCGACGGAGCTGATGCGATGGCCGAGAGACGGGCTGCGTCGCATCAGCATCAACTCATTCGGATATGGTGGCACGAACGCGCATGCTATCGTCGACGACGCGTACCACTACATGCAGAAGCGCGGGTTGGACGGCGCTCATTTCACGAAGGTGTTACGCCCATATACCAATAACATCACGAAGCCTTACAAACTTACCAACGGGCACATAAATGGCATTACTACTTCTTCCAAGCCACGTCTCTTCCCTATCAGCTCGCAAGACCGGGATGGTCTAAAGCGTGTGAAGAAATCGTTAGCAGAATTCGTCCAGAAGAAGTCGACGGAGCTTCCTGAAGCTGAGAAAGAGGGCTTTGTTTCCAACCTCGCTTACACCCTGGCCGAGAAGCGCTCGAGGCTGCAGTGGAAGTCCTTTACCATCGCGTCGTCGGTTGACGATCTTCAAACAGCACTAGAGTCCGAGGATGTTGCATACCCGGAACAATTGTCGTCTCAGAAGCCGCGTCTCGGGTTCGTCTTCACGGGCCAGGGCGCGCAGTGGGCGATGATGGGAATGGAGCTGATGGAGTACGCCACGTTCCGATCCAGCATCGAAGCAGCCGACGCATACCTGCGCGCAGAGCTCGACTGCGATTGGTCCGCCGCCGAAGAACTATCTCGAGGTGCGTCGACCTCGAAACTCGGAATCGCCCTGTACTCGCAGACGTTGTGCACGGTTCTGCAGGTTGCGCTCGTCGACCTGCTACGGGAATGGGGAATCACCCCCGTTGCCGTTACGGGACACTCCAGCGGTGAGATCGCGGCGGCCTACTGCATGGGGGCGCTGACGAAGGAGGACGCGTGGAAGGTCGCCTACTACCGCGGAATTCTCTCGTCGAACCTGAAGACGATCGCGCCGGAGATCGAGGGAGCTATGATGGCGGTCGGCGCGTCCCCCGAAGATGCGGAGGTTGTAATTGCGCGTGTTTGCCCCGGCGAGGTCGGCGTTGCGTGCATTAATTCCCCGTCTAGCGTGACGCTGTCGGGAGACGCCCCGGCCATCGATAAGCTGCTCAAGGTATTTGAGGCCGATGGCATCTTCGCGCGTCGGCTGCAAGTCGACACGGCGTACCACTCACAACACATGCAGCTTGTCGCACAAGACTACCTCGAGGCTATTGCCGATATCGAGACTGGAGAGGCGTCGCAGGGATGCAAGATGCACTCGAGCGTAACGGCAGGCGAGGCGGACGCGAGCGAGCTTGGCGCTGCGCACTGGGTACGGAATCTGATTTCGCCCGTGAAGTTTGCGCCTGCGATCCAGGATCTTGTGCGGCCCATCGTTGACGGAAAGAAATCCAAGGAAAACGCAGTCGATGTGCTTGTCGAAATTGGTCCGCATTCCGCGCTCCAGGGGCCGGCGACACAGAGCCTAAAAGCCATCGGCATCACCAATATGCCCTACCTCACAGCCCTTGTGCGTAAGAAGGGCGCTATCGAGACTGCGCTGGCGTTGGCGGGAGGGCTGTTCACCCAAGGTCTGCCAGTGGACTTCGCCAAGATAAACGGCCAGGAGGATTCAGTCCATGCACCTAGAATGTTGATTGATCTGCCCGCATATCCGTGGAATCACTCGCAAAGATACTGGACGGAATCTCGAGTAGCACGAGAGTACCGACTCCGCGAAGTTCCAGCCAAGAGTCTGATCGGTGCTCCGTCGGCGTCTCTCACGGCTGGCGAACGACTGTGGAGAGGGTTTGTGCGGCTTGCCGATGAGCCTTGGGTCGCTGACCACAAAATCCAAGGCACAATTCTTTACCCGGGAGCTGGTTTCCTAGCCATGGCCATCGAAGCTGCTCTCCAGAGTTCAGACAAGAACCGCACCGTGCTTGGTTTCCGCCTCCGTGATATCCAGCTGGTGGCGGCGATGGTAGTAACTGAGGACGCGGATGTGGAGTACACCGTAAGCCTACGCCCACATCTCTCCGGTACGCGCGAGCAATCGTCGACTTGGACCGAGTTCACCATTTCGAGCTCGCCCGACGGACAGAACCTCACGCGAAACTGCCTCGGTCTTATAATAGTTGAATACGATCAACCAGACAAGCCGGCGATAGTCCAGGAACTAGAACTCGAGAAGCAGGCAGCTTGCTCCAGCAACCGAGAGGCCGCCAAACAATGCAAGGTGCCGCAGACGTGCGAGAAGTTCTACCAAGAGCTCGAGACGATCGGCCTCGGGTACGGCCCTGTTTTCACCAATGTTACAGAACTGCGCACTCGAGCCGGTCAAAGCTATGGCGCAGTTAGCATTCCGGATGTTGGCCTTGAAACGCCAGAGCGCCCGCATGTGATTCATCCCGGTACTTTAGATGCCGTGTTCCATCTGGCATTCGCAGCCGTAAATGGCGGTGGCAACAAGTTGGCGCAGCCTATGGTACCTAAGTCAATTGACGAGGTCGTAGTCGCGGCTGATATACCGTACGCGGCAGGCCAGCGCCTCAAGGGGTTCTCCAATGCCGCCAAGCATGGATTCAAAGAGCTGAAGGCGGACATAGTGATGCTGGATGAGCAAGAGACTCGTCCTGTACTCTCCATTTCCGGTTTCTGCTGTGCGGAGATTGCTGGAGGAAGTGCATCGGATACTGCCGCAGTCTCAAAGAAGATATGCAGCAAATTGGTCTGGAAGCCTGCCTTAGACATGCTATCCACGGAAGAGTTGAAGTCTCTCCTAAATGGGAAAGAGAGCGGTGCGAGTGTATATGCTCAACTTTCAGAGGTAAGCCGTCATGAATATCCTATCAAGCAGACGTATATGTCTTGGCTGACAGCTCCGTATAGTATATCAAGCTCTTGCACCACATTAACCCCAGCACGTCCATTCTGGAGTTTGCAAGTACCAGCTCGCTGTTGGCAAATCTTGATATTGCCGACGCTCTCAGCACGGCGGAATATACCATTGCCAGCCAAACCGATGAGATAAAGGCGGGTTTGCAGCAGTCTCTAGCTGACTTCCCCAGCGTCAACTATTGCCTCAACCTTATAGACGCAGAGATACCCGAAGACCAGAAAGGAAAGAACGATCTTATTATTTTCCCCAGCTCTTCTTCGCTGTCCATAGAGTCTATCATCAGCGCAAGCCTTCTGCTAAAGAAGGGAGGCAAAATCTGCCTGGTTGAGGACGCTGCAAAAGTAAGGGCTGCAGAGAGTCTCTTGACAAATGCTGGGCTCTTGGACTTGATGAGATTCGAGAACACCGCCAACAACCAAGTTCTTATCACAGCATCGAATGATGTACTCGTTAACGAAACCAAGGTCGACGAAGAGGTCGTTCTGGTCCTCGACTTCATCCCGCCTGCAGCAACGCGGGTTCTGGAACACCACCTAACGGCCGCTCTCACAGGACGAGGCTATAAGGTGTCAACCGTTGTTTGGGGAGAGGTCGATGTGAGCACGTTGAAAGGCAAAACCTGCATTTCCCTAATGGAGCTGGAGCAGCCTTTCCTCGAAAGCCTAGGCGAAGAGGACTTCAACGCCGTGAAGCGATTGATCCTCGACGCGGCTAGCGTGATGTGGGTGAGCGGTCTTGACACACCGGCCGGCGACATGATGAACGGCGTAGCCCGAGTCGTCCGCAACGAAGTGCCCGGCATCAAGCTGCGCACCTTTAACGCCCCCTACATTTCTCTCGGAAAACCGGCGCGTCTCGCTGAGATTATCTCACGTATTTTCAGCTCGGAAAGCGCTGATAACGAGTTTCTGCTCAAGGACGACTTCATCCAGGTCAGTCGCGTCGTGGAAGATGTCCCTCTAAACGACGAGATGGACCGCATCAACCCGCTGAACAGCAAGCTGGTTGACCACATTCCTCTGCGCGACGCGCCCGGCCCGCTCAAGCTGGCCATCGGCACCGTTGGTATTATGGACACGCTCTGCTTTGAGCGCGACAATCTTCCACGTACGGAGCTCAAGAGCGACGAGGTGGAAATCAAAGTCAAAGCAACGGCTCTCAAGTAAGTTGCCTTTCCAACGACACAGTTTTTAACAAGGATCGTTTACTAAACATGTACTTCAGCTTCCGTGAGATCATGTCGGTCATGGGCCAGATCCCCGATGCGCTCCTTGGTTTCGACGCCGCTGGCGTAATCATTCGCGTCGGATCCGACGTCACCAAGTTCAAGATCGGCGACAGAGTAGCAATGTGCGGGCACGGCGCGCACCGCACCGTTCATCGGAGCAAGGCCGGCTTCTGCCAGCTGCTTCCAGACAATCTCACATTCGAGCAGGGTGCATCTATTCCCGTCGTCCACGGTACGGCCTGGTATGGCCTTGTGCACCAGGCCCGAGTAAAGAAGGGTCAGTCGATCCTGATTCACACCGCTGCCGGTGGTGTCGGCCAGGCCGCGATCCAGGTCGCTCAGCACTACGAAATGGACATCTACGCGACAGTTGGATCCGAGGCTAAGCGGGCTCTACTTCGCGACACCTATGGTATTCCCGACGACCATATTTTCAGCTCGCGGGACTTGAGCTTCGTCAACGGTGTCAAACGCATGACAAACGGCCGCGGAGTCGACGTCGTGCTCAACTCACTAGCGGGAGAAACTCTACGACAGACATGGTATTGTATCGCGCCCTTCGGAACATTCATCGAGATCGGCTTGAAGGACATTCTCGGGAACACTCGACTCGACATGCGACCGTTCATCCAGGACGCCACATTCTGCTTCTTCAACCTCAACCACATCGAACGTGATAAGCCCGAGCTAATGGCCGAGATCATCGAAGGAGCGTTCGACTTCATCCGAAGAGGCATCACCCGCCCCATCACGCCGCTCGTGACATACCCCATCTCCGAGGTGGAAAACGCCTTCCGTCTCATGCAGACCGGAAAGCACACCGGCAAGATCGCGCTGTCCTTTAACGACGACGACATCGTGCCCGTCGTGCGTTCCGGGACGGAATCGATGCTCCTCGACCTAGACCCCAGCGCGAGCTACCTCCTCGTCGGCGGTCTCGGCGGTCTCGGCCGAAGCATATCCACCATGCTCGTCGACAACGGCGCGCGCAAGCTCTGCTTCCTATCCCGGTCGGGCGCCGCGTCCGCCGAGGCGCAGAAGCTGCTCGGCGACCTGGAGAGCCGCCAGGTACAGGCCAAGGCCATCGCCTGCGACGTATCCGACGGCGCGTCGCTGAACAAGGCCATCGAGCAGTGCACGGCGGAGCTCGGCCGCGTGCGCGGCGTGGTGCAGTGCGCCATGGTGCTGCGGGACGTGCTGTTCAGCAACATGACGCACGGGCAATGGGTCGAGTCGACGCGGCCCAAGGTGCAGGGGACGTGGAACCTGCACGACGCGCTGCCGGACGTCGACTTCTTCGTGATGCTCAGCAGCTTCGCGGGCGTCTTCGGCAACCGCGGCCAGAGCAACTACGCCGCGGGTTGCGCGTTCCAGGACGCCATCGCGCACTACCGCCGCGGCCAGGGCAAGCATGCGTTGTCCCTAGACGTGGGACTCATGCGGGACATCGGGGTGCTCGCCGAGACGGGCATCACCGAGTCCCTGCGCGACTGGGAGGTGCCGTACGGCATCCGCGGCGCCGAGTTCCTCGACATCATGCGGCTCGTCATCGCCGCGGACTCGTCGAGCGCATTACCGACGCCCCAGGTCATGACGGGCTTCGCGACGGGCGGCAGTGCCGTCGCCGCGGGCATCGACCAGCCCTTCTACCTCGAGGATGCCAAGTTCGCCATCATGGCACGGACGGGCGTCCGGGAGCAGCAGGCCGCGGGTCTCGGGGACGCCAACGCAGATTCGGTCCAGAACCTCGTCGCCGCGTCGGCGTCGGCCAACGAGGCCGCCGAGCACGTCACGACGGCACTCGTCAACCGCGTGTCCAAGATGCTGCAGACGCCTAGCTCCGAGATCGACACCGCCAGGGCTCTCCACTCCTACGGTATCGATTCGCTGGTGGCCATCGAGATCGTCAATTGGGCGCTGAAGGAGCTGCGGTCGCAGATTACCGTCTTCGACGTCATGGCTGCTGTCCCAATCACCATGACGGCTCTGAAGATCGCCGCCAGCTCTACCCTGCTTTCGGTGTGATATCGCGCGTGACTCGGTCAGCCTAGTTGTCATGCCAGGGTGATGGGCGGTTACCAGCGCGCCATCTTCTTTGGTCACCGCAAATCCGACGACAATTGGATCGTTCGCTCTTCCAATCAATGTTTCCCAATCCTGTTTGTTCTCAGTGGGAAGGGCTAGGGGCATCGCCAAACGCGAAGGCCCAGAGGCCTCGGCTACCTCGTATGCCAATCTACGCCATTTTTCAAGAAATGCCAATCAATTTTCTTATATGAACAGTGGAGTAGAATATCGATGGTCGAAATGAATTTAGACGATCTCAAATGTAAAACCGTGTCAGCTGTGTCGAAAGCCGCCACAGATAGGCCACGACAAGACAAGCAATAAGATAGAGATCAACATAGTTAAAATGTACAATAAAAGTTTTATGGCAATTAAATCAATAGTATATAAGTGGTAATTTGATTTCACTCGTCACAAAATCCGAAATCGTCCAGGTCTGGGAAGTGTGAATACCTAGAATTAGGTGGTTGGAACATAGAGCTGAGGAGAGCAGATGCAGGTGAGATTATGGGGGGAATAATCTTGTTCCGAAACTCGGGATTCCGCAGGTGTCCGGGCCGCCCTTAAATTTTTTACCCTCATTTATATCCTCCTCGTTCTCTTTGAAAGCGCAGTGGAAAGAAAAGTAGGATGGACGTGGACAGAATAGTACCTAGAGTACATTGGTATGCCTTTGCATTACGAGCTCACTTGCACTGCGAATAGCGACATGTTAGAATGGTCCTGAGCATTTCGCGCGACACCATTCTACTAATGAGAGGTAGGTATTGACACTAGACCGCTTTTATAAACCTTTAATCATTTACCCCCAGTGTTCAGTGGGCTCTTGGGGTCGTATACGTCGGTGGTAATCAGTTCGGGATAATGAACGTCTCCCTGCTTGAGAGCCTCCTCCATAACTTCCATGATGACGATGCTCTCGGACCAGGGGAGAGTAGCGCTCTCTTTCTTGCCGTCACGAAGGCACCTGGCGCATTCATCCGCTTCCCAGAACATGCCGTGACCCCAATCTCGCTCCGGGTCCTTCGGGATGGGACAGTCTACGACCTCGACCTTGCCTCCTCCGTCTGTCTTGATGATCTTGTACTGTAGGGGACTATAAGCAGGGCCCATAACTTGGATTTCACCCAGAGGGCCTTGGATCTTGATAGCGGGCCCTCCACTGTTTAGTCCGTCAGTGTCGGTAGCAACTCGCATGCCTGTCATGCCAATTCCCATGCTCTTGTGCTTGGGGAACTGAATGATGAGGTTGGTCATCTCATCGGCTCCTGTGGAATACTTGTTAATAGCTGCTACGGTATGCGGCGCCTCCTTTTCCGCCTCGGGCTGGAGGTGGTACAGGATCTGGAACAACCACGTCAACGAGTAGATACCCAAATCCAACAATGCACCACCTGCCAAGTCCGGATTGACCATGCGGTGTTCGTCGGGGAAGGTCAAGGTTCCATTAGGTCCATCATTGCCAAACGAGTTGTCGGCTACAACCATGTTAGTACGTCAATTGTATAGCTAAGTCGTACCTCATTGGTACTTAAAGCGTGAGTAATGGGAACTCACCAATAACTCGATACACAGGGCCAATGGCACCAGATTGCACCAGCTCTCGAATTTTGATACTGAGAGGGAAGTATCGTGTCCAGACAGCCTCCATCAAGAACAAGTTCTTAGCACGAGCCGTCTCGACGAGCTTCTTCGCCTGAGCAGCATTGACGGTGAAAGCCTTTTCGCACAGAACATGCTTGTTGGCTTCTAATGCCAGCATGGCGTTCTGGAAATGATGGCTATGAGGCGTTGCGACATAGACGATATCAACGTCCGGGTCATTCACTAACTCGGCATATGAGCCGTAAGTGTTGACGCCACTTGGTGCCTTGACCTTCTCGAGGAAGGACGTGGCGCTCTCCTTAGAGGATGAGGAGGCAACTGCCACCAGCTTGTGAGCAACATCGTGCACACCGCGGCTTGCGGGATTGGTGAGGAGGTCCATAGTGAAAGCTACAAGTACGACATATTAGCTAGGAGCCTACGTTATTCCTGGTTCTTAGACATGTAACTAACTCTGGGCAATGCCACCCGTGGCCATAATACCCCACTTGAGGGTGAACGGTTGAGATGCCATGTCGGATGCTTGGCCGTAACTTGAAGACTTGGGGATGGCTTCAGAGGTTCAGAGGGAAGATGGTGAAAAGAGAAACAGCCATGGCACTTCCCATCACGAGGAGCCGGTTGCCGTTTAGTCATACCAAGTCAAAGGTGGGGTAGTAGGCATCTATGCATTGCGCATCTATCAACAGAGTGGGCCTTGCCCGTGCCGCACGACTTTTGAAGCCTCCTCTTTCTTTATCTTCACCTCACTTATCCGTGCGTATCACAGTTATTCGGGTATAACTCTCGGTTGCAAACCCGTCACCCCGGATTATTATACTCCCTCCTCATTAGCCAACTACCTGTAGGTATTCGATAGTGAAAGACTTACGAAGGAGTACATATGTACCGAGCTATGAATCCTACTAGTATTAGATATCGGTGGGTTCCTCTATCGGCGTACCACTTTCCGGTATGTGGAGCAGCGACAAGGACCGTTCGCGAAACAAAACGTCATAATATTCAACCCCACGATTACGATTTCGGTATGTTATAAAGCCGAACATTGGCTACGTTACAAAGAGCACCGCGCCGTATGCACTCTTATCAGCATACACCGGACAGTTATATCAGTGGCAGCAGTCATTAGGCCGAAGAGAGAATTATCTAGAGCTAGAATGTTGACTGCCTCATGTCTCAGGACTAAATGCTAAATGACGTAGATCTAGCTTCGAGGGTTTCGGCTTGCTTGTCAGTCACCTGATCTGATCATTTAATAAGCCTGTAAGAACCAACGGTGATGCAATCGGTACCGCGACAATGTACACCTCCGCTTTCTTTCATTTTCACTATCACTCTAGTACAGGTCCCGCGACCGCACTCTTGCTGCTGTTAGTACCTGCATGTCATAACTAGGGGAGAGGAAAGATAATCGCGAGACTACAAGAACCGCGGTGGGCATAAACTGGTTCTTTGAGGCGATGCGCGCGACGACACGTACTTGGTGCTCATTTAATTTAGCAATATCTTCTCTATCGCCTATCAAGAAAACGTATGAGAATCGCAGTCTTTCTCTCCTGAACAATTATTATAGACAATCCATCGCTTCGTCAACCTCTCAGGCCCTTAGCCTCAGATCTCTCGTTATGGATGCGAAATCGGCGCCGATGCCGAAGCTCTTGTACGGGACGGCCTGGAAAAAAGACGCCACGGCTGACTTAGTTCTTTTGGCCTTGAAGGCTGGGTTCCGGGGAATCGACACTGCAGCTCAACCCCGTCATTATAAGGAACCACTCGTAGGGGCGGCTGTCAAACTGGCGATATCGTCAGGCATCGTGAAGCGAAGTGATCTATTTGTGTGTCGCAGTTGAAGACAACGATGCACACAGATCTACTAACAGCCTTCAGATTCAAACCAAGTTTACTTCGGTACATGGCCAAGACATAGACAATCTGCCTTACGATCCGAATGCTCCATTAGAAGAGCAAGTCCATGCCTCGGTAGCTTCATCGCTACAGAATTTCCGATATGCGGATTCTGATGAGCCCTACATAGACAGCTTAGTCCTGCACTCACCTATGGACACCGTGGCGGACACGGTCAAGGTCTGGAAGGCACTGGAGACATACGTACCTCAGAAGATCAGGCAACTAGGAATATCCAATACCCCTCTGCAGGTCGTCGATTACCTGTGTACCAGCCCTGACATTACGGTTCGTCCAGCTGTCGTGCAGAATCGTTTCTACCCTGCGACACGCTGGGAGGTGGGCCTCCGTGCATATTGCCGTGAGAAAGGCATTGCATTCCAGACGTTCTGGACGATATCCGGAAACCCTCAGCTGTTGAGAAGCGAGCCCGTGCAGAAGCTGGCTGCTCACGCCAACGTCGAGCCCCCTATCGCATTATATGCGCTTGTACTTGGCCTTGAAGGTACAGCGGTTCTAGACGGAACTACAAACGAGATACATATGAAAGACGATATCAAGGGCATCAATATGGTGAACGATTATGCACAAAGCGAAGAGGGTCAATCAACCTGGTCGGCGTGCAAGGGGGGGTTCAGGAAATTGATTGGTGAAGTCTAAGCTACCTTCTATCCCATGCTTAAACGAGAGTAAAACAGGATTGTGATTCCTCACACCGGGATATTCGATCTGTTCTCGAATGACGAGTCCAGGAATTGCTTCCGTAACGTCTATTGCATGAATGCACTTGAAAGGGTGTGTGAAGATGAACTCCAATACGATAGAAACTCGTGCCCAGACAATATACGATGAGTTACTTCCGAGGAGAACCGCAAGTTGGCTACATATTCGCTCCGGTCGTGTAACTAAAAAGTACCGTTGTCAGATCGGCCATCTGCAGTCACGATGCAGCGTTGAAGAAAGGCTTGAACGCATCGACCTCCATGTATGTCTCGGGGGGCGCATGAGTTCGCTTTTTCGGTAAGATTTTCGGCTTTGCAGGTCTGCAGGACATGCACGCAAGCATTGGGCCATTCTTCCCCCTCCCTCCCTCTTGCGGGCCGCCATGTTTTGCCCAGTCCGGGGAATTTACCAGTTTACGTTGAAAAGAAAAGAAAAGACGCGAGCTGAGCTGCAAGATCTAAGACATGCAGAACGAACGAAATTTGAGACGAACGAAAACCCGGTTCGAGCCGGCCCCCTGGAGGCGGGTCCCCCCGCTTAACACAAAGTTGACAATGTAATACCTACGTGGTGTGTACGATCTCCCCACTTTCTCCTCGTGGGTTGCTTGGTTTGGAGTTTTGGTTTGATTACATTCGTGTAAGTAATTCGTGTAAGTATTTTACGTACATGAAAACGCCGCACATGTCCTGCGAACCAGCCGTTATCTTACTCTTTGCTACGCCACATTTCTTTTTGCTTTTCTTTTCTTTTCTTTTTTTTTCTTTCCCCCTGTTGAGTCATTACCTTAGCCGCATATTCCTACAGTAGTGACATAGAGGAATGAAAGTACAGTACAATATAGTTTGGCCGAACAGACGGCGTTAGATGTCCCCACTTGTTCTTCCCGGTGAGCTGGACGTCTTTACCGGGTTACTGGAACCTTTACATAGTACCAACGTACCAACATACCTTATCCCAACGACTTGCAGGGCCCGACAGCCCGATTGTTCTTTTACTGTACGACGCTTCGCATGGCCAAGATCCATAAGTACCCACGTACTAGCCCCTGTCTCTGTATTGCATAGTATACGTACTATACCTATAGTACTATCTATAGTACCGTACCATCTAGATCTGATTCTACCTACCCTTGTATCAGTCCTCGTTCAACCTTCGCCTATCCCTACCCCTGAACACATGCAACCGATGAGACGCATCTAATCTAAACCTATCCCTGCCCAGATCTAGCAACCACCAACCACCCTTTTCCACCCACGCAACAGTGATGCAGCAAGCGCAGGAGAGCCAGAAGCAAGGTTCGAGCGGTGGGATGGAAGGGCGGCTGGACCTGGACCATCAGCGCCAACGCGTCGGTCCCGCAGGAGCTAGTGCGGGCTATGACAATGCCACGCCCAGAGAGGCGGTGACGGAGCGAGACAACACTAAACCCGCCTCCTCCACCAGTTCGCATGGCGCGGCTAGCGAAAGGGAACACGTTTCTTCTTCGCAGGCCGAGGACAGCGGCGCAATTCGCTCTAGCGCCGCCGCCGAATCCTACGAGCAGCAGCACGTGCACAGCGTGTACGAGTCCATCGCCTCGCACTTCTCGTCCACGCGGTACAAGCCGTGGCCCTTCGTCGCCTCCTTTCTCTCCTCTCTGGCCCCCGGCTCCGTCGGCCTCGACGTCGGCTGCGGCAACGGCAAGTACCTAGATGTGAACCGCGACGTCTTCATCCTGGCGTCCGACCGCAGCGCGAACCTGACGCAGCTCGCGCGCGACCTCAAAGTCGCGGGCGCAAGCGGAGGGGGTAGTAGCGCGGACGTCGCGGGTGTCGCCGACGGCCTAGCCCTGCCGTTCGGCGGGCCCAGACGTGTCGACTTCGCCATATGTATTGCTGTCGTCCACCATTTGTCGACGCGCGGGCGCCGCGTCGACGGGGTGCGCGCGTTGCTCGACTGCGTGGTCCCGGGTACGGGCAAGATCCTGGTGTACGTGTGGGCGCTGGAGCAAGGGAGCAGCCGCCGCGGGTGGGATGAGGGCACTGCGGACCAGGACCAGCTGGTACCGTGGGTCATGCGGCAGAACAAGAAGAAGAAAAAGGAGGCCGAAGGAGGAGAAGCCGCGGGGGATACTACGTATCAGCGGTACTACCACCTCTACAGAAAAGGAGAGTTGGAAGAAGATGTCGTCGAGGCTGGAGGCGAGGTCCTAGACAGTGGCTACGAGAAGGACAATTGGTGGGTGATAGCGAGTCCTAAAGGAGAGGGGGGGAAATCCTCCTCCACACAATCCGTAACACCTCGATAGCAAGCAATAGAACTATGAATGGCAATCACGTAAGGTTCCACGACAGATTTATTGAATCCCCGGTGTAAAGAACAGTATGAACAATACGTAGAAATACCAAAAGATTAATTGGAAGCTCATTAAACCCATTATCATCTAGATTGTGTCTACCATAACATAACCAAGATCCCAAAACAGAAAATTCAATACAAGACCCTTAGGAAAGACGAATAACACGCTCCCCATAAAACCAGTAAGTACCATACATTAGACCTCGCACAAGCGTTCCCGTTCTCCCCGGTTCCCCAGCACCTCCTTTGCCCGCGTGTAGTAGAGAGCTGCCAGGAAAAAGAGAAAGAGAGCATCGCAAGACCAAAGAAGAAAAAAAGGAAGAAAAAAAAAGGAAAAAAAGGGGGAATAATTCCAAAAAACACTTTTCTGTTCTTCCTTTCCATACGCCGCCTTATGAAGCCGCGGAACAAAGGAGGAAATAGAACCAACAGTTACGAACAGGATGAATCCTCGTTACAAATCCCCCATGATGAAGAAAGCAAAATTCCCGTTTCGCTAACTCCCAATCCCCCCGGTCCCTACCTACACCCGCCAAGCCCCGCGAGCATCTCTCTCTCGCTTTGTATCCCAGAAACCCGCTTCGGCCGTATTGTTTCCCGCCGTTGTCTGTATTCGTATTTACTTTTTCCCCCTTTTGCCTCGTCAAGTTACATGAATATTTCCCTGTTTGGTATAAACCCCCGGTTTATCGGTAATGCTTCGCTCCGGTCCCGATGCAAAAAACGCTGCTTTTTGCTTGTTTCATTCTTTCTTTCGTTTTTTTTGTTGTTTTTTTTTATTCGTTCGACGTAGGCTACGTGTGCTTGCCGTACGTTCTTCGCTGCCGAGAAGAATAGATCGCCAATGGAAGGATACCGTTGGGATTGTATGGAACGCAAGGCCTAAGGTCCTGATGAAGGCCTTGTCCAACCGAAGCTTCGTAGTAGTTGCTTCTTCAGTGATGCTGTCGTTGTCGTGAGGCTACGCTCGCGGATCCAGGTGTCTCCGCCTGCTTATCTCGGAAGACATGTGGCTCGTTTCCGGGCTCCTGCGTCGTTTCGATCCCGCCGGCTCCAGGGGCGGATAGCCCATATGCGTCGTGTACTGTCCGGGGCTTGCCGTGGAACTGCTGACAGGGCTAGCGCCCGGCATGGGAATTACGTACGCTGGGGTGCTGTAGGGGCTGATGCCAGTCGTGAGCTCGTTTACGCCTGGCAGCATTGCCGGTCGCGACGGTTGGACCTGGGTCTGGATAGGAGCGAGGGGCATCCCGTGGTGCGCGTAGCCGTAGTCATCGGGAGCGTGTTCGGCGTAGACGGGCATGTGGTGGGAGACGCTTTCTCTCCGCGATGCAAGAGGTCGACTTGACGAGGAGGTGCCTCCGCGACTGTAACCTCTTCCTGGGCCTCCTTCGCGGGATGAACCCCCCTGTGAGCGGGAGTGGGAATGTCGTGGAGAGGCCTTGGAGCTACTGTGTTGTCCTTCTGATGATGACGTCGAGAAGTTAGGGTTGAAAATGTTCGCTCCTGCCCGTCGTGCCATTTCTACTTCTCCCAGCTGCCAATGCATTTTCTCCACCGTTCGCCACGGGAGTGCCATTTCATTGGAAACCTGTTTCCACATGTCCTCTTTGAACCTGTTTCTTTCCTCGTCAGTTAGGATGCCCTCAAGAAAGGGAGTCGGGCGTTTCAAGCACCCCTTTTAGGTAGTTTATCTTGACTGTAGGAGCTTAGGGTTAAAGGGAACACGCACCTTTCGTATAGTCTCGAGAGTTTGTTCTTCTTCTCTTCGTCCCACTCGGCCTTCTTCTCCAGGTAGTTCTGGTAGTGTAATCGACAACTTATGGCGCTCCTCCCTGGCAACCTCCTAGAGATGTCCTCCCATTTCATACCGCTTGCTCGGAGGCCGATTATCATATTGTCTTCATCGGGGGACCACTTTGACTGTCTTTTGGCCGGTGATTCCGACGCATGTGGTGGCATGCTGCGTTTTCCGGGCACTCCTTCCGTCACAGCCTGATCCGGTCCTCCTGGGTGTGCAGGGGCGTATGATTGGGCTCGGCCAACGAGTCCCGTCGGTATGGCCGTCGTAGCCGCGGAAGGGGGCAGCGAGGCGGATCTAGTATACTGAGGAGGCGATGTGGAGGACTCATTTGAGTCGGGAGCCTTAAGGAGAGAGGAGATATCCACGATGGCGGTAGGGGGCCTAGAGAGCCTTTGGTAGGCTAGTTCTCATGGAGGTGCTAGCTGGCGCTGGGAGCCTTGGGGGCGTCAAAGAGTTGGTGCGTAGCTGGTCTTCTCCCTAACACCAGTCGTAACTTTCGTGATCCAAAACGAAATCACCTAGTAGCGTTTCGTCTGTCGTTTTCTCTTCGAATAGGCAACAACGACCTTCAGCTTGTCCAGATTTGTGTAGTAGGGCAGTTGAGAAGAGAGTTACAATAATTTGTTGTCAGCTCCTCGATGTTGAACAGGTCAAGTTCGTGAACTTTTAGTGGGAAACAGGGGAAACCGAGATGAAGGGGGACTTTAGGTACGATTCGGAGGCAGAAGAGAAGGTCCAAGAAAGCCAGAGCTCTAGGTCAGTGAACTGTGATAATGTTTTTGTGAGCTATCACACATGATTGGGCACTCCTAAGATCTGCCCACAGCCAATAAATAAAGATGTGGGAACCTAAATTCTTCGAACACAATGAGGCGCCAGGCGGGTAAGTACAGTACGTCTGTCCAACTAAGTAGATATCAAGGGTACGGCCGGAGGGTACTTTTTCTTAACGTTCACGATATCTTTCCCAAGGAGTGTCGCTATAACTGTAGGGGCATGATAGGTCCACGTTCGGGAATGCGCAGCGTGAAAATGATATCGGAGAAATAAAATCAAGAAAAGAAAAAATACGCTAATAAAAAAGCATGTCTACAGGAGCTGCCGGGCTGGAGGCTTCTGGTCAATGGGAGCGTACGGTGATCAGTGTGAGAGACGGTAGCCAGGGTTTGGGTAACAAAAGCCCATCAGGTAGGCAGCCCGGGCACGAATGGGAACCAGGGTGTGGGGTGCAAGAGCGTTGTGGTGTGTCGAATTAGATGTGGAGACGATATACACCAGAGTTCTACGTAGGTATAGGCAATAGGTAAGTCGTGCCAGGTATAATAGAGCCCAGTAGTCCAGTAGTTCGTGGGAAGAAGTTGGGCAACACTTCACCGACTCTATGCCAGCACAGAGTACACCCATAGTTACCATGGGGCCCCCCTTTGAACTCGCAGAGAGAGAGGGTCAAGGTCAAGGGAGGGGAGGAGTCTGGCTAGTAAGTGACATGTTTTCTTCAGGTACGTCCTTAGAACCGAAAACGGTCTTCTGGAGACGCAGGCTCTGTGGATATTCAACTGCCCGTGCCCCAAAAAGAGGCTTTGGGACTGTGAATCGAACAAACGACTTGTTGGCATGCGAGCTATTGACCGGGGGCTGATGACATGGCCACGAAATCATGCATGAAGCTCGCAGAAGAACAATTCACCACCTCCCGTGTATTTTTGGTTAGCACGCTAGTGGTAGTTGCTTGAGTCGGTGGGATAATGACGCAAATGGAGCGACGAACTGGAGATGGCAACGCAAACGAACGAGGTGTTCGAGAGACTCCCGGATCGCCCAGGAGGAAACATGCCACCCCAGAAAGGTGTCGTCGGCAAGAACCTCAAGCATATGCCGCCCTCAAGCATTGATGGGCTGGCCAGCACAAACTGCAACCAGGCCATGCGCTCTGGGTCTTTGCGCGGAGGCAGAAGACCCAGACGGGACATCCACTGGGCCGTCTAGTTGCCGTCCCAGTGCCGTTCCGAGGCTTTGAGGGACCTGAGGACCCCTTGACGATCTATTGCAGGGCAGCAGCAGGGCTTGGATGAGATCGATTCGGAGAAAGCTCCCTGTCAGGCGATGCTACGCAGAGTCCGGATTCCAGAAGCCCTAATGAACAGATCCGGGTGGCGGTGGCGGCCATGTAGAAACCATGTAGGCCATGAAACTGCATAGTATAAGTGGGGATTTCATGAAACCGGCTGCTGTCTATGTTACTACTACCACCCTAGAGCAGTTCGGAGCATGTATGTAGCTACTGCTGATGTGCATGGTGCGGATACAACCTTGACCTATACAGAACGACGAAGCCCTTTTTTCGATACGCTAGTACCGGCTAGGCGAGAGGGACAAGAGAATACGCTCCGAGGAGCAGGGTATTCCCGGTACCGTCCGGTATAGTATATAGTAGTATATACTGTAGGTAGGTAGTATACCTAAGGTATATTATCTGTGCGGCCAGTACGTGGGGTGCAGTTCTCAGCGCATCCTCGAACATGGATCCGGATATGGATATAGGTACCTAATGGATATAGTATTCGATTCGGCATGCCAAGGGGGGTGGTGATGAGATGGTGTGGTGCTGTTCAGATCGGAGCATGTTAACCGCAGAAGCGAAGGGAACGGCGTTCGAAGCTTGCCGGGACGGGGTTGTACTATACTACAATGTGCGATAGGATAATAC
The DNA here is from genome assembly GCA_022578845.1 of Hypoxylon cercidicola. Lineage (NCBI taxonomy): Eukaryota > Fungi > Ascomycota > Sordariomycetes > Xylariales > Hypoxylaceae > Hypoxylon > Hypoxylon cercidicola. The sequence goes on along the minus strand of MU399494.1, from coordinate 2,807,731 downwards.
ATTATTCCCTACCTGATCCACTAGCGGCGCTAGCAAGAGTGACAATGGGCCTTGTGCCTTGGTGTTCTAGTGTTCTGATGCCCCTTGTTCCTCGGACACGGGATATGGGGCTCTCTTCAACATGCGTTCCAAAGCCCAACGTCTGTGCGGTCCTCACGCTTTGACGAACATGTCAGGTTCTAGTTCGTCTCATCCTCATATATCAGTCATAGCACATCACACATGGTCTGTAATAAGATATGGATGATTTCGTTCCTTAACTTGTTCACGCGGGTTATTGCCCAAGTCGATATTTGCACCGACAAACGGTTCAATAGCGAGCGCTTCCGGGTTTCCGGGAATAGCGACCTGGGGCCGATGAACTGGCGGTCAGCAGCCATGCATCGTAGTCATATACTTGATGGCATGTCTACTATGTAGGAAGAGAACGAGGTAATAGGTAGGGAGCGAAGTTGCAGATACTTGCTTGGATTATCTGCTGCTTCGCGTTCATACGTCAGCGACAGGCAGGTAGGGCGGTACCGAACATCAGCCTTCAATGTCTGTTTTGATGGCGTGCATATCAACAACCGCCATGAACCATGATCTACTTTGCCTGCACCACATCACAATAATTAAAAAAAGTTGGTTTGGGCCCATCTTTGTACATGATGCTTATGCTTGTCAAGGTCTTACGCCACGCAAAAGAACTGCGCTGTTTGTTTGCCCTGTCGACCTCTGATAGGATCATAGCCCCTGCCAGTTCCTCAGTTGGAAGAAAAGAAGGTGAACTTGTATCTTATAACTCCCACGTTTGAGGGGTTTGTCTTGTGGTGATAGATCGCGTGCGTTACGCTGAATGAAGTTCAGGGTCCAGAGTCGTAAAACCGGGCTGGCAAGCAGGGGGAGGGTGGCAGAGGGACGGTGGGAGTGGTAATAAAAGAAAAGCAAAGAAAAGAACAAAAGATTCCATCGTATGCATGATACAATCGCATTGTACCGTTTCCTCTCGAAGTGCATACACATGTATGCGAGTGTTGTAGACATGGTAGCCAGCGTGCTTAAAACAATTGTAGCTACCTGGTAGCAAGGGGGGATTAATAGAGATTGTATTAAGCACATACCCTCCCACCCTGTTCGTTACGTACCTAGGTATTTGCATTTTTCCATTTGTTATAGATGTGCGCCCATACCGGGACTGGTGGAATATGCGAAGGCGTGGGCGTGGGGGGTGGATGGGGTGTCTGGGTGTATGAGGTTGATCGCCCATCGGCTCGTTTGACTGTTGCTGCCCGAACGAAGCGGAGCACATCTTCATTTTTTTCTCTCCGTTACTCCTCCGTTTGATAATTAACAGGAAGCACACTATAGCCCTACTAGGGTTAGGGTAGATACGTAGTATCTCTTAGCATCATCGTGACCCGCTCATCGTAGTAATAAAAGAAATTTAATTGCATGAAACAGAAATAGAAACAAAAGAAAAAGAACAGGGGAAAAAAAGATACAAGTGCGAACAAATACCGTTACCGTTCGTTTCATGAACCCAGTTGTACATTGAGGCAAGACTGAGACGTACGCGAATGTGGCCGTGCTAGTGGGTCAACTTGACGTGCGTGCAACATCAACATCCAAGGTCAAGTGAGGCGAGGCATATGTATGTACATATTCTCCTAGGTGTTTTCGGCCTAGATTTTCGGCATCATACATGTTCGATAGGCCAGTCGATTCCGGGACCGTCTCGTTGGGCTCACCAGCCCCCAATCGTCAGCCACCAATTTCATCTGGCAATTGTCGAATGTTCCCGTTTGGGATTTGGGATTTCATTGTTACCCAAGCTTTATTAGGTTTCAGTACTTCGAGTTCGTCTCTGCCCACTTTCTCGGATGGTTGTGTTGGCCTTGCATTGGACGCCTGACCTTGTTTCCTCTGAACCCGTGTACACCTCATCAGTTGATGCCCGTCTAGCCGCAGCGCCGTGGCTCCATCTGATATGTTCGGCTATTAGTTACAATTAGTCTACGGTGGCCAAGGAGGCTCTTATAGCTCGCGAAGGATCATGTAGGTGACTCCGATGCGGCCTAGCACGTAAGCTGAGTCCCGTTAATAAGGCTGCCTTTCTACGCTGTCAAATTCATCCCGAACCACACGCCATAAGGTAGGGTGTCGAGCAAAACCAAATAACAGGACGACCGTCAGATCGGGTTATGGCAGCGGGTGGACTGACCGCCCAAGGGGAAGCGGTGAACAATGCTATAGAAGCCGGATGACGCCGGTAGACGGGAATAGCGCATATAGTCCAACGCAGCTGGTGTTAGAGACACACTACCATGAAGATAGAGTCAGGCAGCCCTGCTTGGGTTTGGTGCGTTCGTTCGACGCTCTTGGCTGTAAGCTCAAGCCAGCCGCCGAGGCTTTAGAACCCATATAAGGCTGTAACATGAGCCAAAACGGAAAGCAAGGGGGAGGGGGGCTTAACACATCAGGTTGCCAGCCCGGGTGCGGGTTCATTGGTTCGGTGGCGCAGTCGAAATCGAATATGACTTGTCAAGTATGCTAGGTATCCCAGATTTCAAGGACACCATAAAAAGGCTCTGTTTGCTCGGTCTGGGGTTCTGATGCGATTAGATCCCAGCTTCCCGTCTTCCCCGCGAAGCCCGCAGCCCGTAAAAGCGGCTGAACGTAGGCGTCTCACCCTGAACGGATATGGTAATGTGATAGATCTCTTCGGAGATCGTCGGATGGCTACCAGAACCAACTAAGGATCGTAAGCAAATGAATCATACGTGGGGGATGGAAAGGTTGCAATGATGCCGAGATGGCGTGTCGGTATCCATGTTATTTCTGAAGTCTGAAGTGCAGAATCTCATGTCTCGTGCTTTGTCTGCAGGACCTCGCAGCCCTCGATGAGGCCAACTAAAGGGGCCTGTCGTGATACCTGATGAATGGATCTTCAGGGACATAGAGACAACGATGCAAACGGCAACGTCCCAAATTGTTGGTCTGCGTTTAGATTTAGAGCCCCTTGTTCGTCCTACGTGACAAGCGATTGGAGAAGATCGATCTCGGATGCTAGCTGGCTGGACACGGACGTTAGTGGCCGAGATGGATTGGTATTTTCATACAACGTGCGAATAAATAAACAAAAATAAACCAAATACGATGATGCATTAGCTGCATTAGCTCGAAGGTACGTGATGGCTCAGGTAGGTGTGCATGCTGGCATGTCGACTTCATTTCGAGATGGTGATGTGGGAAAAGGATGGGGGAGAATATTATAGAAATCTAAATCGAGATGAGAGGTACAGTTCATGAAAGGTAATATGCAACGGCGTGGTATTGGGGGCACGTAGGTACATTTACATATGTGGTATCTTGTGCAGCTCATATTTGTACATATTGTTAATGCAGGTGACAGGTCCACGGTCCACGGTCCAAGGTCCAAGGTCCAACATCCCATCATCCTATCCTGGATGGAATGGGCGATTGTGCCGTCATACCCTAAAGGTTGTGGCTTGCAGAATGCAGAATGTGGCGGCTTTTAGTTGCCGTTAAGCCCTTGCTACAGGAGAACCCCTGTTACCCAAGATGCCTAGAGTGCAACCTCACATCGAAAAAGTGCACTTTTCTTAGGCCAGCTCCAACGACATCTCCGTCATTGCAATCAACTTTTGCTGCGAAACCGCACACATTCGTCCATATCGTATGCACCCACGGCCCAACATCCTCGTGTTCTCAACGAATTCTAGACTTTGGCACTTACTGCATTGCATTTGTGCGGCCCGAGCGCTGAGAATTGCTTTCTCTCCTCCAGCTTAAGCGAGCAAGGGTCCCCGATTCCACCGGGTCTGCAACTCCTCAACCCCCCGACTCCCTGCTGCTTTGCTGCTTTGCTGCTCTGCTCTATTGGCGAAGACGCACGCGAGGCCTCGAACTTCTCCCACATCGGGAGCCTCACTCCTGCAGCACGCCACGCATCCCGTATCGTACGTACCTAGTCCAATCTTAACGATCGCCACCCTCCATACGCCTTTCAGCCTTTGTCATCTCGTCTAATCTGTGCCATGGCCCAGGCGAGCAATGGCGGATATCCCGTTGCAAGTCATCTCCGAGAATTCGGTCTCTGAGAGACGAATCACCCCGTCCTGGTCGATCACCCAGTTGAAAAGGAAACTTGAGCCTGTCACGGGCATCCCCCCTTCGTCTCAGCGTATCAGCTTGAAGACACCCTCCAAGGAGACTATACCCATCGAGGCGGCAGATGAGGACACCACGCTTCTGTTGAGCTTCCCTTTATCTGCTCATGTAGAACTACATGTAAGTGAGCGAATTCTTGTACCCAATTCACGCGAGAGAGCCCCGAGTTGCTGCCGTGGGGGTCCTGCGCGTCGCATATTATACATGCCATCCTATTAGCCAGCCCGATAGGTTTGCATGCGCCTCTTACTTTGCAATGATACTGTGTCGATGGATTGCTGACCATGTTCTGAAGATCATTGACACCCGGCCGGCTAGCGCCAGGGTAAACTTTAATGATACGTCCGGCGTCGACAAATATGTCATGCCGGCGGAGGAGTACGAGAAGAAATCCGACTCAGTCTTGGCCTGGAAGAAGGCCGAGAAGCTCGGCAGATTCAACCCAGATGCCCCCAGCCTGGAGAAGGCAAAGATTGACGCTTTCGATTCCGAAATCAAAAGTAGAGGCATAGAGGTGGGTAAGAGGTGCAGAGTTGGCGCCGACGATTCGCGGAGAGGAGAAATCAAGTACGTCGGCGAGGTGAAAGAGATCCCCGGCTCTATAGGTGCTTGGGTTGGAGTCCATCTTGACGAACCGGTTGGGAAGAACGATGGTAGCATTGGTGGCACTCGCTACTGGGGCACCGAATCAGCGCTCAAGCATGGCGTCTTTGTCAGACCGGAGCGAGTCGAGGCAGGCGACTGGCCAGTGCTCGACGACTTGGAAGACATGGAAGAGATTTGACCAGGTATCACTTTTTACATCCTTAATTTAGTGGCCGCCCCCTATTTCTCAGGTTATTTACGTACTATCGATACATTCACAAAATTGGTACAAACGTCCTCACTGTCTAATTTGGGAGGGCAACAAACAAATCAAAACGTGCTCAACACTAAATTGTCTCTTATCCCTCACGTAAACAGCTTAATAGAGTTCCTAGTTATTATTGCAGCTAAGTAGACGCAGTGTAGAGATGAACGCAACGCTTGCAGCCATCGATACAGCTACTAGCATCATGGTTCTTGATCAACCCACGCCCTTGACCGCTCTTCCTCGTCCTCGCATATTCTGCACGTACTAGGGACCCAGTAGTGACATGTCAGGCTTTGGCCCCTTGTCGCGCTTATGACCAACTGCCACAACATGGAACTATTCCAGAGTTCGTTCTCTAAATGGCTATGTCTTCTGGGGTCATTCTATTCGCTCTTGGCTTCCTCTTCCTGGCCATGAAGAGCAGTATTATTTTGCACAGCGGAGTCTAAGTCGTAAAATTGGACCCAGCATCGCGACTGGCAGGCAATCTTTATAGTCCCTTAAGACCCGTCGGTATTAGACCCTTTCTGATTCTGTTAGCTACCCTACTGCCATGGCGACGTTATAGTACATTCCGTTAGCACCCGAACAACACTCGTGTCGTAGGACACAGATTTGCGCCGTTTCGAATAGCTTCGAGGATAAAAACCAAGTTCTTGAGGCCTTTAGTGCCTCACGTAGAGCGTTCAGGGGCAGTCTGCACGACCCGGATTTTCCCAGCCAGCAGGGGGCTCAGGATAAATGGTATACATGCATTTTCAGCAGCCAAGGTCTTACCCGTTGTGCCACGGCAGTTCCGGGGAAACCGAAAAGCCACAGGTAGCACTATGAGATAGATATTGTATCTCGAAACGAACAGGAGTTCCTGCTAAGACAATGTTTGTGGAACGGATAATGTCTAGAAGTTGATTTACTAGGGGAGAGCTGTGAGACAGACAATCTGGAATACTGTATATTAAAATCATGTCCTAGGTCACAACAATGACACGAACTAGGTAATTAGTCACATGGCTCCAAGAGTTGATCTTATTATTATTAGTGTTATCTTCTATGCTTAAATTTCTGAGACAGCTGCCACTTATACTTTGTCGTATATTATTGTAATTCAACCGTCAATGACTGTGCTTGGTTTGCGGATGTTAAAAATGGATGCTACCTCAGAATCTTGCGGTATTTTCTAACGAGACAAAATAGAGACTATCGTTACCTAGAGTTGAAGCTCTTATTTATATATTTGCATTCCCATCTATATCTCACATCCAAACCGGTGTGACTATATTATTCATTATAAAGAGCGGGGAAAGTAATTACGAAGAGTTTTATACCAGACGAAACTTGCGGACAACGTTGACCCCAGATTTGATAGCCGAGATCTATGGGGACACTAGAGTAGTATCGTAATAAGAGGTTGATTGCATTGATTTATAGTGTGGTATAAAGGTTTGGGCAAGGGGTCTCGTACCTGGTCGTAACGGTTGTCGTGAATCAGATCAGATCTTCGTAGATCAGGGGGGACATATCGCTTGCGTAGGTCGTTTGAGCTTCTAACGACCGGGGTATGTCAAGCTTGTTCATCTAGATATCTCCTAATGGTTTTAGCTTGCGCCGTTCCTAACTATTATCACAAGTCGAACAGCTAAAGGATAACAGATCTAGCCCAGTGCTATTATCCAGAATATCGGGAATGTAATGTGCAATAGTAGATAGCTAGATAGAGCCTAGCAGTAGACGTGAAACCGTCAAGGTCCGTTACATGCCTTGAAGTAGTATAAGGCTCCGGAATAGGCAAAAAATATGGAGAAGTGATTCTATAACGGGGTGCAGCAGGTAGCCGAGTTGCCTCATCGGGATGATGTATCTATAGCTGAGGCTCGGCTGCTCAGGTGAGACTTGGCTGTCATGAGCTGGAGAAGCTGGAGATGGTTACAATGATTGTATTCACCTCGATGGTATCTAGCCTATAGTAATAAGGTTATGATTTACATTGACAGCTGCGCGTAAGTGTAGTAAATACAGTAATCCCTCGATGGCTGTGCACAGGAGGATCGCCAGTTAGACCATGCCAAAGGCTACCCTGCTTTAAAGGAAAGATGGCGCTAAAACGATGCCCGTCTCGGAATCACTACCGTCATCAAGCAAAGTCTCTTGTCTCTCTTGAATGCGATTGATTTATCGAATCAACACAAAGGGTAGGGACTCGGTAGGTAAGCATTTCGCAGTGATGGTAAATGGGTAAAGGCCGATAGGAAGAAAGTAATATCGAGAGCCTCCTTGCATCCTTCCGCAACATCCTTGAGGGCTTTATTCTTAGAAAGCCAGCTGAGGAATATGAGGACGTCAGGATTCGGCTATTGAGTCCGAGCTTGGCATTCCAATGCCGTCCACTCCGGTTTGGTGCATGTGGTGCATGGCTGGCACGGTGCATCTTTATTGAGGTACGCGGCTAGGTACTTCCCAGGAAAGCCGCCTTTTCCCCACATCTCAAACCCGTTGCGCCCGTTTAGTTTTCTGTAACTTGTCAGTCCCTTACCACTACCATTACCACTACCGCTACCACTACCGCTACCACTCCGGAGTCGAACCAACAACATCACATGAACGCACCTGGGCATGCATACTTACACCTAACTCTGTCTACCTCAGACGTCAACGTCAATACTATTCGGTGAGCCACCGACGAGACCTGCGCCCTACCGCGCCCTACCTTTAAGTCCCCTTATATTATCTCCGGACCTGCCGCGCTTTGCCCTGCCTGCCCGTCGCTTACTGTCGATCAAGAAGGGAGAGAAACACCGCCAAGCCCCAGAAGAATCCCTGGCCTCAAATGTCCAACTCCCATTAGAGACGCTGCTGAGATGCGACACCAGCCCTGTGTGCACGGCGCTAGTTAGGGCTGTCCTCATACAAGGATCAATCTGCTTGTCCGATTGTTTCCTGTCTTTCCCCCCGGCCGTCTTCCCCCGCCGTCCTCGTCCTCTCAATTGTCTTTTCCCTTTTCCGTTTCCCGTCTCTAGATATCCCATTAACGGCTGGGCCGACCGCGTGATAGCCATCAAAAGAGCCCGACAATGACGACGTCGACCGTCGCCAGCGTCGTCAGCATGGCTTACCTCATACTGGCTCTGGCTCTCTCTTCCGTCGTTTCCGTCGCATCCGCCGAGAGTGCTACCACGAGTTCCGTCCAAGGCCTAGCCGACTATCTCGATCGTTCCGCCATGGCCGTCGAGCTAAGGTCCGACTCCAATCCAATAGACGTCGACTACAAAGTTGCGCCTTTAACGGCTGAGGCGGGGCTGAATCAGACCAACAAGAACACGTTGAAGGTATAAGATTCGCCGGCCCGCTCCCCCGTTGCCACAGCATTGCTAACATTCCATTTCGCAGGCTTTCAACGTGCAGGGCAACCTGGTCATCGTCGACCACACCAACTATAACAAACTCGATTTCGCAGACACCGTAGCCTATCTCACCTGCGACGACGGTGCCGATTCCTTCATTACCCCGAACGATGTCCTAAATCAGGTTATGACCGGAAAGCCACAAGCCATATTGCTATTTAGCACTGTTGCAACGCATTGCTCGCTTGGAGGAACCGACTTGTCGTTTCAGTCCATCTGGACTATGACCGATCCTGCCGAAGCCATCATGACCAAGAACTTGACATCGGAATTCTCGGCGGGAGTGATTCGTGCGACAATATTGGGCGACGACAGTGACGATTCTGATGGCAATCAGTCCCAGGGCGGTAACAATTCGGCGGTTGCGATGAGTATATTGTATAGCATCACTGGTCTGATCACCTTACTCTTCCTGATCATAATTGCCACCGGAGCAATTCGGGCACATCGCCACCCCGAAAGATACGGGCCGAGAGCCAGCTACGGCGGTAGACCGAGACAGAGCCGGGCAAAAGGTCTCGCTCGAGCCGTTCTAGAGACATTGCCCATCATTAAATTCGGTGATCCGCAACCTGCAAAGCCGGATCCGGAGAACGAACTCGAGAGCATTTCTGGAGACGCCCAGCAGCACACCACAGCACCCACTCCGCACGAAGCCACTTCATCGGATGTAGCAAGTGAAAGGACCGCTAAGGGCAAGGAAAAGGATGCCCCGGTAACCGCAACTGAACTTCCCACTGCTAGCTCATCGGCGTCGGATGAGAACAGGGGTAATGATGAAGAGACAGAACAGGAGCACCTCGGCTGCTCTATCTGTACAGAGGACTTTACCGTCGGGCAGGACGTGAGAGTACTGCCTTGCGACCACAAATTTCACCCGCAGTGTATCGATCCATGGCTGGTCAACGTGTCCGGCACTTGTCCATTGTGGTAAGTCATTGAAGTTGGCAACTTTGTAAGATTTAGAGATTAACATATCGATTTAGTCGACTTGATCTCCGACCTCAAGAGGACGAAGGCGAAACAAGTAGGCCAGATGGCCCTGTGGATCGCCTCTCATCCCCTTCCCCTGATGACGAGGGAGACGCCGCCCAGAGACGACGCCTATCACGTCTTCTGGATTGGAATAGACTGCGTCACGCTTCTGTTGACGAGCGTATTCAAGCTCTTCGACAGTACCGACAATCGCAAGGCGCAACGTCGGGCGACTCCAATGAGGACCAAAGTCGACATACCAAATTATCGGATCGGCTGAGAGAAAAGTTCCACATTCGAACTAGGGCACATCCTCCCGCTGACTCACCGTCTTGAGTCACCGGTAGTGTCCTGGATTCCGATCAGCACCTTGCCAAGGTGCCTGCGAGACAACTCATGGTGCCTGTCGAGTACACGGCATCATTTTAAGTACATCATGTGACGAATAATGGAATGCGTGGATTCGATATGGTCACGAAGCGATGGTGTTGAAACGGGCGGGATTCTCATACCTTTAGAGCGGCGTTGGGTCATATGAAGGGAATCAAAGGTGTCAAGGAAGGGATAGCATTAGTCGGCGTTTTACAGGCTTGAGGTTCTCGTAAGGTCCTCTACTTTTGCAGGCAGGACCTAGGAAGGTGGCATTAGGCCGGGAGACGACGTGGTTTAATAAAATCAGCAAGGGCATCGACCAACCCTTGAAATCACGCCGCCGAAAAAAAAAATATAAATCATTCAAACCTGTCCAAGGGTACACATACCCATAACTACGTATATGTGTCAATATAACTTTTCAGCCTCCTCCAAGTTCATCGGAGTATTCAACCCTTCGCGTAGCCTGTCCACGATCCACCCTTCCTGTTAACATATATTCTCCCAAGTTGCAGTCAGGGGTACGTAAGGTAAACTTAAGATTACTTACCTAGAAGGCAATGCTCCTCAGGCGGGTTCTCGTGTCTAGCAAGGGACGGGCACAAAGAACTCTAGCCTGGTAGCAGGATCGCGAACACGAATGGGCATGGATGTCACATCGATAGGGGTAGTTCAGACCGAGGGTGACGAGGGCCTTAACTCTAATGTGATAGTCGTGGCGGCGAGAAGCGAGGGGACGAGAGTCCGTGTCTATTAGCTTTAGTCGCAAAACCTAGTATCGTGTTACTGCTGGGCTTGGTTGAATTTTATCTCGTCTCGTATAAGGGGGGCCGGAGGGGACCAGTGATCTTCCGTTACGACTTGGAAAGCAGCGAAACGAGACCACACATCGATTGACACTCCGCCCCTTATCCTGTATTCCCAGTGGAAGTCGATGTCCGCGATGTATGTCACGTTCGCTATCATTATCTAGTGGGCTTTTGCAGGTCCCAGATACTTGACAGCTACAGAGGCTGAAACAGGTCGCTCGCCAACTCTAACAGCATCCAGGCTAGTTGTCTAAGCTTATCTACAGGAGCCTCCTGGCGGACGTAATGGAATGAGATGATCCTGTAGATGCCACAATAACCCTCGGATGTTCATCCAAAGCAGATGTTCTCGACTACAGTGTAGTGGTGTTTCTGGACCTTAGTTGGGTTGACGTTGGCAACCTTGTGGCTGCTGTGGCCGATATCACGGCACACACTTCGAACAGACTAGGGAAACTTTATGTGATATTCCGTCGGTAGGGCCAAACGCTTGGGTTTACTTAGCAATTCGTCCGACTCCATCGTCTGTCTTTTGTTCTCCGTCTTTTTCTTCCCTCTTCCTGTTGTCATCTCTATGTCTTTTTTCCACTCCGAATAGTTTCTCTACGATATGGACGACACGCTCGACACAGCATTATCGCTGTCCCGCCGAGACATTCCTCTCGACGTAGCCGTTTCGTCTCCCGAGCCTCTGGCTAGTACTATCATCGGCGTGATACTGTCTTTCAGTGCCAGCTCTATCCTAGCATGCTTCCTCAGTTCGTGGCCCATCTCGCTTCTTGATGCCTCAGATATCGGAGGAGAGAATGTTAACGACGGGAACAGCACACAGGTTTCTTGCCGTCAAGGACTGGTGGCGTCTACCCTTCATCTCCTGGCGTAGGTTGAATTCCATCCCCAACTATCCATGTAACTGCTAATGCGAGGCGCCCTTGTTATTAGTGGTCGTCGCCATCTACATTGATTCGTGGATCTTCGTGTTCGGAACGGCAATTATCGACTATGGCATCGGCGTCGACTCGAATCTGGGCGTCTGCTCGGCCGCCATCCTCTTGTGTCTGTTCTGCTATATTTCGACAAAGGTTTGTCCACCATACCCCTAACCACCCCCTCCCCCAGCTTCCGCATTTCGCTGGCATATTGTAGCGATAACTGACGTACACTGCAGATAGTGAGAAACCATCCCTCGTCGACGAATGATACCGTACGCTTACATTTTTAATCGAACAGCTTATATATATGTTTCTAGTCGAAAAAGCAGTACGCATCTCACTACCCCCCGTGTTCTTTAATATGGAACCGCGACTCACCATAGAGATGTAGTTCATCATCCGAGGCGGCACGCAACGACGACTCGAGTCCAAGCTGTACCTATTCAACACATTTGGCATACTAAGTAAATCTCCCACCCATACATAGATATCTTCGAACGGAGTTCGCTAAACTGTCAACAGCTGTATACGGAATTATGTGTATACTGAGTTCTGTCTAGTAAGTGAAGACCTCTGTCGCGTCAAGGAGAGACATCCGCTACTGAATCTAACCGCCGCGCACCCGCCAGTCGAGTCGCCCGCATGGAAGACGACCAGTGCATCATCGGGATAAAGAGACAGGCCCTGATCCCTCTCATAACATTCGACATCCTCGTAAACGTACGGCCACCGCGTGGGTATCGTCCTACCTCACCAGATCTGTGCTTACGCGTGCGAAACAGATTTACCTCACGGTTTTGTTTCTAAGTCCACTGCAAAGTTAGACCTCCCTACTTTCGTTCCGCGGAGATTGATGCAATCTCTCTCTCTCTCTCTCTCTCGCTTGAACTTCGTACAGGAGCGGCTTTGGCTAACTGTCGCTAGACATCTATTTGGGCAAAGGCCTCGCCCGCTGGCCGTCCAACCCTCCTAAGCTGCGCGCCGCGGGTATACGGACCTTCATCGGCGCGCTGTGCACGACCACCTCGAGTGTAGTGTAAGTACTCTTCCGCGGATGCGAGCAATATGCATGTAAACGGCATAAACAAGGTGAAGCTAACACGACTTCTGCCCCCAGGAACCTTACCGTCCTCATGGTCCTCGACGGCGAGCTCGGGTGGGTTTGTCTCATGTGCTGCAACGCAGACAGTAAGTCTACCTTTATCAATCAGCTTTGCGCCATCTCACAGAAGCCACCGCAAACCTGCCATATTCCTCTTTCCTTCCTCTCTCGACCAGAAGATGCGTCGCAAGAGCAACCAAACCGGCTAACAAACCCAACCCCGACCAGTCCTCTTCTCGGCTCTCGTAATCCAATGGGTGACCTCGCGCGACAACAACAACAACAACAACAACCACGGCGGCAGCAGCGCCGCCACCAACAGCACGATCCTCGCGTCGGCCGGCGGGTCCGCCTCGGACAAGCCGTATGCCGCGAGCGCGACGCCCTCGCGCCCGCGCCGCCGCCGCCACGCCCGCCCCACCATCTCGCTGCCGCTGAACGCGACCAGCACCTCGCAGTACGAGCACATATTCGGGGACCCCGAGCCCCTCGAGACCGACGTCGCCAGCACGAGCGCCAGCAGCAGCGGCAAGAGCGCCAAGGCCACTGCTGCTGCAGCGGCCTCAGCAGCCAAGTCCCCGGCCGCGAAGACTACGCTCAGCTACTTCAGCTTCGACGACGCGGACCCGACGCCCGCTGCTGCTACTGCTGCTGCTGCTGCAGACAACGACCATGACGGCGACGGCGACGGCGACGGCGACGGCGACGGCGAGATCGACATCGGGGCCGGGGCCGTCGTCACCGGCCACGGAAGCGACAAGGGGAGAGAGGGGAGTCGACTGTTCGCCGGCGCCAGCACCGCGACGACGGCGGCGACGAGCGCGAGCGTGAGCACCTGCGCCGCCGACGAGTCCCTCCCGCGACTGAGTCGGGTGCCACGCCGCGGGAGCAGCGGCAACGCGAGCAGCAGCACACGCACCGTATCCGCCACGATAGCGGCGGACCTGGACCGGATCCGGCTGTACCGGCAGCGGCGGCCGACGCCGTCGCGGGCGGCGCTGGCGGTGGCCGAGGAGGCGGGCCAGAGCGCGTACCCGTACCGCATCAGCCACCTGGCGTTCGAGGGGGACCAGGGAGACCGGCTGCGGTGGTACGATTTCGATAGCAAGGTGGAGGAGGAGGGAGACGAGGACGGGGTGGGCGAGCAGAAGGGGCCTGCGGGTTGGATCTGAAAGGGAGATTAGAATAGCAAGGTCGGTAGGTTATAAAATAAAATAAAAAAAGAATGAGAAAGGGGAAGGGGGAGGAGGTATTCTTGTTAGCTTCGCTGTTACAGTGAGGATGGATGAGACTGGGATAGGATGGGTTTGTGTAGGTTGATACATTCAATAATAATGAATCCTACACCTAGAACCAGTTAGCACTACTAGAAGGTTGAGTAACTCGCAGAGTAACTGCTTTTTACGGACAGGAACTGTGAAACACAACTTTGACACGAAAAGATGGTCGAATTTTTTGCTAGAACAACTGAAAAGCCTCGTTTGCTTTCATTTCATCTCGTTTATGATCGTATCTTCATGAATCTGCCTTGATCCTGAGATGCCCTCGATCCATGTCTAAAAACAAGCAGCTAGATACTGGCGGGTGTGACCCAAGAAGACCAGATATCCAGTGCAGCTCAGCTAGAGCCAAGTGAACTATGTACAAAGAAGTGAAGTTCCGAATTTTCTGTAATCCTCCGTAATGCCGAAACCTGTCCGCCCCCTAAAAGCTCACAGAACAAGTCGTGAAAAGAAGTGAAGGGTACCCCTCAAAACAAGCGAGTAACTTAAGAGACACCAGCGAAGATCTTGCCGACAGAGCTCAAGCTCGTCGAAGAGGACAAGAGGCTACCCTCCGTGAGCATGAAGTATGAGTACTTCTCGACGAAGCCGTATTCGTCGCTGTCCAGCTTCTGAGTGACTACGCTCAAGAAGGTATCGGCGTCGCCACTAATCGCCTGGAACTCGGTAACCCAGACAGGCTTGTTGTCGCAAGCTGCGTGGACCTTGGTGACGTGATCGAGGAATAGGTTTGCACCATCCTCACCTCCAGGACCATACCAATGAGCGGCGCAGAAGTCAACCTGGCATTTACCGTCACAATGGTCGAAGAAGCTGTTGAGCCATTGGATACCCATGCCCGGATCTTCACTGCTGGAAATGGCTGGCGAACTGATCTTGACACGACCGGCATACGGGTTCATGAACTTGATGTGTCCGTCAGCGGCATCAGCAGGCGACATGTTAGCCTGCGCTCCAATGTCAGGCTCATTGAAGCCAAGGAAGTGGTCAGATCCTCTAGCAATAGCGGCTTCTGCCTTGCTGTCCCAGTCGGAGGAGTGGTCAGGCGCAGGGGACCAGAGCATCGGATAGTACATAACGGCGGAGTCAAGGTTGCCGGGGTCGGATCCCCAGTTGTATGCCCACGAGATCTTGTTAGTTAGACCCAAGAGAGTTTTAACGAGGCTGGCATCGTTGTAGGCAGCACCTCGCTTGCTTCCTCCAGAACCAGACGACGCAGCGGTGGTCGTGGAAGCCGCAGCAGTAGACGTGGCCGACGTGACAGCAGCCGCGGTGGTGGCCTCGGTGGTAGCTTCGGTGGTAGCCTCGGTGGTGGGGTACTGAACAACGGGGGTCTCGGCGGTAGATGTCTCGGTAGTGGGGGTAGCCACAGGAGACTGAGCAGCCGATGAAGAAGACTTGACCGCAGTAGTCAAGGTGGTGGGAGATGAGGCGGCGTAAGTCTCCTCAATCTCGGGGGCGGTAGGCAAAGCAGCCGCAGCAGTGGATGTAGTTGAATCAGCAATCAAGGTCGAGGTCGAGGCCGACGACAGCACGGTCGAAGCGCCAGCGTACTCGGAACCTCCCTTGCCCTTGCCCTTAAACCCGGGGAGTGAAGTCGGAAGTGCCTTGGCGGTGAATGCCTCCTCACCGGGAGTGACAGTAACGGTCACATATTCGGTGAAGACGACAGTGTCGGTCTCAGCCCAGACGATTTCTCTCTTGGGGTGCTTGTGGCGGTGGATAGAAGCACCGGCAACCTCCTGGACGGAGGCGACAGCGCAAAGCGCTAGAATGCTGAGCTTGGAGTACATCTTGGTGAAGTCTCGAAGGATTCAACTGTGTTCTTGCTGCAGGTTACTATCGATGTATTCCTATGTTCTAGGTGAGAATGTGTTGGCGTGGTTTGTATTTTTCCGTATGCTTTCAAGTCGATGTTGCGATTTCCGCTAAGGAGTGTCAAGGTGCCAGCAGTCTACTCAAAGGAGGGAAGGGTGTATCGAGTGATACTATCAAATGAATGAATTTGTCGAAGGGTTTGATACGCTCTGCGCGATGCGGTCTATCAAAGACGCAGAAGGAATGATGCGAGTTTGATGAGGGATTGAGTTGCACCCTTGGACAATGTGAGTTGGTTGTGATTGAGTTACGTGTGACGGAGGACGGAGGACACGAGGAAAGCGAGCGATTCAGTTAATAAATCGAGCCCAATCACAAAGAACAAGGTAATGAGGTCGAAGCTGGCGACCTGGTGGGAAATGTACAAAATGAGAAATGAATGTCCGGGGGAAAGAAAAAAAGATTCGTTAGTCTCGAAAAGTCGAAAGACTGTTGAGTGAAAGAAAAAAGAGGAAGGACAGGAGACGCCGAATTGATTCGAGCCGGTGTTTTATGTTGCTTACGGCGTAGAAGGAGTCAGCTACCTTAGGTACCTAGAAGCCTCAGGTACCTAGGTACATGCAGGTCCAGCAAATCGGGATGTGGGGCATGCGTATATGGTGGGGCATAAGGGGCAGAGAACAAGGGCAGAAGGGGTCCCGTCCGATTTCTTAGTGGCTAGCGTGTCTAGGCGTGCCTGGCCAGCCGCCTGCCCGATCTCTTTTAGCGGGGTTTTTTTTCTTTTCATACGAGAGGCGCCTTTTAGGGTCGGACTAACCGCCAAGATGGGAAGGAACGGTGTGGGTACTTTGACAGAAGTTCTCACGGAGAATCAGGGCAACGTACATTAATTCACTGTCTATAAGTCAGTCTACCTAATTGGTGCTGTAACCGATCAAATATGTGAATGTATGTATCTATCTCATCCATGCACTTGTAAGCCCAGGTTATGTTATGTAGCTGTTTGGATGAAAAGCTGACTGACTTGTCTACCATCTACATACATCCTAGACCACGAACCCGATGCTTCCTATTGGTTTCTTTTTGAGAGAACCGTGAACAGTACGTACCATTTCGGGGTACCTAATGCAGTTACTTGGAAGTTAAAAATTCACATGATAAAGCCCATAGTGAAAGATACATATGCCCAAATATCCATTGTAACCACCTAGGTAGGTAACACGTAGGTAGTCTCCTTTGATATCTCCTCTTTGATTCAATAGTTAGTTTCCTAAATATAACATGTCATGTCATGTCTCGTGGCTTTTCTTTTGAAAGATCCATTGTTTACTTGGCGTTTGTATACATGTGCTTGGGACTGGGTGGCAAAGTGAAGGGTACATTACGTCCACCAATCGCAAAGCAGAGCCACCATCTATTAGGCCTCACACCGCGCCAGGTACCTGTTCTTACGTAGCACATGCAGGTACCGCAGCTGGAGCTGCAGGAACAAGGCATAATGGAACCAGACCGCTAGCCACCAGTGGATAAAGCTGATGGTGGGAAGGATTTCCAGGGGCTGTCAGAGACCCGGGTGTTTGCTCGGCCAATGTACCTTCTGGCAGCATTTTGCATGGTAGGTACAAATACCTCGTGTAAGCTTACCATAGCCATTTCCCCTTTTCAACTTCTCAATCGATTCTAGGCGTTTGTCATATATGGTAGGGGGAAACGAGCGTTAGGAATCTATTACTGTATAAAACGAAATGACTTTATTTCAATCAAAGCATCTGACAAGCGTGAAAGAATGCTGGCGTCTTTGTACCAAAATAAACCAGCAAACTTCTGGGCATTGGGCATTGGACAATAGACAATGGAGTGCGAACGGTTGCGCGGACCACTATCCGCGCGCTCTTTTTCGAGAAATGGGATGGCGGTCTCAACTGCACAGACACCAAGACTTTTCTACATACCTTGATTCGATTCGATTCGATCCACGTGTGGGCCATGGTTCCGTAGGTGGTTGGCGCAGAGCAATCCAGACCGAATGCCAGTGCGCGCTTCTGGTCGTGTTTATGCCCTGTTTCCTTTCGGCTTAGTCTCTTACGTGGACACAGGTCGTGTACCGGCTCCCTTGCGATCTACACGAGCCCCTAGCGAAAATTGAAAGATACATACATACCTAGGTAGGTACCTCCTACCTAGATAGGATCACGTCGTCCTGCCCTACAAATGACGTGGTCGTGGGACGACCTCTTCTACTGAGACGGCAAAGCGAAATTACTGTTAAGAAAATTTTGTAAGTTGGTGATCTGTAATACAGAATTGCAAATTGGTCCCGACCAGCGTCGAATGTAGAACAATTGCTCCTTAGTCCACTCGCTCCCCAGAATCCTGTGCCCCTTGTCCACTGTAACAGCACATCAAAGCTTAGCTGTTTCTTCCTTGGGATGCTGATCCGGCGATCCTTAATTGTCCTTGCGATCGGAATCAATCGCCCTGTGGCAACGTCTAGATTTACATCGCGCAATACATTCCAACCGAAGGCAGTTCATAGGAAGTCATTTACCTTGAAACGACCCGACCTATTAAAATCCAACCTAGCAGCCTAGGTGGCTTTTTGAACTGCTTCAAAATGAGACATGGGGTTTGATCCGACTACCTATCAAAACCTGGCCACTAATTGAGGCTGGCCTCGCAATCTCTTGGCCTTTGCGGGCGAACATGGTATTGATGGAATAGTTCTCGTTAAATTCCGATTGCGTACACCACGGAACCACACAGCTGCTGGGACACGTCACGCAGTAATAAATTGTTATTAAGGCTCCATCTGGTGTCCGACAATAGTTGCTCATGGTGATATGGGATTTATTAGAACGAAGGACCGTGGGCGTTCATTGTCCTGCTCTGGCCCGTCGGAAATTTACATGAACTCCAGTTTCCTAACGGCTCGTGATTGGAATCACGTTGTACCTAGGTCGTGATATGATATTAACCTCTTCAAGCAGCCGGCATTCATAGTCTCCTAGTAGCCAACCTAAGATAGACCAGTAGTCCATCCTCCATAGATTATCCTTTCGACCTCTGTCATTATAGTCCAGAAAGGTGTTGGTTCCTGTGCGTAAATCAAGATGCGACATGAGCTAGCTACACATATATACTTTATATCGAAATGCGTTCTCAGTAAAGGGTCTGCGGATGCGCCCGCATCCGCACTTTGGAACTGCGGAGTTTCGTCCGATCTTTAGTAAGGTGGATTAATACAGGTAGTCGGACAGTTAAACAGTAGGGAGTTTGAATAGTATATTTGCTGTTCAATAATAAAACCGAAACCTGCTGAATTTGTTCGTCAGTTTCGCAATCGCAAACATTATGTTGGTGTGTTCCCACCCATTTTCTCATCTACCTTCACTCAAAGTTCAAAATCATAGTATGGAAATTCCAACTGTGGCAACAAGGCAAGAATAATACATTCAAATTGCGTTGCCTATACTTACTACAGTGCCTGAGGTTTATGTTGCCTGCGGTTTGCTTAGGTAGGTGCCTAACCTAAGACAATTGTCGGGATGCCACATCTTGAGAGCCATGGCAAAGCTGCTGGTAGATGACTGCAAGCGGTTCTCTTCTCATATAAAGCACAACCGAGAATTGTCCCGACGATTCTCGGAGTCCTTTCCCGGCCTGTACTCTCCCGTCCCCCTTACATCCCCCCTGCATCTTTCGTCCCGGCCCCACACAGCCTTCAGGAGCGCCGATCAGTCCAAGTCGTGCCGACCATCTCGGTCCGCTTAAGCCCCAATGACAACTTCCCGCTCATCCCCAGCCATACATTCGGATGCAGCATCGGATTCTTCCACCGTGCTTTACGGCCACGAACCATTCGATACTTTCCAGTCTCGTGTCCTCGATTTCGCCCTCCATAAGATCTGGCCCGATGCCGACCCCGATGAGATCAATGTGGAGTGGATGGCCGGCGGCTCGTACAATCGTGTAATCGGTATATCTCGGCAGCCCGTTGAACAGCCTGACCTCCATGTCCAGTACATCGTACGCATCCCCCGGTTTGGCTATATGAAAGTAGATAACCAAGTCGCCACTCTACGTCTTCTACGCCAACGCGGAAGAATCCCAGCCCCTGTTGTCATTTGCTTTGACCAGACGGACGATAACGAGCTCGGTTCCCAGTACATGGTCCAGAATCGAGTTCCGGGATTCGCCTTGGCGTCGGTGTACCCGAGGCTTGTTCACGAGGAGAGATGCCGGGTCGCTCGGGACCTGGGTCGTGTTTACTACGAGATGCTAGCTACTTATAGCGATGCGCCTGGTGCCTTAGTGTTACCAATAAATCACACGGGGAAACTTGAGCTCCTACCGTGGCAACGCCCAGCTGTTCCGTGGACTAGAGAGTACAACGACTCGCCCGTACCCCAAGATATCTATGAGTTGCTGGTAGACATATTCGTAGCCCGGAAGAACCTCGATCGAAGGCGATGGCCCGAGGCAACTGCTCGTCCACGCCTCATGGATCAGTTTTGCAATATGGCCTCCGAACTCTCAGAAGGAGGATGGCTCACTAACTGCTACGTGTCACTAGCTCACCTCGATCTAGAACCACGCAACATTATAGTCGATCTGACGTCTATCACAGAGCCGTCTATCATTTCCGCTGTTGTTGACTGGGACAGTGCTGTCTTTGCTCCACAATTCATGTGCTGTAAGCCGCCTGTCTGGCTATGGACATGGTTAGATGAAAATGACGACGACGGCGAAGATCCCGACGAGCGCTTGGCTAATGAAGAGCCACCAACACCAGAAGGACGTCAGCTAAAGCGACTCTTCGAAGAATCTGCTGGTCCGGATTACCTTCGATTTGCTTATGCGCCATCATATCGGCTTGCGAGGCAGCTTGTCCGCCTTGCAATCGAGGGCATACGTTCCCGCGAAGCCCTTAAGGAAGCTAGGGAGATGCTAGTAGAGTGGTCGGCCATCCGTGATTTCGAACTCCTATACTGAGAAAGGTGGGGGTGAATTCCATATAGAGACAGGGAATATTCAGTCATGAAACCGGCAAACTTAGCGTTTATCTGCCAGCTCTACATGTAGCACGGTTCCATTCGTGTTGAACAGTGATATCCCGATGTAAAAAACCAACACCGTACATGGTAAGGTACCTGTGGAAGAAATAGCTGCTCTAGTTGCCCATCTATATTTACACAACTCCCAAAATAAAAAAAGGTACTTATTATTAAACGGCAATATCAGAAGAACATGTCTTCCATAAGACCGTCGGGTACTTGATTCTTCGACTAATTCGTTACCATGGCCGCCAATATCCTGGTCTCTTGACACTTGCACTCGCCAACTCGAGGAGGCCATGAATATCCGAAACCCACCGGCATGATGAGTTAGATAATTAGGTAGGATCATGTCACGAATAATATTCCTAACGTCCACGGTACTAACACGGCGGATTAGGCGACCAGATTCATAATCTCGATGGTCGCGTAGCAACCAATATAGAGGGGTTTGCTAAGGCTTTAGTTCCGATCATGAGGTTACTATTACTAGATTCTTGAGATTCAGTCAACAAGGGCTCATTCCCTTCAAACTGCCGATTTCTTCGTTCACTTCCTAGATGTGCGGAGCGAAGCAATGTATTATACTAGGCACTTCCCTCGAAGATCAAATCCTAAATGGTTGTCTGTAACCGCACCACCTCAACTTGTATTATCCAAGGTGG
This sequence comes from Hypoxylon cercidicola, assembly GCA_022578845.1. Classification (NCBI taxonomy): domain Eukaryota; kingdom Fungi; phylum Ascomycota; class Sordariomycetes; order Xylariales; family Hypoxylaceae; genus Hypoxylon; species Hypoxylon cercidicola. The sequence continues at coordinate 2,786,297 of MU399494.1, read as the reverse complement.
AGGGGATCTGCAGTCACTCTCTCGTTATGTACCCAGAGATCTCCGCCATTGATGCGTGATTTGGGCTGGTAATCCTTAGTCGGAGAGATTCAAGGAGAAGCGATCCCGCTTTCCGTGTTGTCTGTCAGACAGCGCGTTCATAATTTATATATGATGATATATTTGTCATCATTTACCTCGAAATTCTGGGAGCGAATCTATAGTATCAGCAGGTCTTTTAAAACGAAGTGAGTTTATAGAGTGGCGCGTTTCGAAGAAACCAGTTAACAAAATGAAGTCGTCTCACGAATTCTCATTATTCTCAAACCCTGCATATACCTCAAGTAGTAAGTACAACGCTATCATTATTGTATTATATTACCGGTAAGAATCTTCCTCAGTTTTTGTCATAAAGTGAAGCGATAGAAAAATGATTAGAATCGTAACCATGGTCAGAGCGACCAATTATGTATCGCTGTTCGAGTCGGAAATTGACTCGTCACTGATATTCGCTTCGCCACGATCTAGCCTTGATGCGATTGGACAGGCTCACGAAAGCTGAACTCAGGCCGGTTTCCCTGCGTCGCAGATCCATACTTAACATACTTCAAGCTGCATTGGAAGTTCAGCTTCAGGGGAACAATGCTGTACCGAAGAGCCCCTTGTCTTGCTCTAAAAATGCTTCTTAAAAGATGCCATGTCCGTGTTCTGCGGATGCTTCTTCAGGGTAGATTTTGGAATCCAGGGGTTTAGATCGCGAACCAGGAATATGGAACCGTCCGACGCGACTCATCGTACGATCCTCCCCAGGATGAGCTTCGATAGTGGGGACGACTTCGATTTTGCACCTTTCCTCCAAGACGACGATGGAGGTAGCTTTCCAGCGAGCGGAGGTGCTTCTGGGTCTGCCCCGGCTTTGAACAATGAACTGGGTCTATCCAACATTCCGCCTCCAGAGGCCACTGCCAGCAACAATTCGATTCACAGGCATCGACAGGAACGACGAGGTCATACCAAAAGCCGAAGAGGATGTTACAACTGCAAAAGACGCCGCATCAAGGTACGCAATCAAGGCTCTGAGCTGGTCGGGCGTTACGGTTTGGTTGCTGACGTCGAGATATTCAGTGTCAAGAAACTCGGCCGGCTTGCGGCCACTGTGTGAAGACGGGGTTGAGATGCGAGTATCCAGCAACTCCTCAAGTCGTCCACCAAGTATGGATTCCTTATCGTTGTCGACGAAGTGCGACTAACAGCGAGACCAGCCGCGGCATCAGGTCCCTCTTTTCAGCCTCCAAGACATGCGCTTCTTCCAGCATTTCTTGCTGACCTGCTTCCCACATCACCCGCTGGGAAACGAGACGATCTGGACTCACGAGGTTCCGTGTCTATCCCAAACTGTATGTGTGTAAGAGATGCCAATAGTCATGGAGCTGATGATACTGATGATTCTATCGATAGCATGAATATCTCATGCATGCTGTCCTTGGCCTCGCTGCGTCCGATCTCATGACCCAGGATTCTAGCCTCGTCACGTTCGCGATGATGCACCGGGTAAAGGCGATCAACGCTATCAAGAGGAGTCTAAGCGATGTCCCGAAGATGGATACATTTGAAGAGGGAAACGCACTTAGTATGTCCTTTCCTTTACTGGGTTTCAAGACTTTCCCGAAATTCTACTCGAAGACCTGCCCTGGAGGCGCACATATCACTGTGATCAGTTCCTAAACCATGACTTTGAGGCTCAAAGGATTCACTTAGACATCTCAAGCTAACCTGTCTGGCTAACAGTAGCCACCTGCTTCGCACTCACGTTCCAGTCCATCGTCCTAGACGACGGCATGGCCGAATACATGACGTTCATTCGCGGTATTGCACTGGTCTCTATGCACATGTACGGCAAGGGCGTCAAGTTTCTCTTCAGCAACCTGCAGCATCTTGATACGTCCGCGATACTGAAGCCGCACATGGACGCCCTGCCCCTCGTGCGGCGTGAATTGGTGGACATGGCCGTCGCGGGCATCCACGGCCTCGAGCCACTCTGCACGCACCAAGTCGAGGTCGAATACTACAAGCTCATCCTCGAGATAGCCGAGGCTCTCTACACCGACTCGTTCCTGGGTAAGTTACCTAGCTCCTCCCGATCTACATCTCTACTTCGCGCTCCCTTCCTCCCCGGTACTTTAGCTTCCCAAGGATCAATACCTACCATGATCAATAAGCATAACAGACCATGTCTTTCTACCTACCTACTCTAGAACTTTCTAACACTCTCTACCCCCTCAAAGCCTACAGGACGCTCTCCAAGCACTACGGGTGGTGGATGCAGATCCCGCACGCGCAGTTCCGGCACCTGATCGACGCGGGCCGCCCGACGTGCACGCTGCTGGCGGCGCACTGGATCGCGCTGAAGCAGGTGATGGCGCCCGTGACGGAGACCGAGTACCGCGTGCGCGCGCGGGAGCCCGAGCGGTCCGGCGCTGCTGGCGCTGGCGACAGCAGCAACAACTCCTCCTCTTCCTCCTCGATAGACCACGGCATGGTGCGCTGGCTCAAGCATCTCAACCGCCAGGTCGACGTCCCGCACCGAGCGTACAACGGCGTACGTGACACCCCTTCCCCCCTTCGAGATGAGACGGGGTTTCTTTCGAGCCCCCGATTCTTTTTTTACTCGTCGATGACGCACCGCTAACTTGCGCTGTTCGTAGTGGCCCGTCTGGGTCGAAACCCAGCTCGACAAGGACGCGAGGGCATTTGGCAGGACGAGGGCGTTTGGGAAGACGGCGCCGAGGATCTAAGCAGGGTCCGGCCCGCGACGCCCTTGACATAGGTCGCTTGCTTTGCAAGTTCAGTTTCGAGTAGGTACTTACGAGTTTGACGATGCTAAATCCCCGCCTAGGAAAAACTGACTATAATCTTACAGATATTTCTTTCGCATCTCTCAACTAGAAAAGAAGAAGAGGGAAACTCAGTAGCGTGGGCGGAACCCCTGTCCCCATCCCGACGGATGAAGGTCTCGGACAAGGCCGGCCCGTCCACACCGCGACGCCATACCTACCTACCTAACCTACACCACCCACCACGAGATCCGCCTACTCCGCTCGTCGCTCCGGGATGCCGCCACGTCATTCCTTTCGGGCCGCGTCATTGTCCAACGGCGCAGTCGCCTGTATTGCCTACCATCTACGAACAAAACTTGCTTGCCGTGCGGGGATTCTCCCTGCCTACCTAACGTGAGGCGAGCTGGCCGGATCCAGCCGTCGCTTACACCTTGCCATGCCTTACCTTGAGACATTCATCCTATCGTTCAGCTTTTACCTGTCACCCCGTGATTCCCCCCGCTCGTATCTCGCACCCTCGGACTTCGAGCTGCGGACGGGAGAGACGCGGAGCGAAGACGTGGCAGAGGTGATGGATCTCACCCATGAGGCTCTAGACGCAGACGAATCTGACTCCGCGCAGTCGACGAGGTTTTTGGTTGGGTTTCTAAACTTGTCTTCGAGATGACACTCTAAGCATAAGCGTAATCAACTTACGTAATAAAGTCGTCTTCTGTTAGCGATTAGTCACTTAAAATAGGGGGAAGGGAATAGGGGAATAGGGGAATAGGGGAAAAGAAGATCATATCAGACTGATAAAAGTAGTTATTACTACTATAGGGGCTATAAGGGTTTTGAAATTCGTTCCATCATAAAAGTTCAAACTTGATAATTGTAATATCTTATTCGCTCAACCGCAACCGACCTGCATCAGCCAATGGTTGTGTCTCGAACTCGGCGCGTCTAACATAAAGCAAGCTAGAAGGGCATCGCACAGACAGAACGTAATATATAACATGACTGTGAAAGCAGTATGTAGTACGGGGGGTTGCCCGAATTGTTTTCTTTACAAGTAACCATCATGAAAATACCCAAGCCCGGACGGTATGGACGCCTACCACACTGTCCACATGATAGGACCAAAACGCTACAGTCAAGAACCAAACAAGATAAATATAAGGTGATAGAAAGAAGGAAACGGGGTTCAGGCTGCCACAGGGGCGGCGAGGGTCTGGGCAGTTTCGCGTACGTTTGCCACAAACGCAGCGGAGAATCTATAGATTTCGGCAACGGTGGATAACATCGACGGAGCGCCGTTGAATAACATGGTGCCAAGTATGAAGACCAGAATAGGAATCTATGTGCAATTATTAGTATCAATGCTCCATCGAAGGGGACCCGAGCTACTCACCCAGACAAACCAGAGCATCTTGTCGCTGCTGCCGGTCTTGAGCCTCTGAGCATGGGCTCGCTGAAGATGCTCTTGCTGTTCCTTGGTGATGTTGCTCTTGCGCCCGATCTCGAGGAGCGCGGGCACTTCTTGCGAGTGCGATTGAGAAGCCTCTAATACTTCCGACGTGGCTTGGTCAAAGCGAGCAGCACACTTCTCGTCCGCAGCGGATTCCACCACCGCGGCTGCTAACGACTGCTGCTTGATATCAAGTCTCTTCTGGGGAAAGATATCATCGTATGCTGGCGGAGACTCCTTAGCGCCGAAGAAGGGACGATCCCACCATTTATTATCGGCGTCGCGCGGAGATTGCTCATCTGCCGAGCCGGGGCGTGGGCCACGGATATTAGGGACAAAAGAGCTAATGCGCTGCATAACAGGAGCAGAGTAAGGTAGATACGCTTGGTAATCCGGAAGCACAGGCATCATAGGTAAGGCTGGCATTTGCATGTGCGGCATCTGAAATTGAGGAAGATTCTGAAAATGCATCGCCATCGACTGCTGCCACTGCTGTAGCTGCGTCGCGAACTGTTCTCGGAGAGCTGCCACCGATTGGCCCGGTGTCTGAGGGCTATCATCGTCGTTGGTCCGCTGCACCATGTCTCGTTGCTGTTGAGTAGCTGAGAAATCAGGCCGTCTCATACCAAACCAGTTGATGTTTTCCGCGTCACTATCGGATGAGTCGTCCTCGCTATCATCGCTACCGTCCACCGAGTCGAAGATGTCCGACGTAAACTCCTCACGGTGTGCTGGAGTCATTGGAGTCTGGTCCCACAAGGATGCAAGAGAGCTGGAACTGGCAGGCCTACTACTAGGAATAGAGCCAGGAACGGAGCCGCTGCTTCGGGATCTGGAGTGGTTTTCAACCCGTCGGAGAACTCGAAGCACCTCGTTAGATCGAGCAACGTCAGTAGGAATTAGACCCGAGAGACTTCGCATGTTTGGATCTGCTCCTCTAGTAATGAGATGCTGTACGATTTCCGGATGGTCATTCATCGCCGCCATATGTAGGGGCGTAAAACCACCCTTATCTCGGATGCCTACGCTAGCCCCACGTATAAGGAGACCAGTTACAACTCGGCTGAGTCCAAGAGAGCAAGCCAGATGAAGCATAGTCTGTCCGCTTGACCTCCTGAGGTCGAATCTCGCCCTGTTGGGGCTCTTGTCCGCATCGATCAGCTTGAGAATTCGAAGAAGTTCCGTTTCTACGGATTCGGAGAGATCCTGTTCACGGTTGCCGTAGCTGTTGTTTGGGGCTTGGTTTCCTCCGAATGAAGGACCCCACGAACCACGGCTCGGATTGCTAATGACATCTCTTGCGAAACCTGTGAGATCTGTCACTTTTTCGTTCATTTTGAGACCCAGAACGGTGAGTGCCGTTCTTATCAAGCGAGTTTCGTCATCATCGATATATCTGAATAGCGCTTGCTGATTGCCACTAAACTGCTGCTGGGGCACGACGCGCGGGTGCCTGATGGATACCATGACAACTCCCGCAACTGGAGACGGAGGGAGAAGGCAGACGAGGGACGTCTCGCCCCAGTAAGTCGTTGTAGCTGCCCGTTGCTCCCCGAACCAGACCTCGAGTCCAGCATTTGTAAAACCGCTGCCGAGGATCGTCACCTCGATACCACCTGACTTGGGTCCCTCGCCGGGAATAATCTTGTAGATCATCGGTTGCGGAGTTCTATTCGAATTCAGTGCTGCCGTGACGTTATTAAAAAGATTTTGCTCTATTTGCGCATGTGGCATGCTTTGAACGTTATTTCTCAGACGACTGGGACTCGGGGCACGGCTGGCATGAGCCGAGGCTGGCGCAGAAAACATCTGCATGGCGTCGTAGCTCATATTCCGATTCCCTGAAGGGAGACCCGAAGGTAGGATGAGCTGTTCTGTAGTACTATTAGGGGTAAGAGGCCCTGCTTGGAAATGCTGTCCCATGTTGAGGTTTGGCTGCTGTCCATGAAATAGGGGGTCCGGACCCATTGAATGAGTTGCCATAAGAGGTGAGAACGGCGATGTGGCTGCTGATGACATGGCCGATTCGTTGTGCGCCGCCGAAGACATCGACGGTGACTGACTTTTCTCCAGCCTAGTGTCGAGTCTCGTCATCGTTAGACGGCTAGGCACCTTGACAGTTCCGCTCGCTCTTCTCTTTTTGGACGAGACAGCAGGAGGACTGGCCGGAGATCCTTGCCTGGATCCATTACGGGACGCCGTGACAGGTACAGCTTGGGGATGATTATTGTTGACCGAGGCGGGCGGAAATGCGTAGGCCCCGTTTTGCACCAATCCCTGGAGGTCAGAGGCAGAATGAGATGGGTGAAATGACAAAGGAGCCTCCACATTTTTGACGTCGTTAGTCGTATTCAGCGGCGGCGCTCCTATTGCTGGTACGGAAGCGTTGCGAGCCTGTCCTGGTACAGAAGCATTGGAAGCCGGTGTGGTCACGGGGACATGTGTTTTATGGTCGTCAGTGATCATGATAGAAGATGATTCCTTCTGTGCGATAAGGTTGCCTTGGTAGTCCTTTATGGTGAAGATGACCTGGAATCCCAGCTTCTCCTGGTGGTGGCGACAATAGCAGGCGATACGCATCGGTACATCTACCGTGACGGTGTCATCCGGAACCGCGACATCACGTGGCCGAGCTTGTATCGGATCGGCCATACCAGGCGTGACGGCTTGCCATTCCTTTACTTCGTTTGTGTTGAAAACAATGGCTCGCTCGTGCTCATATAGATTCCACATTTCCTCTTCCTCTGGCTTCCTATTCTTTTTGCGGGCAGCACGTTTTCGCTCCCGACCTATACAGCCATCACATATCCGGACTTCGCCGCCATTCTGAGGCTTGCGCTCTTCATCATCAACGTCGTCTTCTGATCGACTCAGAGGAGCCGCTGCAGCCCGTTGAAACGCACGCTGTCTCTTTTCCGGGTCCATCATAGCGCTTGTGCATACTAGCATTGTATATAGCTCGAGCATGTCGGAAGACGGCTCCGGTGGATCAGGTTTTGCTAGTAGTTTATGCTTCGCAATGGTGTGAGTCGGCAGGTGAAGCGTCTTGATGCCCGGGGGGATATGGTGCATGGTTAGCTTGATAGGGATCTGGGTCTCCACTCGAGACTTCATCGGCGTTGTATGAACTACTAGTCTCGGCCGCGGCCGCGGGGGAGATTGACTTAACATCATATGTGGAGGAAAGGATGGGTGATCGTGCCCCATCGGATCAGGTCCGATGTGCGACGCCAAACCATTATGTATGCCTACCCCAGGTGACCACATATTATTTCGAAGGTCTTCGTTAAAGTGGCCTTCAGGAGTGGGTGCTTGATAGAACGCCGCTGCTGGTGAGGTTTCTTTGCTAATCACCATGTTTGACACTGGTGAGTCTTCTCGCGAGTCACTTATCGGCAGTCCATTCGCTGATTTCGTGCGTGAGTGTTGCTAGATGCCAATTAGTTTAAACCAAAATAGCCGGGTTTGAGCAGGATACGAACCGATTGCGCCTTGGGAGTGCCTTTGATTTTCTTGAAAGCCGGTCCTCTAGACGTGAGCGTGCTTGTATCTGGAGCATTTCCCGAAGCACCGTCGATGTCGAAAAATGTGTGCATGTCCATGTTCGTGGGATCCATGGTGTCAAACATGAAGTTCGAGTCGTTGTGCTTCAGATCATTTTCGAAAGCACTGGGCGGGAAGGAGTCCTCCGTCATTACCACGTCTGTCGAGGATGGAGTGGTTTTCGGCGAATTGGAAATGCCACTAGCTCGGGAAGAGGAAGCCGAGGAGGATGAGCCACGATGAGACGGAAGCGCAGAAGGGTAGCTGGACGGCATTCCGTTTGGATGAGATTGCGCAGCAGGACCAGGAAACAACTTCGGGCCACCGAGTACAGACGTCGAAGGAAATTTATAATTCATGAAGCTGCCGAAGGGGTAGGACGTGTATGGGGGATTTTGTATGGAGTTTTGTATAGGATTTTGGGTATCATCCACGTCGTTAAGATCAAATTCGTTATTGAACTCGAAAGACATATTCGCATCGGGGCCGAACGTGTTCCTAAAGAACGTGGAGGGATTAGGATCCGCCATGGCAAAGTATAGTCGGTTGTCCTGCGGTAACGATGGGCTTGTCGTGTGTCGTGATTTTCCAAAGTTATCAATCAATATTCGATACAATCTCGATTAGATGGAGTCTTCGTAGGTTTCGACAATATGTCTCTAGGGACGAAGATGTGACAAGTCTATTGAGGTTACAGAAACATTTCGATTTCTCTACCTTGGCCCGGTGGATAGCGGATATGTGAATAGACGAGGTTGGCGGTCCGAGTTCTCAACTCCCGTCTTCAATTGCGCTGCAAGTGGACAAATTTCTAGCTTCAATTGAAGACTGGACTCGAATAGTGCGATAATCGAGACTTGGAGCAGTGTACCGAGGACGCGACAGATGTGTGGTTAACAGTCAAGGGGGGAGGGTCGGTGAAAAGTTGCGGTAAGTGGGAAACTCAGTTGTGTGTTTGCTTCATTCAGAGTACAACCACACATAGGATGATTCCCGTTATCAGGATTCGGATCTGACAGGACCAATTGGCGAATTCTGCTGGCGAGGTGGATAGGAGGGTATTCCGTCACTTCGCTGTCATTCTATCAACCGGGGACGTGGTTGTCCAGCGCGGTCAGAACCCTGGGGGATGGAGAAAGAGGATTTAGACAAGAACGCAGTATTTGCCGGGCCCTAGTCGAGGATGGAAGAACACTGAGCTTTAGTCAGTCATGTGGAGTAGGTTGGCTTAGGAGTGCTGGGCGTACAGGAACTCCTGGGCGTAGGTACTACTATGTAATTAGCACTAAAATCTTGTGCGGCAGCCGACTAGCCGCCCCTAGCTCACTCTACCTAAATAACCGGGGCTTGTCCCATATCTTTTTCCATCTTTCGCCTTTTTTCTTTACAGTTTACTGTCTTCCCGCAGGACAAAAAATGTTAGCATCATAGCACTTGGCCTGTAGTAATCCTACACAGCTCCCATAGCGAAATGGGAAGACTCATGGTAGTATAACATCCTACGTCAAGACAACATTGGATGCCAACATTGGATGCCGACATACTACAGAATATATCATATGTACCTACCCTAAGCCTAAGCCATCTCATCTTTGCTCTACGTCTCTACATGGTTTTTGCGTGTGCGTCTCGCGTCCGCCTCCCACACCTTCAGTCCTAACTAGGAAAACCCCCGACTATTACCAGAACTTCGGTGTTTTCATGTTCGACTCTCTGACTATCGCCGGTCATCGGGTCATCGGTGCTGACCATCACAGCTGTAGCACATCATCCAAAGCTATGACTACGGAAGGAATCTCTCGAAGTACCTCTTGTAAGCCCGATACACCGCTTGCCTCCTTGGTGTATGTTTTGTATTTTGGCCAAGCCAAGCCATCTTATCACACCAGTCCTACCGTACTCGAGGGCGTCTGTCCACTTACGTCGACATGCTGTTTCTTGACGTCTCTTGTGAAATTTTAGGATTTCTTCTTAGTCAGAGCCATGAGACTATATTTACTGTATTTCAAATTTATGTAGTACGAAGTCACACAAAATACAAGACACAAGACACAAGACACAAAGATACAATTCGTAATCCTGATTTCTAATTGTATCCAGCCTACCAAGCAACACTTTAGCTGAACTAGAGATAGGATGAAAACTAGCTCATCAGGGTCCCAACTTCGCGCCAGTGTATTATGTATGCGCTGGTGATTCTGATGGATGGCGACCCCTGCGCGCGAACGGTCTACATTATCTTCCTCGCTCCGGAAGGTCGTTGTTCTACCGCTGACATGCCAGGAACGGGTCCTTTATCGAAGTAAGCGGTTCCCGCAAGCCCGCTTGTGCGTATACGTGTCTTGCCTTTTCCGCCAATCGCATCGGTCGAATCGCATCAATCCAATCCGCACCCACCCGTGACAGTCCCCGATAGCGAAACCCCGTTCGTCTCCCGCCCTACGAACATGGAGGGTTACAGTGGTATAAGCACCTTCTCTGCCATCATTAGAATGTGTCTAGAATGGGTCAGAGCAGACAGAATGGGTTACCTCCACCCTCTCTTCTAGACCTAGACCTGCTTCTAACCTCCCTACGCATATTTTGTCCGCACCTTTCCTACCCATTTCTTGCCGCAACTTTCTGCGCCTAGCCACCGGACAAACAGTGTCGATGGACAACCGGCATAACTCCATGTACTATTTGATATATATATGCAGTACTACATGTGGTGCTCGCCTACTGCGTGTCTATGCAGATATTAATTTACGTAGGGGATCATGTCGGTTTTGTAGATAATACGAGACTATCCTGGCCGGGTTTTTTATTTTATTTAGCCAAATGCAGCTTCTTACACATCCTGCATCCGTCGTATGAGCCCATAGTTGAGGTGGGCAGCTCGAAGAGATCAGCAGATGCTCGAACATACGCATGGACTGCCGTTAAGCATGTCTCAAATCAACTCCCTGGGGGTGTGGGAAGGTCTATTCGAAAGGGCCAGATAGAGCGCGAGGAGTCAAGATGGAATATGCGCGGGGGTTGCCCAACCTGCAAGACGCTCGGTCGATGGTCAACGGCCGGTGCTCGGTCGCCATCTTTCGAGGCTGAGATATAAAATAAAAAATAAAAAATAAAGATCTGTTCAGACTACATCCCTCAAATCCCCGTGTCGATCCAGGGTCTAATGCTGACGAGGCTGGGCCAAGCTAAGGCCAAGGCATCCAATTGTCCCGTGGGGACGGTCGCCTCTAGCATATCGAGGCTCATCAGCTGATGGCATGTACATTGGGGCCGATTCGGGCAGTTTGCCTTGAGTAAGCCGAATATGATTACTGTAACCGTCGAACCCGGACGTCCGTCTGATGTTGTAGTTGACATCACCGGAGTCCGAAACAAACGAATGAAGAGCAATAACCAAGCTTTGTCTTGGACCCTGAAATCATAGCTTGACAGACCTTAGCGCCACGATACTCTTATTAAATGTTGACGATATCAGATATCTATCTAAATCTACAGACGCAGAATATCAAATCCAATTACCAAGATGGAAGCTCTCAAGTGTCACATGCCCGGTGGCACCTCGAAACCTCGAAACTAGGTTAGAATAGAATATCTTCCGTGATTTTGACCATTCCACCTAAATGCCACCCTGCTTATTGTTCCCACTGTAGAGAACACACAGGCAATGTATATTGCTACCTTCTGAGTTCCAATTTTGAGTTTTTCTGACAGACTACACGCTGGATGAAAGAGGATTGTCAAGGTATCCATCCGGTGTAAAATGACAAATCGATCACAACTCTGTGGCAACATGTCCATCAGGCTCTTGAGATACTTGGTCATCTGTTGTAGCTTCGTCGGGAAAGCGAATCGTGCGGTTAGGTAGGTTCGGTGAGGGAATGTCTGCGGGCGACTGGGGTTCTTCTGGACGTCTAAGACTCGCATCGAAATTATCACAATGCTCAGTTGTTTCACTAGCGTTCAACCCGCTCGAAGCGGGAGGTCTAGTCGCCGCGGGCTCAGGAATGATAGAACCGCCAATCCTAAATACGGGCCGCATAGACACTGAGCGAGACGCGGACCGCGACTCGGTGGGAGTATTGACCCCTGTATTGTCTCTCGAGCGGGTCAGCGGTAATGACCGGCTAGTCAACTGGGCGGATATAAGAATGTTTGGCGAAGATCTTGACCTCGATATAGTACGAGGTAAGTAGAATCCGAACTTGCCCAGGGGGATACTGAGCCCGTGAACAACCTTGCAGGAAGTCAGTTCAGTACTAGCAACGTGTCAGACTAAGAAGGCCGCTTACAACACTGCAAACTACCATGAACCAGACTAGAACCGACACATCCTCCTGGAGATTAGCCACGTCCCATCTTGGTGTGCTTCCTTCATCGGGATTCAATGTAGCGACAAATTCCAGCGTCACGAATAGGTAAAAGATAGCCGAGCAACCAATCGGTCCGAAGAAGCCCATGAAGATGGCTTCCCGTAAACCATCTATCTGTGGAATTTTCTTATAAAGTAATAGGATAAACGGAAGACGCCTAAATAGCAGTATCAAGATTCCTAGGGCGATCAATCGGCCAATTGGGATGACGCCATTCGCGACAAAACTATGCCACTAGAGTTCCATTAGAATTCATTACCTTAGGTAGGGTAAGTCTTAAGGGATAACTGTATTATCATCTAAGCCTCTTCGTAACGAGACTTTAGAGCAGACACGAAACGAAATAGTTCCCATCTAATGCAACAGATGAGTTGACAAGGAGCTAAAGGTATACTTACAGGGCACACAACACCATACCACATAAATATAGTTACGTTGAGAAGCATATCGATGGTCGGTTGGAGCGAACTAAGGAAAGCCATACAGTTAGTGCACCATGCTACTAGACCAGGTGAGATCAGCTAAAGCATACTGCGCTGTAGTCAGTAAACAAGACCTCAAGTTATCGGAGGAGTATAGACTACACGAACCTCATCGAGTGTTTCTAGGCGGAACCAATCATCCCAAGTGAAGACGTTTCCAGCGATAAAGCATGCTAGAATATCGTCGCTTCCGATCATGCCACAGGTACCGGTGATAAAGAGGGCAAGCGACAAGGCGAAAACGAGAAAACTCTCACGGTCGACGAACTTGCGTTCCTCGCAAAAATGGAGTAACTCCTTGGCGATCCAGCCGACGACGGCACCGTAGACCACACTGAGAAGAATGGTATATCCCCAGGTCTCACCGAACCATAGGCCTACAGCGAGACCGGCACCTCCCGACTCACTAGCACCACCGTCGCCGATGTATTTGATGAGGTATAAGGCCAAGAACAAGAAGGGGTACCCGAGCCCATCATTAGCGCCGGATTCCGCGATGATAATCTTTTGAAGATCCTTGGGGATGTTGTGATCAGCAAACCTTCCCTTCACGATGACATTCGATAACACGGGGTCGGTTGGCGTAACGCAGGCCCCAACCGCAAGCGCATGGAGGAAGGGTAAGTTCGGTACCAGGCCCCAGACAAGGAGGCTCGTTGCCAACCACATCGCCGTCATCATCGGCCCCAAGAGCAGGGCCAATGGCTTCCATTTTGTCTTCAAGTAGCGACTCGGCAGCTGAACTCCGGCAAGGACAAGTTGGACCCCAAGAACAAGGCGAGTGAAATACAAGGTCTGCGGTGAGAAGGATTAGCATCGGCCATTTGAATCATAAGCTCTCCATGGACTATAAGACGTATATGTGTTGCTTGTAAGGTAAGTAAACCAATCATTCTAGGTAAGATGGTCATCTAGGGGATGAGGATGAATAAATCTACGAAGCCCGCTTACGATCGCATTTATATTTTCTTCCGAGCCTGCATAGTCGAAAGGTCGGACAAAATTAGCACCGTGGGGTGAGAAGGCAACGCCGGCCATAAGAGATATGACTAAGTCGGTCGTCAGTATTGTCAGTATTGTGTGCGTAGCGTATGTACTCGGTGAGAGTATAGAAACTGTCAACACTTACGAGCCTCAGACAGGTAGAAATTCTCCTTCAGCAGATAGCTCACTAGACCAAAAAGCGATATCCATCCCCCCAACACGCCGACCACGATGTTGAAGTTCGTGAGAGCGAGAGTGGGCATCTTTACCAAGTTTTAAGTAACGCCCGAATCGTCCTTGCACGTACGCAAGGCAGGTAAGCAATGGTATGCCGGCGAAATGAGTGTTATTGAATCATTTGGCTGAGATGGAAATGCAATGGACCTCAATAGCCCTGCCACTTTGATCACCTATTGCGACGAGGTGGTAGATAGGCGTACGACCAACTCGGAAGTGCGGTCCTTCAATGTCTCCAACACAGTAAGGTCTCCCTTTTGAATTTCCTTGGATCGTCTCAGCAGGCGATGTGAAGTTGTTGATTCGATCACGAGGCACCAGTTACCACTAACAGGTAGCCAAGTTGATTACGTGCAGAAGCTACAAGGTAAGTTGTATACCTCATGCAAGGTATATAATGTATAAGTACGTGGCAGGGTGGTAGGTGTGAAGCAAGGAAGAGAGAAAATCGGATGGACTGATGAGAGCTAGAACACTTATAGGCTCCGCTAATTAACCTACCTTAGGTACCCGTACGTAAGATCGATGACGGGCCTTGGCAGACCTTGATACCTGATGCCATGTTACACAACCAAAACAGAGAATCACGGGCAGTCTGCAACGAGTTACACAAATTAGATTGCATTTTCACATGTCAGATCTAATTGGCGATGTCTATAGTTATTGTTGTAAGTAATAGTAATTTAGCCAACGCCATTATACCAAACCTACTATAATCACAAGCACACGAGAACTCGTAAAACAGGAGGTAGTGGTTAGGTAACTAGCGACAGAGTATCATTGTAGACAGCGTATTCCTAAAGGGGGCCTGTCAGCTAAGCTTATTGCTGCAAAGGTAGCAGCTCGTACGACGCTACCAATTTGACGAGCCGTGTGCCGATGCGTGCATGCGGCCTGAAGAGCCGAATAGAAAGGAGGAAGACATCGCAATCCCCAGGATGGTATCATTCAGTACTACCCGGCACCAACACCATAAACCTATCAACGCGCAGTCTGTCGTGTATATCTGGCACGTAATAGTCCGTATACGAATCATCGTTGAGGTTAGTATTCACGCCTTTCGCTTCGCGCCTCTGACAGCAAGTTCGTCTGCCGCTATATTCCCAGCAGTATCCGAGTGGCCCTTCACCCATCGCCACAACGGTTTCGTGCCACCCGCTCCGATGCGCTCCTGAATCTTCGCCAAGATGGCCTCGACTATATCTCTATTCTTCACCGGTCCGGTCGCGGTCATCCAATTGTTCTTCTGCCAATTTATGGACCACTCGTCCACACAGCTAATCGCGTACTTGCTGTCCGAGAAGATGCGTATTTTCTGGTCGAGCGGCACCCTTTCTAGGGCACGAAGAACCGCCGTCAACTCGGCCCGCTGATTGGTCTGGACTTCGCCTTGTAGACGCTCCGAGACGTTTCTAAGGCCCTGTGTTAATATGTCGTCTTTTGAGTAGTAAAACTTCACACTGACCTTTCATCGCCTTCCCCAAACCAGACTCCGACTCCGGCAACGGCACCGATGCGACCATTAGAAAGGCTGCTACCATCCGTATATACATGTAGGACGTCGGGCTCGTCTAGGACTTGAAGACTTTCGGCGGTTGCAGTTTTCTTGCTCTTCTTCTTGGGCGGTTGTTCACCGCCGTCGCCGAGTGTTGCCTGGGCAGCTGCATCTCCGTGCGCCCGAATATAGTTCTCCGCATCCTCACGCGTATCGAATCTCTTGTACTTGGGGCCTTTCCATCCCTTGATGGCGAGTGACGCCGTATCCCAGTCGGTGTAGACGCCCGGTTCCCTACCGATGGCTACGGCATAGTATCTCTCCTCGCCCGGGGTCGTAGATGATGTTTTCTTGCCGGCAACATACGCTTCGGCATCTTCTCGGCTTAGGAAGGACTTGTCTGCGAAACAGCTGTTAGCCTAGATTAGCACGGGTGGTCAGTCTGCTCGCGCACATGAAGCTCCTCTGAATCCTGCGATCTGCTCCTGGCATTCCGGCCAGGTCAAATAAACACCCGGTTTGGCGCCAGCCCTTACAGCGTAATATTTTTGCGCACCAGCCTCAATCTTACGTTTCCTGCTCGTCTTGGCCGGAGCTGGGTTGGTAGGTTGCGAAGGTGGTTTCGACGCCTGGCCTTTCCTCGTGCTGTTGACCGGCATGGTGAATAGCGGAATTATGTAGTTTTCAATGCTGATGAGATATTACTTGTCCATAGCAGTGTGCAGGAGACCAACCGCAGAAGATGGCGGTACTTGTCTCAGATAGGCGGCTTTGTCGCGGGTGACGATGATGGTGCGGGTTGCAGAAGACGCAAAGATGCTTGGAAAGCGGTGTTAAAAAGTCAAAGGAGTATCATTTTCATTGAAGACAGACTATTCACACCACACCACAGGTCAAAGGTGGTTTCCGTTCCCGTCAAGACCTATTCCTTCTTTTATTTTTTATTTTTGCGACGTGAACAAATGGAGGTGGTGCAGGGGCCGGGGGGAGGGGTATGCTATCAAAGCAGCCACACTACAAGGATTAGATAGGTAGATAGTTCAATACCTCCTGTAACCCGGCGCCATCAACACCAAGCTGGAGGTATGATAAGATAAGACCTGCAGTAGGTTACCTGTACCATACCACATTGTACTATACCACATGCACCTACACACACCTTTGCAGACACTTTCTTAACTTCAAACCGTTATCCATCCCGGTGCTGGTGAGGAGTGATAAATACCAGACCTCGCCTAGATTTACAACAGGAGACACCCATTCAGATGATGAAACACACTGAAACATATCATATGGAAACTTCCTTGATTCGTACTATGCCATGCTACACTATGGAGCCTTGGTCCAAGAATTTACAATGAATACCCTTTGCTCTTCATAGGGTATTGGTATTGCCTGCCACGGCCGGCCAGTGAAACGTATAGAATGCCACGGTGAAGGGAACAGCAACAGCATGGCCCTCCCCGGTGTTTTCGGTCTTCTCGTAGTGAAGAAAACAAGATGATGTCGGTGTTCTGGGTGTCGTCGGTTATCGTAGTGCTCTCCGTATTCTTAATGTCCTCGATGCTTTTCCATGCAAATGCTTCCGCCATCGCCAGGCCCTCTCCAGTAACGCCAATGTTGACAAGGGGATTACCTAATTCCTCTGCTTGCCTCAAAACCAAACATGATGCTTGTTTACCACGATTACTGTAAAATGCTCACGCATGTACGTGAGCATCGATCGACGTATTATCAGCGTCGTTCGATTCCCACTCCCATCCCAACAGGCTCCAGTTCAACTCTTTTCGGTAAAAGAGTCCAAGGCCTTGGCCTCCGCCACAGTTGCCATCCTCACAAAGTCCAGAAGCTTCGCAAGCGTCGTATCCTCGATCCTCGGCGCACATGCCGCCTGTCAGGGGCATACGATGACGAAAGACGATCCTGCCCATTCGAGAATGCAGGATGGCCATGGCGCACATGATGCATGGCTCATGAGTCATGTATAGTTCAAGCTCGTGGCAGAGATATCCGTCCGGAGAAGGGTGGTCGGCATCATATACGATCTGTTCGTCACCGAGCAGAGGTTTGTCCTGAAAAGTTTCGTATTCCATGATCTGCGGCTCCGATTTCGGTCGATGCTCGGCTCTCACCAGTTTCTGCGCCACCATACTGATGGCTCTAAGCGCAGCATGAGCCATGGGATTTCCAGTACGTCCCGACTTCCCATCTTGCTGGTGCCAGCGAGCGTCGGCCGCGATGGCGACAATTTCAGTCGCCTCCTTCATCGGAATGTCTTGTTTGGAAGCGTCGTCGCCCTGTGCCTCTGCGTTCGAGCCATCGGCATCTTGCTTGACGTCACCGTCGTACTCTCTCTCGGCACTAGGAATATTCTCCATATCTCCGCGAGAATTTTGGACATCGTTGGGGTCGGTTCTGTTATAGTCGCTAGAAGAGTCAGACTCTATCATACCCGACTTCAAGACAGTTTTGCCACCAGCACTCTTTCCAGGAATTGTGCGCTTGATAATGACAGCACCAACGGGCTCGCCTAAGCCGGCCTTCTGGGACTTCTTCGCAATCTGGTGCGCTAAGCTCATCCATACAGAAGCGTCCTTGGATACATAGTTCTCGAACCGAGTGATGGTGCTTGGGTGAGGGCCAAGAGGATTGTTTCTTCGGTAGATGGTCTGCCAGAATTGGGCTGACCACATGCTAGCCAGCATCTGGGAGGTAGGAGCCAGTAAAGGAACCGGGATTACCCCCACGAAGATGTCATCCCTAATGTCATCAATAGTGGCGAGTCTACTAACGAGTTCCTCGTAGGGGATATCATCCTTAGGGCCGAGTAGGATATAGAGCCAGTTGGATTTGCCAAAGTGAACCTGTCGTCCATTTCCTTCGTTCATGAACTGTGTCTTGAGGTGAGCTGGCAAGTCGCCAGGCTTGACACATCGACGTAGGTGGGGAAGGTTCTTAGCCGTATCATCACTAGTGAGCGATCGTGCAATCCTATAACGGGGAGTGTTAGCTTATGATATACGGCGTAGAGGGAGCACAAGCACTCACTCCACAACGCTGTTGGTGACCTTGTTAGGTGCTCGCGTGATGTAGGCAAAGCCAAGAGATAGATTGTCACGCAGCTCAAGGTTGGTCTTAAGAGGTACCAGAGTTCCTAAGTCAATATTGGGGGGGATAAGGCGTCGAGCGACAGGGTCGAGCTTCTCGACAACTTCCTTCATGGAATCGCCCATAGCGGAGACAACAGAGATAAAGTGTCAAGTTTGACAGCGTTTCCGAGGGTGTGCGATAGGCGACGAAAGAAGTACAAACCAGCCAGACTAGGTGGACGAGGCTGTTGTTGGAAGGGTATGCAGTGACGAGGCAAGAAACAAATGGCGCAGGCAACGAGAGAACAGTTATTAGAAAGGTGGTTGTTGATGGGATGATGTAACCAGAGGGACAGAAAGTCGAGATCGAGATCCAAGAGCCTATAAGTTGACGCGGTTCAGACGAAACGAGAGAGTTGATCCAAATTGGGTGTCAGAGTTGAGGCTACAAGCATGTTTTCGGGGAGCTGGGAGAGACATGGAAAAGTCGACGGGGCGTAGAACTTGCGCTTAGACGAGACGAGCTTGCTTCGAGGCCGAGGAAGGTCGGGGTCTCATTATCCGTCGAACAGTGCGCCCGGAGCTAGAAGTCGTCGTAATTTCGTCGTAGTTTCTATTAGAACGCGTTGGGTGTGTTATGGAGGAGGGAAGCTTGAGGCTGCGTTTTTGCTTGTCTCAGGCACGGAAAGCGTATGAGAAACTGAGGTTCGTGAACTCTTGCAATTGGAGAAAGATGATTCACTGGAGATTGTTTTGCAGCTGCTCAGGTACGGCAAGAGCTTCCCCACACTAAAGTTGGCGGGGGTTATCGATAAGGTGATAAAACCCCAAATTACGTAGGCGCGTACCAGGTAGGCATGTAGGCAGGTAGGCAGGTACATAAGGTAGCTAGATAATTCCAGGGTCCTAGCTACTTCCATCTACTTGGCACCTACTTCGCCTCTAACCAATATAAGTACATTGACCGTTGGCGCCTTGCAAGCCTGCCTACCGGTACATAACTTACGAGTCGCAGCCTTAAGAAAATACGAAACACCTACCACATATCATATCAGCACACATGATGTTAGCATGGTTCAATGTTTGCAACATGCTACTGTCTGCAGTCTCTACCATGTCTTCACGTTACGATAACGTGGTTAGATCTATTCGCGGGTTTCAAGGTCTGTCCAAAGCTCGGGCTTTCCTTCAGGATCGTGGGCAGACACTTCGGATCTGCCTACGCAGCTATCTATTTACCTACCTACCTACCTACCTACCTAGGCTGATGTCGACGAGGGATTCATGCATCTAATCCCGGCTACGAAGTACGTATGTACCTATGTAGGTACATACGTAATATCCGGCACATGGCTACCTAGCTCGAGGCAACCATGCTCTTTATACCGGACTATATCAACTTTGGGTATAGATGCCTCGCCACTGCGGGAATACCACCCAAGAGCCTCAAGGCTTATCAATCACCGCCAATGTCAAGTTCAGGACAGATATCAACAAGCATGCGACAAGAGTGATACGTCAGAGTCTACTGAAGCCGTCTGACATGTAACCTCAGCGGTTCTCCCAATACGAACTCGATACCTTACCGACAGAGACTGTCCATCCACAATCGACCGTGGTATATCCAGCGACAGCCAAACTCAGCCTCTTATGCCACGAATCTTAAGGCGTGTAGAATCTACGCTTACGTTCAACAAATCTCAACGGCTATGGGCCGTGGATGGTAAACCCAACTCTAGGGAACTCTACCCGATTTGCTACAATCGCTATTATCATGTTCACCCCCTACATGTACTCGTCACGTCCGCGGCTTACATGGTGTTTAGCTTGCCTCGCCCCTCCCCCGTGCTTAGGCGCACGCATAATTCCTATCACCGAGGCAAGGGAATCGTGGGGTTCGCTAGAACACTTTGAGCGAAGATGGCAAGGACTTGTCAAGGTTCCCCCCACTGCGAGCACTGCGAGGCTGCTCGGTAATGATTGTAAAGAGGTAGGTATTCCCCTCAACGGTCCTTATCTCAATCTCACCCCCGCGAATGTTGAGCTTCGGATCTGGCACGTGGGCTTGGAACGCTAAAGCGACTTCCAAGGTTCTGAGGCAATTATCGCGACGCATCTACATACCCCCTTAATAACGCAGAACCTATACCGGATACCAAGCCGAGTTAAAACGCAGTTTGCAGAACTCCAGCTACCGGGCATATGAGGTAGTCAGCGTAGTCTCCCCTCAAGCCTTGGGTTGCACTATCCAAGTCATCAAGCTTGCTTTGGGTATGAATATAACAGATATGTGGCATGACCAGACTGCCAGAGTGGCCGTATGATTAGAGGATGGGAGCGGACTGACGGAAAACGATTTATCGTACATACATAGCAGAGTCTTCCATCCTCGCCGTGATTGCTCTCATCTGACCCCATACTCAAGTAGGTAGCAAATCGTGATGTTGCTCGACAGAGAACTGCCCAATCTCAAGTCATCTCTGCTCTGCTGCTATTGGACCGTAGGATTGTGCTGATCTCAGATCGCGAGGTTTTCTAACCAGTTGTATTCCTTGGGGGAAAAGACCGGGGTATAGGGGACTAGCGTCCGGGAAATGGTTGGGCGAGAAGCAAAGCCACCTTGTATTATACATGTGTTGAGTCCAAAAAAAGAAGCTATCGCCAAGACGGATCTCCGGTAAATATCTCATACTACATAGGTAGGGAGGAACAGCCATAGCCGTCACACTACGTACTGCGTAAGCCACGCACTAAGGCCCTGTCTCGGCGCCGAGGGAATACAATTAAAACTACCATGGGAGTTAGGATAAGCACCAGAGAGAGATATCGCCAAGTTCGGAGTTACGTTGATGAGTGTTGCAAAGAGGACTAGGACAGAGAAATCCGGTACCCGATGAGGAAATTATACATGGGGGCCTACCAGAGCCGTGCCCTGTGCCGGTTCTCGCTCCCTTTCGCTCCCTCTCGTTCCCTCTCGCTCCCCTAGGAGATGACCAGTGTAATCCCCATTGCGCGATAATTACGTTGCAAGCTATCGCAGGGCACTCGGCCCCCCATAGACACTTCCTGGGATCAGAAACCAGCGAATCAGTTGCAGTAGCACTTACATGGCGTGTACCCTTAATCCCTTCTCCGGTCGGGAAACTCACGGATCCAATGATGGATAGGTTAGGCGGGTGTAATTGCTCGACGTAGTAATGGATGCCTACTCACCAACCTCTAACCCCAGAAGAGGGCTACGGATGCGATGTTTGTTGGCGATTCCCCAGCTGGAACCTCGATCTGGGGGGACGTACATACAAAGAGGCTCTGTCTATAGAATCACCCACTCTCCCAGACTAGGCACGGATCAGGTTTTCCATCTACCAAGACACCGAGGACCCAAGACCCCAAGACTCCAAGACTCCAAGAAATTATATTCAGTCTAGTCCTGTCTCTTGTCTCTCCTTGTCCAGGCACTTACCTATCAGACGTCTCAAGATTTAGTCGGTGAAACCGTAATGACTTGCTATTGTTGCATCCATCTCGAGTTGCCTTAAATCCGCTTCCGCCGTCAATCAGGAAACAGAGACACCGAGCGAAAAAGAAGTAATTCATCGATCTAGCCAAGCCTCTCAGCCTCTAGACTTATATCTGTCTCGAGACCATTTATTCTCGCACCCTTTGCCAGCACGGCTTGGTTTCATATCGAAAAAGCCTGCCAAGGTACAAATCTGGCCAACCGCTGGGAGCGATCATAGTCGATAAACACGACCTGTTTCACCTTACCACCTACCGCTTACACCAGCTGGGCATACCACATTTTACCACATTACGACAACTTGGACGTGTTAACGTCAGGCAACGCCGCAACCGCTGTACTTGGGGAAACTACATCATAAAGCCCACCCGCAGCCCACTGCGCCCACCTCTACCGACCCACTGATCCCACTGATAGAGGAGAGGTACCATTAAATTTTTTGCTCACTCTGTCACTGTTCCTTCTGGTAGGAAGGGTGGAAGGGTGATATCAGACAAACTGAACAAGATTGACAACAATAACCTCATCACTTATCTCGGAATTTTTTTTTTTACTTGTTCCATCTCATTCGATTGTCACTTCATCCTTGGGCTCCCTACAAATTCGCACATTTCTCCCCCAAGACGCCAACAGCCCTACTTATTTCAGCCCATGTCAGACCACTTAGGGATGACGTGAAGCCAAATCCATCGACCGATCTATCATAACGCCTTTTTTAGTTGGTCCGAACCCTCAGGCTCAGGGCTCAAGCTCAGGCTCAGGCTCAGGCTTCAGCCGTTAGTGCCAGAACCGACTCGACGGGTTCCTGTCCGTTGGCGAAGAAGCTTTTGCGGCGCACAGGGCGCACAGCTACCGGTCCACTTACTGCCACCCTGCTACCCTGCCACCTGCTACCTACTGCACAATTACATTTTTCTTTTACCCCATTCCCCCAAACACTACCGCGATACTTCGGTACCTTAGCTTCTAGCGTCGTCCGATTCGCCGGTCTCGCTATTACCTTGCTGCATCTGCAGATTCTTACCCTCCCTTTTCTTTGCATTGGGACGGTACCGTACAATACTTTTGGGTACTGTACGTACTAGCGGTCTGCGCTAAAACAACCTTAAACCAGCCAAGGTTAGGACCCTGAAAAAGTCCGTGAACAAGAGAAAGAGAGACGAGACAACGAGACAACGAGACCATGACTCCTCGTTTGCACGTAAAGGGCCTTGGCCCTCTCGAAGTTGTTGCGCCAGCCGAATACAGCTTTTCTACAGTGCATCAATATTCCCCTAGTTCTGGTGAGTTCATCTTTCCCTTAGGAATTATAAGAACCAAAAATTTTCACTTCTTCTTTTATCCATTACGTCTTCATGTGGATCAGAAACGGATAACAACATTCCCATTTGCCTCCCCCCCTTTTTTTTTCGGTTGTCTTCACCGTATTTCTCCAATCCTTGTGACACCTCCCACAACCTCCTACTGCAAGTCTACATCACCTGCGCACATCTGCACCTGTCATTGTCTCGGTGCCCCGATAATCGGTTACATTTGGACTAACCAACATTGTTAGACTACAAACCTGTCCGCAGACAATCTCAAAGTCAACAATCATCGCTTGCTAAAGCGGCTATGAACAATCAGCGACGAGCTTCTATTACGACTTCCAACGCAGCCATTCCTCGAACTATTCCCACTCCGCCAGAGCAAACATTTGCGACCGACTCCGAACCTCGTGTTACCTCCTTTGACGACACCCTGGCTCCCGTACCTAGCAATGGCACACATGCATCACCCCCTACGCCTACTTCCCTGAATGGGAACGACGACAATGCTGTCGCATCTCACCAAGGCAAACAAAACCACAAGACCCTTGCGCCGCCTACCCTCCACTCGCTTCCTCATGTTAGTCTCGGTCCAGCTGCGCACCCCTCTGCGCATCCCTCCTCTCTGGCTAGCGCACTCAGGGCTCTGGACAACGACCCTACCAGTGCTGCTTTCTGCGAGTTTCCTGCGCCTTCGTCTAACGATTCTCCATACACCAAGAGTATCTCGTCTACTGCGCCGGCATCACCTCGAATGTGGGTATCCCTCGTTAGCCATGCGTGCATGCAAACCTCGTCAATACTAACTTGTTGGGTTAGACCCCCGGTACGACAGAACTCGGGTTCTCAAACTCCCCGAGTGCGACCCCATGCCACCACTCTCAGCATTCCTGGTATGACCCGATCGCAAGTTTCCCCCGATGGAAAAATCGCCGATAGGGATGTGGCGGCGAAGCTCGTCATTATCATGGTTGGCCTTCCGGCCAGGGGCAAGTCCTACATTACCAAAAAGCTTCGCAGATATCTCGCCTGGCAGCAGCATAACACCAAAATATTTAACGTCGGTAAACGAAGACGTATCCATGCTGTCTCTTCGCCGACTAAGCATCGCAAAGAGAGTTCGATGGATATGCCCATGCAGGCGGCCACCATTTTGGTAAACGGCTCGCAGGCAACCATTCCCGAGTCTCCAGCTCAGAAGGAGTCTGCGGAAGATCAAGACGACTCTTCTATGGATCAATCCGCCAAGTTCTTCGACCCTAACAATGAGCAAGCGTCCAAGATAAGAGAGGAGATTGCCATTGATACTCTGAACGAGTTACTAGATTACTTGATTAGTGGTGGGGGCTCGGTCGGCATTCTCGATGCCACGAACAGCACAATCGCGCGGCGGCAGAAACTATTCGATCATATCAAAGCTAGAGAGCCAAAATTGGGTATCTTGTTCATCGAGAGCGTCTGCAAAAACCCCGATCTCCTGGAAGCGAATATGCGCCTCAAGCTCTCCGGTCCTGACTACAAGGACAAGGACCCCGTCAAGTCATTGGCGGATTTTAAGGAACGCGTGAAGGCGTACGAGAGTGCCTATGTTCCTCTAGGAGATTACGAAGAGGACCACGAAATGCAGTACATCAAGGTAGGAGAACAAGCCGTCCTATGCTGTATGACTCCCTGCTAATAACAATTGTAGATGACGGATGTTGGCAAGAAGCTCACCCACTACGGATTAGGGGGTTTCCTAAGTAGTGGCATTGCTCACTATCTATCATCCTTCAACTTGTCGCCGAGGCAGATTTGGCTCACCCGGCATGGCCAATCCGTGGACAACCAGTCAGGCAAGATCGGGGGTAACTCTGAATTGACTGATCGTGGACACTATTACAGTCTTGCCTTGTACCGATTTATCACTCAGAAGCGCCAAGAATGGCTAGTTGAACAGAAAAACAAGATTGCTCAGTCTTCGTTCCCTCCCTTACCGGGAGACCAATCTCCGCCTTATCCCGACCTGAACCGCGAACTCGACGAGAAGAACTTTTGCGTCTGGACGTCGATGTTAACGCGCAGTATACAAACCGCCCAGCACTTTGAGGCAGATGAAGATTATGACGTCAAAAACTGGGAGATGCTAAACGAGCTCAACGCCGGCAAGTTCGAGGGCCTAAGCTACGAAGAGATTGCTCGTGACCACACGGACGAGTATAGAAAACGAAGAATGGACAAACTTCAATATGTCTACCCGGGAGTTGGGGGCGAAGGCTATCTGCAGATCATCAGCCGCCTTCGAGACATGGTGCGCGAAATGGAGCGAATCAAAGATCATGTCCTTATCGTCGGGCACCGTTCAATTTGCCGGGTTCTGATGGCATACTTCATGGACCTCACCCGAGACGACATCGCGGACCTGGATATGCCACTTGGCATGCTCTACGCCATCGAACCCAAGCCGTACGGCATCGAGTTCCACGCGTACAAGTACAACGAGGCTAAGGGATGGTTCGACGAGGTTCCCGGCTACAAGCCCACAAGGACGGTCGATCGCAGCGCCTAAGGGGACATCCGCGCATACCAATGTCGACTCAACGACGTCATCCACTCAGTCCATTACACAACTGTACACTACTTTTTTCTTTTTCCTTTACAACAGTCATGGGCGAAGACGGCAAATGATACCAGGAAGAGGAAACCACGGGGTTCTTTGATTTCAACGCGGTGGCTTTTTTTTTTTTTTTTCATCTTTTCCGGGTTTTCGGGGCGAATAGTTTCACGGAAGAACGGCCTGGGATACTCTGGTATGCATGTTTCGGGAGTTTCGAGTGTGGGTGGGCTCTTCAGGAATGAAGGGGGGAAACGGGTTAACGGATGCTTAAGAGAAACTCATGGACTATAGGGCGAGGGCGCCTTTTGGGGGAGCGCAGGAGTTTTCCTCCATCTTTCCCTCACGTCCTTCGAGGCGAGCGGGCGAGAGAGAGACATGCACGACGCGAGATAGTAGTTTGCGCAGCAATCAGATAGGACCTCCTTAGTAGGTCAGAAGGTCGCGTGTTAATATGAATACGCCTAATTCATATAAAATGCTTGGTGCTGTATGTTTGCTTCGTGCTTAAGAGATAACGAACGAGATCTCGTATAGAAATGGGCTCGGAATGGCAACGTCACAGTGAGTTGCTCATCCAAATGGTGTGACATCGGTTGCTTGCTTCAGGTAGTTAAAACGTCATAGGAAAGTCACGAATCGCAAACTCTAGAGCTCAGGAACTATAGTTGAATACGGGATAGGTAGCGAGGGCACTTTTATGGATGAAGTTCATCAGTTTTTACTACCTAACGTATCGTGAGTGCCGTTTCATTACCACCGCCCTAGCCGTAACTCCCATCTCCCTATCGATTATATTACAAGCCAAACGCGTCCCTTCGTACCCAGTCACTCCAAGACTGACTGACTGCAAGCGGAAGTGTCCCATGTACACCTCGCCCAGCGAACCGCTTTCGTAATCCTCGGTCCAACGACATGATCTTGACAGCAGCGTAAAAACCCGCATAAGCGGTAACAGGCTGAGAAAATCTCGTACACGTTCCTTTTCTTGTTTTTGCCAAACAGCAAAAAGGAAGGGGGGAATATAGAAGTCGTAAAGCGGGGAAAAAAAAGAATCGTAATTTCGTAAATGGTGTCCTTTCCTTGATGTTGTCTCGTGACAAGAAAAGGAAAGGAAAAACTCCCCGTCCAAATCCAGAGTAGAAGAAGTCAGGCGGAGGAAAAGAAAAAAACAAACGCCTTGCTTTTCCGATCGTCGTCGTCGAATCGTCGTCGTTATCATCAGGCACCTTAGGGTATACAACGAATCCACCGTAATCTAGTGAAGTTCCAAGGGTATCCTATCCCCCCTCACAGCGCCTCGCCAAAGTTCCACAGCGCGTCTCTGTTCTCCATGTCAGCGCGAGCACGCGCACGTGTGTACGTCTTCGCATTCTCGTCCTGGCGGCCCTGATCCTCGCGACAGTAGCGGCCCTTAGGCGCACCGGGCTTGTGGTAGTAGTGGTACTGATCAGGGATGCGCGGGACCGACGGGATGCCGCGGTTAGCGTCAGGCACGACGCTCAACGCGTCTCGCACCCGCAAACCATCGTCAGAAGCCGCGAGAGGGGACGTCGCGGTGGCGTCCTGGTAGACGTCGCCGTCATCGTCCGAGCGGTCCCACGTGTTGAATCCGGCTCCGGCATCCGCCTTGGACGCTTTGCGCGAACGCAGAGAGGCTGACTTGCCGCGCTTGCGCAGCTTGTTGCCCTCGCCTCTGCTGCTGTTGGAAAACGTCCTGCGGGGTGGCGTCTGCTGCGGTTGCTGGGGAGCTGCGCGCCTAGCAGTAGCGACGTCGGGAGTCGTCGGGGAAGGTGAACGCAAGCGCACAGCTCTCTCGTTGAAATACGTAGTGCCGCCGACAGAGGTGGACGGCGGGAGGCGGAAGACACCGTCGGGGGTCTGACCATCCTTGATCGTCGAGGAGGGCGTCTTGCGCAGTTTCTTCGCGACCCTCTTAAGCGGCTGGGCGAAGGATGACGACGTTGACGTTCCTGCCATCTCGACATTACTGGACCCCACGTCTTCCGTGTCGGCTCGATTGCGCTTGCGGCCTCGGAGGGAGTAGTTAGACTCCATACTCTGCAGCACTGGCACTTCCGACTTTGAGGGCGTTCGGCCCCGCTGGTGGTGACTTGCTACCCTGGTTCGAAAAGCCGGTCCAGTTGGTCTCTGCGGCGAGCTGTACGGAGAGGCGTACAGCGAATTAGGAGAACCCGCGGTGGCATCTATAGACGAGGTGCGCGGCGGTGGTGCCGGAGAGCAAGGCGCAGATCCTGGAATGGACGGCATAGGAGGAGGCATGGGAGGAACAGGGGGCGCAGAGCGGCGGTCATTACCACGGCTTCCTGGACCAGCATGACGTGTCGAATGTATGGCGTGCGACTGGAAGAAGCCCGTCGCCATTAGTTGGTTGTACGATTGCATAACCTCGTCCCGAGACGGGCGCGCACCGCCATTATCAAGATTGGGCAGATGCGGGATGTTATACATCTCGGAGTGAGATTTAGCAGCCCGGAGATGGTCCGGCCGCTGTGGTAAGGGTGGTTGCTGTACGGGCTCCTGAAGACTGCTATGCTTTCTCGCAGACTCGTGCTTCTGCGCACTGTTATTGCGAGAAACAGAGTTCCATCCCAAAGCGTCGCGGACCCGACCAAAGAAGCCTGTTGATTTCCTATGAGTGATGATGTGTTGTTGCTCGTTAACCTGTTCTGGCACGCTGCTCTCAGAGAAGGGTCGATCTCGGCGCATTCCGCGCTGCTCCCTGTGTGAGTTTCCGTTGGGTTGCTCGGTATAGAATTGCCTCTCAAAGTTCTTCAGCTGGTCAGGGCCGAGGAATTGGGATGGCGGCGTAGCGCTGACTCGGTCGTTCATAGAACCTTCTACGAAGCGTGATGTCGGCGGACGGGAACCGCCATTCTCGGTTGAAGGCCGAGATGTATCGGAAGCCATTACGGCAGCAAGTCTGATGAGTTTGGAGCAGTAAGATTGGGGTCTAAAGAAGTCATTAGGAGAATGTTACAAAGGATGAAAAAGACGAAGTTGGATTTGGGAAAGATTTGTTTACTTTGGTCGTCTACGAAGCTGTTTACCCCCAGCCGGTAATTGCACGTGGGTCGGGGGGCAACCAAGGACTACCTTGGGTAGTTAGTTACCCGCCTAGTTACCCGCTAGAGCATAGTGTACCTACATTAGTGTCATTTTACTAGCCGAAATAGGCAAGCCGCTCAGTGACATATGGAATTCCAATTACCGTGGTTTCAGTACTGCATTTGTACTTAAGTACCAGTTTCATCTTCAACTCCATCTTCATCTCCATCTCCATCTCATCAAGGCCACCACCATTCAGAGCCATAGATTCGAATTATTGAAAGCTTTCAGATTCTTACTATTGTGCAGGTATATATACAAATGTATCGCTCTACTCACTAAATTCTTCGAAACTGACACAGGAGACTTGCAAGCCAAATCCCGAGGGGTGGCCGAATAGCAACATGGATATCACCAGCTCCCAGCCATAGACACTAACAGCACTCATTGTTTCCTCTTGAGCGAGCCACCTGTAGCCCTGTCGATGTCACCCTGTGACTCTTACCACGTTGCATGTAAAACCCAGCAACCCTCCCGTAACCCTAGTAGTCTAGTGACCTTGGACTATAGAATGCCCTGTTAAAGAAAAGAAAACTGTGTCGGTGTCACAAGGCTTCATTATAGTAAAAGCCGAATATGCTGAAATGATGCGAGGCGAATGAGTGGTAACTGTAAAAGACGGATGGAAAAGAAAAGCCCCCTGACAAGTCCGGCCCCGGGGTATATACAAGGGATCGAAGCCATCGGCAGCCGTAGAACGCCCAACGCCGTTGCATACATCGGCCATTGTTACTCGTAATCTCCGTGAACATGCTAGATTCCCTACGCGACAGAGTCTGGGAAAATGGCCATCTTGGCTGAACCATCAGCTCGTCTGTACATAGGAAGGCCGGGATAGTCTATCGATGGCCGGTCACCGTTGACGTTGCGGCCTTCTTGAGTGGTTGACGTGAGCTCGTCAATTGTACGCTTCATAGGTCGAGGCTCATGCTGGAGATATGGTCGAGGAAGTGAAGATATGGAGGCCGAGCGGTCTGAATAGTGACCTGGAGACATCTTCGGACTCGCAATTATAGAGGGAAGAGAAGGCATGGGTCCGATAGACGAAGCAGTAGGAGGCCGAGGAGGTGCCCTGGACAGGGGGTATGGAGCTGATGGTTTGGCGGAAATGCTGGAGTAACTCGCTGATGAACGTCTTCTGAGGTCTTGGTCACTCGCAGGGGAATCGTAGTGGGAATAACTGGGAGGCGCGTAACTAGGAGACGGCGGCGGCGGCGGATAGTTGTTACTCTGCGGGAAAATAGGTGCCGCTGGAGATACCGGGGTCGACTGTCCAGAGGGCGGAGCCGGCGCGTAGGGTTGAGCGAATCCGGTGTTTCCTCCGTGTCCAAAGTTAAGCATAGCTGAAGGGGCCTGTCCGTTCTGGTACATTGGCGGAGGTGGCGCTCCGTAGTCAGAGTTGGAAGGGCGTCGCTGGTGGTCCGAAACGTACGTAGATCGATCCATACTCGAGTTACTAAGCGATCGAGCGCGGTAAGCTTCGGGGGTCTGTGTTCGGTTGCGACGCCTTGTATATTCGTCTTCTGCGTTGTTGTCATATTCGCTTGCGGCAGATGCCTTGGTATCGCGCCTTCTCATGCGCACATCCCGTCGGATACGAACACGACAACCTTGCTCGGCAACAGTGCGACTCAGCGACGTGCTCTCCGTGAGTCCTGGGAATTTCTTGGCGCTATAGACAATGAAGTCGGTCGACCTGAGATCCATGCGGTGGTTGGCATTCCCGGCACTCAAGTCCGAAATGCCATCTTCCTGCGGCGGGGCGTCGCGGTCTTGATCCTGCTCCTCCTTGATCAACTCATATAAGCTGAAAACTAGGCGGTAGCGCCCCTCGTGACGAACAGAGAGATCCGGGAATAAGAAATATCCAGCCGGATCCGGTCGATCGAGATAACAACATCCAGACACAGGAAAACCTGTAAGCACGGGAGGCGACGTAGCTGCCGGGGTTTGCACCCTACCATGAGCCATGGGTCGGGCATGTTCAAGCGACGCGTAACAGAAGAAATCAACATTATAGTCGAAAGTGATGTCCCTCGCTCCCTCAAAGTGCTCTCCTTCAAACACTCTCAGAGTGACAACAGGCGGCGGGTCGACAGGGCGACGGTCAGCAGATGCTGTTCATTGGTTAGCCCAAAACTGAAACTCGGTTTCGGTAAGAAACTTGGAATAGATCATCCGTACACTTGGGACCGGAACCACATGCTCTCGCGCGCTCGGGCTGCTGAAGAACTTCTAATTGGTACCAGAGATGCCTACCACCCTTGGTAATGCGGTGCTCGCGAGCGAACATTTTGGTGTCTGGCTGAGGAGCCATGGCATTTGCCATATTCGATTCGGGCTAGATAATAAATCAACGTTAGTGTTGAGCCATGAGAGATAACTTTAGATTAATTAATGTTTTTAAGACGAAGGCGGAATTAAAGACCAATCGTATTTCCCCGCGAAACGTAGTATCGCCTAGAAATTTTCTTCGGATTCGACAGAATTGCGACGTACCTGAATCGGAAGCATCGCGGTTACGGATTCCACCACACAAGGTAAATTGGACGATAATTCGACACTGAGACGTTCTCAACCCAAATCCTTCCGACAATTGAACGGTCCCAGATGCTTGGATCGTCAGACGATGCAAAACCAGGAAAATGGGACAAGAGTTGACTTGTTCACGGGGATGGGTAAAAACAGTGGAAGAGAATAGGAATCCGTCAATTCGGGTCGATGGCGAAGTTTGTTCCAAAGGAAAAACCCGAAGGGCTGGCTTCTAGTGTGATCGAAGTGTGCAGACGGTCGGTACGATGACGATACCTAGATGAGATGACAACGTTTAAGGGTGGCCCGAGTACTTGTCACGCTGCCTTGATTCGTGAATGGGAAATCGACTCAGTCCGGTCAGGATGGACAAAAACTATGACCTGGCCGACGATGAGTCCCACAAACTAGAAGCAAGCGGGCAGCGGGCTGGCGGGTTTTGTCGTCAGGATGATCGGTTTAGAAAGTCTGATGTGGGAGGGAAAAGGGAAAGAAAGAACCGGCCCGGGCGCCCAGAGAAGGGGAAAGGCAAGTTTGTGTGGGATGCTAGTGGGCGAGAGTTTGGAAGCGTGGGGAGCCAGTGGCAGTGGCAGTGGCAGTGGCAGGTCCAGGTCCAAGCAGCAAGCAAATGTAAGAGATTTGGCAGATTGGGCGATACCTAGCACGAAAGCGCAAGGGAGCAGGGGGGGATGGGATTGGCCCGAGCAAATCAGCCGGGGGTACAGACTTAGCTGCTTAGACGGGCAGGGACGGGGGAGATAGGGTGGAGATGATTGCATCGGGTTCCCTACCTGTGGGCCGAGTCGCGCCAATGACAGGAATGGTTAAGTGGGCTCTTCTGCACTCATCTGCACAATAGTGGATAAAAGAAACCCCCCAATCCAACCCCATCCCAATCCAATCCAAGTTCTAGGAAAGTCATGCTCACAGTGCCAGCGACGAGGGATGGCCTCCCATGACAGCCATAAGCATCAAGGACAGGGATGTTAGGAACTTTTTAACCAAGCCGCTTGGATAAGATTGGAAGGTCATCCACCCAATTTCGAACCGGGCAGCCGGGGAGAAATCCCCGAATAGAAAATCCAGTTGGCCCATCCCGCCTACTTGGACCGGAGACGGTATTAGAATGCTACAACACACTGTACGTATACTTGTCACCTCCTGTGGCAGCAGTTGTATGGGCGCCATACTCGTCAGGACCACAGACCCTGCCGCACGGTTCTGTAGTTCTGCGGTTCTGCAGTCCTGCAGTGGAGAAATTGGTGGAACCAACTTTGCAGCAAACCAACCAGATTGTCTACCAGGAGCCAGGATTTCTCTTTCATCTGAAGTTTTGGATAGTTCGCGTTTTAAAGACGACATGACGACTTTTTGTCTTTCCAGAGAGAGTGGAATAGATCCTCTGATCAACTTTAGACGGCGCTGCTAAAACGGGCCCCAGTCCCCTCTCCCCCCCACCACCACCCCCCAAGTCTATCTCCCCGGTCGCCCCATTACCTTACCGTGACCGCGGGAGGAACCGACAATTGCAGTTCCGCGGGCACAAAATGCCAGCGGACTGGAATCAAATACGTGCTACTACTTACCATGCACTGAATTACATGTATACCGCGCACATGTAGGTATGTGCTTGTCAATGTTGAGCAGTACAAGTGCATAGCTAGAATATTAAAGGAATAAATGATGTCGTTCCCAGGCTAGAAATGATGTAGAGCAAAGAAGCTCAGTTGTTTGCGACAATACTAGCCGCCCTGCCGCCTAATGCATATGATACATCTCGATACCAAAGACCAACTAGGCAGCTTTTTACTAGTGCAGCTAGTGTAGCCACGGTTTACTTTCTCTTCTTCGGCTCCCCAGCCTTGCCAACATCTCCGTCTCAGAAATCATTTATGACAAGTCAATGCGTCGAGAACAGGCACGGAACCATAATTGCGCTAAGCACTTAATTAAACTGTCTATGCTGAGTTTTAATTATGCTTTTCCACTGACCATTTTCTAGAAAGTCAGCCCATGAGGCACACGGAATATCGGTATTGTTTCGCTGTTGGATCTTCGTGTTTTACATGCGAGTTCTTTTTCCCAAGCGCATGGAGTGGCGTGGCGCATTCACAAGCCGACCTGGTAAATATACCTACCTTACTTACCTGCCTCACATAGTACGGCATGCACGTAAGCCACGCAGAGTCCTAAAATAACTCGGTCGATATAGGGGCAAAATACATAGGAAGTTTACATTTAGTACAACGCTCGAAACTCGGAATAATACACCGAACCTACCTGATCGCTTCGCTCGGCTGCTGACACAGTCAATACATACAGTATTGATATATCAAGTGGCTTAGGTAAGGTAATGTAAGTCGTTCCAAGCTTTCGAGTATCAGGGTCTACGAATCTCGCGCGCCATCTGTGCTTCCGATACCGTATCGTCGTACCCTCGGATCTTGGTGCCGAGAGATGACGCCCTTTTCCCATTAACAGGCCATGATGCAGGACGGGATATCATCCCTTTCAAATGTACTGGCCCTGGATAATTTGAGCCTCGTTCGATGCAATCAAGGCGCAGACGCTCAAACCTGTGAAATTCTACCTACATACGAATCCAGACGCTTGGAAATGCCGATCTTCTAAAAATTATATTGTGAAGTACGTATCTAAAAGTAGGCTAGTTCGCTAGTCGGGTCCATGTGCATGTGGCCTCGCAGCTATTGGAACCGACCCGACGACCAGGCGAACCAGGAACTAACATCGAAGATTGAAGATTGCTTTCTATGTATTCTAGCGCGTCAATCAGCCTAACAGCCTAACTAGCGGTACTGAGGAGACGAAAATCAAGCTTTTGCCGGGTCTTGGGCTAACAGACTAACAGACTAACAGACTAACAGACTAACAGACTAACAGACTAACAGACTAACAGACTAAAAGCATTGCATTAGTTCGGTTGGTTTAAAGACTTGGGCGCGATTGAAGGGCGAAATGCCACGGAGCAACGGAGGCGGAAACGGACACGGAGACGGCGCACCGCTTGCTTCGTCCTTGGCATCATTGATAGACAGGCAGAAAAGAATGTGCTCGCCAAAGCTTGTCTGATGTCGATGTTAATGTCAATGTCAACGCCAACGTCAACGTCAACATCAGACGACTCGCAAACTGAGCAAGACTAGTTGCAGCATTAGCGTCTGAATTGACTTTTCGACACTGGGGTTTAGCCGCCCCACCAGTCCGGGCAGTCTGGGGCGAGTGGGCGAGTGGGCGAGGTTCCCGAGTTCGAGTTCGGCAAACCCAATAAATGTTTGTTAGTTTCGTCGGTGTTGGGTTCGTCTTACAAACTGACTTTCTGACCACATACAATCTATGATCCATGGTATCTGCGCCCCATGGTATCTATGATCCATGCTGATAGGCTATATCCAGATCCATTGCGTTGTACAAAGTACGGCCGAAACCCTGTCGGCCCTTTCCTTTGGGTATACTGACTCGACAACATCCCAGGTGGATCATGGGGGGAATGTGAAACTACTACTCATCGCTCACCATTCTCTGGCCTTTAAGATCCAACGCGGTGCGCCACCGAACCCGAGCTAGCGGCACCAGTTGCCCCCCAAGCATGCTGTGCTCGCCTAGGCAGCCAGGGGACACTACAGATTAGCCGGGCAGTAATAATGACGGTGATGGGTGACTCAATACAATAAGGCCGGCCGACTATGATGATTGTTTGGCAAGACTTTGTCTAAAGTTGAGTTTTCATCACGTCTCAACCCGCCACCGAACTAGAACCAGCTCATGCAGGCTGCATTCACTCGCGGCGCCTGTATCCACGCGTGTCGTCTCCGCTTCACCTCGCGTGCGAGGCAACATATTTCGGCCTCCAGCTATGAGATGTTCTATCACATACATAGTATACGATGTGTATGTTCGCCTTGCTGGCATTAGGGTGGGCGGCTGACGCCAACTCCCGTCATCCATGACAGAAGGTCGCCAGCAAGGTTAAGATTGATAGATGGCTAACCTAAGCTGATCCGGGACCACGACTTCTGTTTTACGAGTTACATCACGACATACGTACCTATGGAACCTTATGTACATGGTCCCGAGGTCTTGCAACATGTCTGAAAATAATCATCTTTCTAACACCAATCATCCCATCGGCAAGGAGGGTCTAACGTCTAACATCACCCATGTTGGGAGGCCGATAGGCTGGATGTTGTTAGGTAGGTAGACGTGCCGTTGTTCATCAGAGCCGTGGCGCTTCATGGCAATTTCCGAATAGGAGACGTTATGATCATACCAATTTCTATGAACTCGAGCTACTTATCACAACCAACACTACGGCTGCTCTCGGAACCTATTGGCTATAGCCCGACCTCAGACAACCTCCTCAGGTTGGAATATTGCAAGAAGCAATCGCAAGCAGTGCAACTAAATATCAGACTATATATCACGCCACCGAGATGCTATGTTGGTTCTATAGAATCCCGGGTCTTGAGTCCATCTAGACCTCGCGGCGGCTACCCACATTGTTCACTTGGGTGATAACTAACGAGATATTCGAAATGACTGGTTATCTTCCTTTCTCACCTGCGGTGTAGCCTTGCTCGCTTCTTTTTTGTAGCGATGGGAGCCATCGGTAGGTTATGTAACCGACCCAGCCTACTCTTTCGATTCGTCCACGACAGGTTAAGGGGCAGACAACCTATCGTTAGTCGTCTTACATTAGCAAGGAGCCGCCCGACTGTTAATAACAGAGAAATAATGGTATTCATCTCGTTAAGTCGTCTCGAAGGGTTGTTTTCCATCCCTTGCCAATATGCCCTGGAGGATTAGCTCAGAGATTCGCATAACCAATCGGCTCTTCTTACTGCCTAGTAACACGTAATTTTTATCAAGGCCGGCTCCGGTTGCGGCATTGTCCATATTAGCTATTTGTGTGTTTGAATCGCTCTGCTTTGGTATCCGAGGTGCGGCAGGACTGGTTACACTAGATTGCTTCCCGCGTAAATGGGAGCTCCTGGATGCAAACATGACCAGACCTCCCTCGAGGAGGCGAGGAATTCGCACGGCAGCGGGTGCCTCCTCAGACGGAAACTTCTTTCGAGACTAGGTAGCGTCGTGGGAATCGGTGGGTTAGTGACTCATCTTGTTACTCGTTCCAGAGTCCAAGTGCCCTCCTGGCTACCTGCATATCTCGAGTTGCACGGCTCTCTCGGTAGCCGAAACCACCTTGTCACACCCAGGTTGAGCGGTCAAACAACAGCTCATTTTATATGTCGACTCGAATCAGCCCACTGAGCAGATAAAACAGTCCTCCGGAGATGCATCGAATCGATGAACAAGACGGAGTGAGGTAGGCCATGATACCAAGGACCGTATTCTTAAATAGCATAACGAGGCAGTGCTCAATTAAGACAGACCCTTCTTTAGTCTTCTTCGAGTGTTGTACACGACCTATCGATACGTCCAGGAGAGCCTGCGGAGTGAGTCATCGGCACCGACCATCGAGATGCTAATACGAATAACTCTCACGCGGAGCTTTTCTTCCATTAGTCATTATCCAGCCCAGCACACAGTCCTCTCGTCCGTTACTACTTACTCCCATCCCCTAAGCATGCCTTCTTGACTATAATTTCGCCTCTCCTGATCCCACACGCCCCTTACCCCTACCGCAGTCCTCCGTCTGCCATCCCGCAACCTCAGCCCCAGCCTCTTCCTCTGCCTATTCTTCCTCTTCATATTATTCCTGTGGCGGCGCGGCGTCAGCTTCTGAGGCCACTCGAAGACAGGCTCGAGCCAGCGCTCGGGGACAAGCGAAGTGGAGGAGCCGGTCTTGCTGGGCCGCCATCGTAGTCCGATGATGTATTGCCAGCAGTGGGACAGGACGCAGACCAGCACAACGAGGATGACCACGCAAACTATGGCTACGACCATGGCTGTGACGAAGGCCTTGGGGAAGTTGGCTGGCACGGCGACTGCGTTCTCGGGATGTTGCGCATGGCATGGCGCCGTGAAGAGAAGAAAGAGGATAGGAGTAATGGTGAGTAGTGACGCCATTATCACTTGTGTAGAAAGGGTTCAGATCTCACTGAAGTGGACTCAATTGAAGACACAGCGTCGTAGAGTGATGATGTTAAATTTGCTTCCCCTCTGAAAAGATAGCTGATGCGTATTGTAGTTGTTCCTATCTTGATGCTCAGGAGAAGGGAAGGAAGAAATGAGTAGACAAC
Organism: Hypoxylon cercidicola; assembly: GCA_022578845.1. NCBI lineage: Eukaryota > Fungi > Ascomycota > Sordariomycetes > Xylariales > Hypoxylaceae > Hypoxylon > Hypoxylon cercidicola. The sequence continues at coordinate 2,748,532 of MU399494.1, read as the reverse complement.
TACTCACGGCGTAATGCCCCATACACACACACACATACACACACACGTATAGGAGCTAAAGCACACAGTGAAATCATCCAACTCTCATACTTGATCGTCCCTCGTGTCGGCTCTGCGATGCATACTAGCCACACCGGATACGAGGTAGAAAACAAGTTGTTATAAACCTAATCGGGTACCCAGCCATATGCAGCCTGGGGTATGGCATGCGGTTAAAATCCATGACTGATACAAGCCCAACTCAATGACCATTCCAATACCAGTGGTTGTCCGCTGTCAATGTTGGCATCTTTAAGGCTCTTGCTTGAGATCTAGCACATCGCTCCTGATGCTATAAGAGCTTATGCAAAATACCCAGCTTTAACAAATAAAGAGAAAAAATATCTAAAGTCAATATTACTACTAACGAGGTTCGCGTTTCTAAAACATCAATGCAGTATCAATCGCGTGTTCGAATAGTAAACCACATCAATACTACGTAATGATTAAATGGGAAAAAAAGAAAAAATTTGATGACAAGAGGGGGATTCGAACCCCCGCCTCTTTCGAGACTAGAATGAGTACCCTTGGAAGGGTGTAAGAGATGTTGGAGTCTCTTGAGTCTAGCGCCTTAGACCGCTCGGCCATCTTGCCCGTTCTGCTTAGATGAAAGTTACGATTGCAAATAAGATCTATGTACCCTATTTTACAAAGAGCGCAAAATGGTTATGGTCCACTAGCCGTGATGCGATAAATGGGGCTTTTACGCTAAGCGAAACTTGGCCCACTCTGCCACTCTGAGCTATCATCTCCCTCCCTCAACTCACTAAATAGAACGTGAAGCACGACGTGAGATGCATCTCTCGTCCGACTTACTTACGATGTGCTAAGTTTTATGGTAGCAGAGTGAACACAACGCCGGGTTAATAGTGGCGTGCAAAATGCAAACCGCCTAAATCTGCTGCTCTAGTAAATCACCATCGTCTCGATTCACAAGCAGCCGAAAGACACAACAGCTTTAGACAAACAGCGAAGTAGGGTATTTTATTCGTCTCAACACTCTCTAAGGTACGGATACCGGGTACTCATTATTAGGTATTATTACTCTCCACACTTTATTACTCACTCCCATCCATCTATCCTATTACTGACGACGAAGGGTATATTTTCGCTTTCATCTTCTGTTGCATAAACGAGCGAGGGGGTATAATAACTTGGTTTCGAAATCGACGACAAAATAAACCAATCACGCAAACCGTTTCCGTTTGAATTTCCCAGTCTAAAAAGGTAACGTTTAAAATTAAGATCGTGGGATTCTCCGCCGCGTGATCTGTGTTCCGTGTGTCTTTTTCGGTCGTAAAATCGTTAAAAGAGCGACAGGCCCAGCCTTACTATGCATATGGCGTTCGGCATCGAGCGACGTTTGGGGGGTATACTAGAAAAGAAAATCGGGCGTCGAGGATTTTCGACGGGATCGCGCGGTTTTGCGAATAGACCAGCCAGCGACGTTCAAGACGGGAGGCAAAGACCGCGACGACCCGTATTATCCTGCCCGTGTTGATCCGCTTATACGGCAGTCGTCGGCTCGCCAACGACCGGGGGCGCAGCAGCGGCCGGGGCGGGGGTGGTCTTCTCGGGGAACTCGCCGGACTGCGGCACGCGGCCGTAGCGGGTGAAGGCGATGTTGAGCTTGTTGTAGTCCCACTTGCTGGACATGAAGTAGAAGGCGAAAGCCGTGACGGGGACCACCAGGATATCCAAGATACCGTAGAAGATGTAGCCAGGCGTGACACCGATCTTGTTGCCACCGTCGGCAATACCCCAGGCGATCGGGTAGATCATCCAGAAGAAGTTGACGTAGCCGGCCAGGATGATGTCTGCGATATCCAAATGTTAGCAATCACCATATCTTTGCGAAGACAGCAGCACGAGTAAACGTACAGTCTCGAGAAACACCGACGCGCTTAGCAGCGATGGTACCGTAGAAGAGGGTGTTGAAAGCGAGAATGAACCAAGCAAGAATTCCGATGCCGAAGAAACCCCACTTGTACCTGGTGCCAGTGAAGGCGGATACGAGCAGAGAGACAGTCCTTTTTCTCCCAGTTAGCCTTGATCCCTCCTACCAGGGGTATGTTGTGGCCTCTCGATGACTACTTACCAGGTCCACGATAGGAAGACGTTGAAGACGATGGACGCCCAAGAGACGCCGCTCAGCAGACCGAGAGAGATGGCGATGACGGGGAAGCTGACAACCCAGTTGACGTATTCAACCCAGAAGACTTGACGCGTCCACAGACCGCTGACGGGCTTGGAGTCGGCAACCGTGATCACTTCCCAGCCCAAGTCAGAGGCGACGGCGAAGTAGGTGAGGGAACCGACGAGCAGGGCGATGGTGAACAGGTAGTGGAAAATCTTCTCGCCAGACTTGGCAATGAAGCTAGTGCCGAAGAAGATGAAGAAGAACAGCATGTAGAGACCAAACACCGCCCATAGCCAGTCGGAACCGTGCGTGGTGAGCTCCTCGTTACCCGCGGGAGGGTTGACGTCCAAGGCTTCGTTACGGGGTAGGATATACATCGTGGCGACTGGATTAGTATTGACTAGGCAGACTTAATTGCGTTTCGAGAGTAGCAAGCTTTCGTTGTCGAGGGAAGTCTTTATTGTAGCCTTTGGATCACTGTAGTTGCTGTGATTCGCTGATGAGCTGAGATGAGGCGAGTAAGAGAAAACGAGGGGACGAGGCTTGTATTATAGAGGAAAGCCCCCCCCTGGCACGGCCGTGACGATCAAGAGCTGCGGAGTCGTACCCTGTCGTATAGTTCGGAGGTCGACCATTGGCGTATTGGTGATGACTCCTCGACGCTCCAACGGTTCATAGTACAAAGCAGAACCAATTACCAAAGCCGAGATTTCCACGAAGCATTCCAATGGGGGAATGATCAGACGACCCAACTAATGCTTCAGCTTTTGCATGGAATCTTCCACAGAGCCCGGGAGGGTGCGGACGAGACGGATGGCGACGGATCATAGTGATGTGTTCGTCGTATGGAGATTGATTAGTCTACAAAGTTGGCCACTCGGAGCTCTACTCGGAACCAGTGACGGGAAGCCGATGGGACAATGCGGTGTCAGGAGACCTCTAAAGAGCAAAGTCAACATGCAGCACACCTCTAGCCTTTGCGGCACACGGTTCTGCTTCGAGCCAATGCCGTCGACGATCTTCTTTTCAGCCCTAATGTGGAGAAAAAGGCTACGAGATTTCGATACCTAACTAGACCTTATCCCCAGAACGTGGCAGCATGTAAACGGGCCCGACAGCGCTAAGGTAAGATGTGTATATTGATAATTATTGCTGGCTGAATAATGCACAATCGTGGAATGTAACCACCAGCCTCGTTTCCTTACTAAAGGAGACGAAAACCGACCGGAGTCGTATTACAGAAATGACATAAGAAAAAGGCATGAGAGAAGACGGCCAGGGCGAAGGCCGACGTCCGCCTGCGTGGGCTAAGAAAGGCACGGAATGCTCGGTATTCGACGTCAGGATGCCAACAGACTAAGATACATACAGTAGTTGGCCAAGTGTAGCAATCAGCAAGTTATGGTAGTGGTCTATGCCGACATTGGTGGGTGAGCTTCACGGCAGCATCGGATGAGCTAACACACAAAGGTGCATGTATGTATTCAAAATTGGTGACAGCCGGCGGACCCCCCCTGGCACGATGCTCGATCACGTTCGGTCTGAAAAGGGCAATAGATAACACCAGATGGTGTTAGCATCTCGAAGCAATGCCGGCGCTTGCAGGAACTTCGACCTCCGACTAACGCCGGTAGGTGGGTTACTTGAACGTGGGCGTATGCGGAGTGGCGTCGACTCGACGTGACGTGACGTGATTTGGTCGAGATGCTTAGATGAAAAAAAAAAATATACATAGAAAATGCTTGATATATTGTCCTACCTCGCCTTGGCCCTACCACCCTCCTCCGGGCTTCCGGGGATAACAAACGACGAAAACTCCACGTATAGAAGAATTTTTCCACTTCGACAAGGCAGCTCCGGCCAAGGATTCTGTTTGGTCAATGGCTTGTCCCAACTCGTTTAGCTCATCGTTACCCCCTTGGTGGTTCAGGTCCGGAGATCGAAAGAGGAGGGGAAAGCGAGGTGCTAGCCACTGAGAGCCTCAAATTGGCCACAGCTCTCCCCCGGCTTTGACGGAACCCACCATGCCATCGAGGTTGCAACGGCTAAGCCTGTCTGAGATGGCGATCGGCCTTGCAGTGTCTTAGGTATCATACCACCATCGAGTGAGGTGCTTCGTCCTTCACATCGGTCGAATCTAATCGAGATGGGGTCATCATCGGCAGAAGGTCGTAGAATTGTAAGCTTTATCTTCTTTCTTTCCTGAGGTCTAGATTAGAAGAGGAGATTAGAGAAGGTGGATATAGAAACTCCGGATCTTCGGTAGTCACCGACTAATAATAGGCCGTGGCCCGCTACTAGCAGACCAGTTCCACTAGGTAGTGAGGCGCTAAGGCACTCCAGCAGATGGCTTCTAATTCGATGACGATATACAGCCTTTTCGCTTATATAATATTTGATATATCACAAATGTGTAAGTGTGTAAGCCATGGAAATAAGACACGATACCGCAGGAGCCGGTCGATATGAAAGGACATTCGCGCCCAGCGCACATCGCAGATAAAACCGTGGATCCCTTGCAGTATAGGTAATACTTCCCCTCTCTCTTCGTTCCACGGATGCAGCCTTCTCCTCATTTACCAGTGCTTGTCCTTGTTAGCGAAGAGCCACACTTCGTGTCCACACGTAGCTTCGAGTTAGGCACTCCTCACTCACACCGGGCGACCAGCGTGAGCGCGGAGGGGGGGAATGCGGTTGCTGAATCATCGTCGAAATGCAACAGTCCTGCAGACCCGCCCCAGCGAACCATATCACTCGTGTCAGCCGTGTCACTCACGCCGGTCGCCTCATTGGCTCCGAGTCTGAGTCCCTTAAGTAAGCGTCTGTCAGACTGGGGTTTCGACCGGTGCACCTGGTCCGGCCTCCTGTAGATGTTAGAGTGCCTCGCTTTCACATGTTGTGCGCGATCTATAGCTTGGACTTTTTAATTTTCAGACCGAACGCAATGAACAAACCGAACAAACCGGGCTACTATAGATTTGCACGTCTGCAGCCCCCTCCAGCAGCGGCTAGAGACGGCGGAGATTGTCGTTGCTAAACTACCGTAGGATACCCGAATTGGGAGCATGGGGTTCTAGACTTGCTCAGTGAATGCGATAGTAGAGAGAAATCATATTTATTCCATCCTATCATTGAAGGATGCAGTTTTATCTATGTACATTGGCGTCTTTCTTCTCGAAGTGCTGATTCCCTGATGGTGCCTTTCTCTGGCCCGTCTGATTTACAATGCACCCCGAAGCCTATGCGTAACGCCAGGTCCTATCGTCATCCCGCCTATCATTGCCTAAGTCATAAGTGTATCCATTACATTACTTCAACAAGGCGTATTCTATTCCGTCCGCCTAGACCTTAGAGCTTAGTCTAATATGCTGGCTTCATCTGCCATAAAGCCGATTTCGCTCGTTCGCGTACGTCGAGCTCATCGTCACCTTCCTTGAGGGCTTCTAGCTTAGTCAAGAAGCCTAGTTTCTTCAGCTCGAGAGCCCTCTGTGAGCACGCCGGGCCGTCGTTGGCATTGTCCTGCCACGTCAAGTTGTTGATTAAGTGACACAAGGCTACTCGCACTTCTCTGTCCTGGCTGTTAAACAACTTGGCTAGCTGCTTTAGTAACTCTGTCTGAGAGACTACCAACTGCCGATGACGCGGAATGCTAGCTGCTATGTGAACCAGGATGTAGATGACTGATTCGATGATCTTCGTCTGAGGAGGGAGAATACGCGCCTCGCTACCCGTCGCACTTCGTCGGCTATAAGAATGGAGAACCTTTACCCGCAGCTTGGAAGCAAGAATATCAAATAGTCGCTCTTGTCCTATCGTATTGAACAAGAAGTCGATCATCTCCGTTGTCTCGTTCGGCGAATCGACATTATTGCTGGAATGCGCACCGCCGATCAGATTTCGAATGAACCCGAGACCCTGCTCCTGAATGGCCAGATCATCATGCCTAGCTTTGCGAATAGGATTTAACTCTGCCTCACGAAGCGCTTCTAGCCGTGAGTCGGCCTCTCGCAATATGCGAATGTCGGAGTGGTTGTGCGTCGTAGACGTCTTATAGAAGGATGGTGAAAGCCATGCGCGATTCTGGTCGTCGGCGAGACCCATATCCATATCTTCGTCCATATCATCCAGGCCGTTTTGAGTCGGCTGCCTGTCACTCCTTTCCCTTGCCGAGAAGAGTGCATCATCCTCGGTATCGTCGCAGATTAGTCGGACTAACCATCCGGATTCTAGCTCTTCTACGCATCTCTTCTTCAAATCGATGCTTGATGAAAGGACCAAGTGCTTAAGCGCCCACAGAGCACTCAGTCGTAATGGTGCATGATGTGAATGCGCGTGCTCGCATGCCACCTTCACTATCCCAGCCTCAACAAGTGACTATTAGGGCATGGTTAGCATCAAAATGGTAAGTCCTGCTGGCGTTAATGATACTTACGTCTCTCATCGGGCTGCAGTCCATAACGAGATTACACATCGCGTCAGCTGCGGCCATCTGCACCTCGACATCGTGATGTTGAAGTATATCGAATAAAGGTGTTGACACGTCGTGATCTACTAAGGCCGTCCTAAGGATACTCACTGAGCGAGAAAGCATACGAACCGCGTAGCAAGCTGCTATCACAACCGAAATAGGGTTGTCGGATGTGGGTTTTAGGGATTCAACGACATAAAGAATCGCTTCCTGGTCAACAACTGCCTTCCGATACTCATCCTTGAAAGTTGTTATCGCACCAATAGCCCTCAATGTGCTTTCTCTGACCTTGATACGATGAACCAAATGGCGATGCTGACCCGCCTCCTCTCCTAACCTGCAATCAGGAGGCAATTCGCCCGTCAAGTTCGGGCTTCGGTGGTAAGACCATGATCTGGCGAGAGGCGGCGGCGGATCGTAGCTGTCCTTGAGTAGCTTGCATATTATTTTGACTGCGTTGGACTCAAATGCGGCTTTCTGGAGTGGCTCGCTATCCGTAACAAGACGGCCTAATATAGCTGGCGCTTCTTCGATGATGCTGAGCACCGAGGCCGTCTCGACGTCCTTCATCCTAGTTCCAACCTCGCTGAGCGTATTTAATAAGACTGGTACGACTAGGAGGCTGAGGTCTGTTTCTCTCGTCTTATAAGAAAACCCAGCTTTGAAAAGAGAGGTTAAGACAGAAGTAGCCATCAACATTTCGCTACCCCTTCGAGACCTGGCTAAAGTAATAAGCCACGGTATCAGAGGGCTTTCGGCTTCTTCACTCTCGACATCATTGTTGGATGTAAATGTCTCCTCAGGCGGAGTCCCTGGGGCTGCATTGCTATGGAACCTAGATGCCGACCGCCCGTTGCGACTCAATCCCTCCCGCGGCGTGCCAACTGACGGATAGACTGGACGGTTCAAGATCTGGGGGAACGTGCGAGGCAGCAGCATATTCATAGGCTCAAAGTCTAGATGTTTCGTCGGCCTCACCCCAGGAAGTTCCATGGGTCCGCAGGATGATCTTGGGGGTTTGCTCGGGTCGACATTGGCAACAGGGAAAACGGTCAAAATTGAGGGCGAGTAAAGCAGTTTACATGCCCGGTACGGCGAGTCGCTTATTATTGCAGCAATTGCACCGAGGATGTTGTCCAGACCGGTAGCTGGGTGGGTGGGCTCGGGTATATAACCTTCGAGATCTTCGAGTTGGGCGATTAGCTCAGCCCTCGGTAGCATTTGTCCCTCGGAGACTGCAAATCCCGCGAGCTTTGTAGCAAGAGCATCGAGAATGCCGCTACTGACAAGGGCTGACTGATGCCGTTCTTCACGACAAAGATCTTTGATTAATTGGGCAACGATGGATATCTGGCCCGCGCTGCTATGACTCGGACCTGAAGTTTGCTGCGAGAGAATATGGTAGAAGGATTCTAGAGGACCGTCGGTAAATAAGATGTCGGCTAGAGAGGTCAAGCTAATGGGCGAGGATGGCGAAACAGATACTGCAGCGGCAGCGATGTCTTGTATTACTCGAAGGGCACCAAGGACGATCTGGTGATGTTCGCTCTGGAGACAAGAGTCGCTTAGGACAGCAGGCAACGCACCCGCGGCGTATAACGGGGGAAGAAAAGCAGGGCCGGCTGCGCAAATAAAGACGTTAGTTTAAGTCAAAGCTATAGCAGAAGACAAAGTGTGATGTTCGTTAAACCACTAAAGAATGCGAGAGGTTGCATACCATTGGCAAAGCTGGCAAGAAGCTGTAGAGCTTGTAGCCTAGCATTGTCTTCATCTATAAATGTAGGCAAGGCTAAAAAGGACGAGGGCGCATCCTTACTCGCACCGAGTGCGGCGGAAGCTATTATTCTGACGACGCGGCGGAGGATACCATGTCGAAGCCAATCCTCTTTCCTTTGGGTGTGACCGATGACTTCGTTCTTCAGGTAATTCAGGGCGCTCAGTCGCTCGGAGGTAGTTGAGTCGAGCTTCGTCAATACGGATTGAGGATTGAGCGCCATCGATGCATGTGGTAAGGGTATTAAATCAAGTACCAGTTGGTGATAGAAAAGGGGAGAGTTAGAGTTCTGCGCTCGTTGTGATCTTGGCGCGAGCGAAATTGTTGATAACGTCGTCGCGAAAGGTTGAATGAACTTACTTCCAATAGGAGGTACTTACGTACATGCATACCCCGGTCCAGAGTATGCACGGGAGGATAGGTAGGGGCGCTGTGCGACGGCCGACAAGGGAAGTGGGCAAGGTTCATAGCCACTGTGGCGGTGGCAGAGCAACTCGAGTCAATAAACCTCCACTCGCTTTCAAAAAACGTACAGCTCATTCTTACTATAGTGTTAGTGAAAAAAATAAAAAAATAAACCAATAACATAGTCCTCTTATTTAGATCTTCTTTAGGCTTTTAGTTTACAGCCTTTTAATCATTGTGAGAATACATACATTAGGTAGTACCTCTATACTGACGTATCTGTGGAAGGTCTTCTTCTCGTGATACCTTAGGTACATATGTAGGAGTTGAGGCTCGCCAAGACATTCAAGTCGGGGACTAACAGGGCACCGAGATAATCCTGGGCCTGTGCCCCTCATTCTCGCGGATTTTCACCCACCTGGGTAGTATCAGTGCTAGAGCATACATACCTACATAGGCTGACTACTTGTAGTATAGGCCCAGAATGCAACCAGGTACGCAACCCCTCGTCCTTCATCACTTCGCTACTACTGCCCAGACTAGGCAGGGTATGCTACGTACATGTGTCAGTTCTCAAGGTTGATCACGCAAGACATATAGAGACCATGAGAGTCTCGGATTCTTACGTTCGGCCCCGGAGTATACTCGGTCATCTTCGTAAGGTAGCAGAAATCTTTAAGTCTGCCTAACTTATAGTCTCAGTAAACTTTACCCAACCTAAGACTTAGACAACTTAGCATTAGGTAAGAACTTGGATGAGTGGGTCTTTATATGGACGTGGATGTCTCGCCCGAACAAATCAGGCAGCGCTTCGAATTTTGCCTTCTTCTGTGGTGCGTTCTCGGCCTCTTCTTAGATCCTTCCATCATGAACTCAAGCAATGTTTCAACGTTGCCTAGCTCCAAAAACAGTCTCCTTGGCCTTGGACGGTCTATTGCCTAATGAGCTTTCCATATAGGTATTTCGCACTTAATACTACGTGCGAACGAGCGATAATTTTACCTAATAAACGATTGTCGACGATCTCTATGAATGCCCAGACCCCCGGTGCGGCCCGATTTGCGACTTCTGCGACACCAAAATAGTTACAGCCACCGAGACATTATGACGCTGTGAGAATCATGTTGACTTCGTCGCCAACTATAATAGCAGGAGCCACCAGCGCATCACCGAGGACTTTCCACTATGCACCCTCTCGGTCTCCGCAGCAATCGCCCAAGATAGCGGTGCCTTTGCCGCGCCGTCAATCTCGACACTCCCTGTCCCGCTCCTCGCCTTCTCTACGGTCGCCGACGCTTTCTAAACCGAAGCAATATGTTGGTGTTGACGCCGCCACCCAATATTCACCCATGGAGCCCTTCGATCCCACGGTCCCTTTACGAGCCGCGCAGGTATCGGGTCCGAGGCTATCGCGCTCCGCAGCCGCAGCGGTAATACCCACGTCGATATCGACACCAGCGACGGCAGCCCAACCCAAATCACAATCCAGCAACCCACAAACCCCTTCCGATCCGAACTCAGCCTCCCCCAATAGATCCTCGAAAGTTCAAACCCAGACGCCTTCACCCAATAAAAGACGGAAGTCGCAAGAATCCATCAGTGTCCACCCATCCTCGGTAGTGGCATCGAGCCAACCAAGCTCTCCCAAACGAACGAAACCTAATAAAGGTCCTCCTAAAGTACTACCTCTGCGATACGAGTTTTGTAAGGTGGAGGATATGGTAATACTCATCGCAAACATGCTCTCCGAGTTAATCGAGACAAATGACTTGCTAGCCATGAAAAGTGGCCAACTTACGAGGTTTCACTCTAGGTAGGCCTTAAGCAGCTTTCCCGCGGTGTTGTGGCAGTAATATTGATCAGATGCATAGGACGGCTCCGGGCATCTCAGTTTTGGACTATCTTCAGCGGCTCGCAAAACACGCCACGTTAACTCCTCCCCTTCTTCTTTCTATGGTGTCGTATATCGATCGCTTATGCGAGCTATACCCCGACTTCACAATCAATACCCTAACCGTACATCGCTTCCTTATAACGGCAGCGACAGTAGCGGGGAAGGGTCTGTCGGACTCATTTTGGAACAATTCGTTCTATGCGCGGGTGGGGGGCGTTAAGGTAGCGGAACTAAAGCTGCTGGAACTGGACTTTTTAACTCGAGTGGACTGGAGGATAGTCCCAAATCCGGAAGTGCTGGTGGCCTATTATAAGGGCCTGGTCGCGCGGTGTTCCGGGTACGTTTTGGAGGACGAACAACCTTCTTCATCTAGCGAAGGCGATGAGATGGAGAGCGGGGATATGGATCAGGACGGAGGTGAGACGTAGAGAAAAGGGCGGTGAAGGGAGGGACTGCGATAAAAGCAAGTTCAAGTCTTGCTCGGGATGTTTCAAACGTTAGGAATGAATATTCTCTATGGAGTTCTCTTGGGGGGATGGTTGCATTTGGCGCTCAGTGCACGGGGGTCGGGTTAGCCACGGGTGCTTGGTTATTAGGCACATGGTGATGTTATCAGCGTCAAGAGAAACCCCTGGACATACCCAACATGACGATGTTAATATCGAAATATGAAGCTTTAGAAAATACCAATTCCCCATTACAGGGATCACATATGTGTATATGACGCCCTTGTGTATTGAAGCACGTTTATTCCCGTGAAATACTGAATAAAGATTATTTTCAGACGCGGACGATTTCCAATTTGAATATATACTATGCTTGACTGGTTTATATCACGGTATCTTGCTAGTGGTTGCGGCTCAATCAACCTTATGTTGGGTATAGTGATATGTAACCCTTAAGGCATTGTATGGAATTGACGAAGCTCCAAAAATAGGTAAAAACCGGGGAGCCAACAATTACTAACAACGAACAACGTAAGCCAACCCCTCCACCTATTCAACTCTACAACGCCAAAACCTCAATAACTCGACCCGGAATTATCTAGTCGCACATGCAAGCCCCATGAAGCTGTCGTCCCTCTTCTCCGGCCTTGCGGCCCTGGCCCTGGCCAGCCTCGCTAGCGCCGACGAGCGAACGGCCGTCGTGTACATTCAACCGATATCGACGACACAAGCTTCTCCGGCGGCGCCAGCGCAGCTAGCCGAGATCCGCTACGACACGAGCGCCACGACATCCGACGCCGAAGTGGTATCGTACGAGGCGCCGGAGCTGCCAGAAGACGCGAGCCTCGTGCGCGTCGGCGTGTACGACCCGGCAGCGAAACGGTGGGAGTCGTCAACCTCGGTGGCATCGGTGGACAACTTCGGCAAAGGATACTCGCCTACCCTGGTGCTGTCGGTGAATTCTGACGGTCAGGTGTTCGGCGCCGCGCTCAAGGGCGTGCGCATCGACGCCGGGCAGACGAGGGATTTCGGACCCCAGGCGATGGTCTTGGTCACGGAGCTGGGGAAGCAGCCCGAGCTCAACAGGCCCGTGGTGCTGTCGCCCGAAGGCGCGCCGGCGGTGCCGGAGGAGAAGAGTTTACTGCAGAGGTATGTTGTTGGCCTACGCTTGCTGCACTTTTGATTGCTACGGAAGGCAAATCGATGTATACGCTTGCTTGCTAACGTTGTCACAGGTACTGGTGGGTGATAGGCATAGTCGTATTGATGACAATGTCAGGGGGAGGAGGCGGCGGTGGTGACAAATGATAGACGATGGCTACCTATTTGCTTAACTTGTTATTTGTTGCGTACGTCCCACGGCGGTGTGCTGTTGTCTACATGGATCGTCCTGTACAGCGTGTCGGTTATCTCGACCCAGTCCTGTGAAAGTATACCCCAGAACGTAACTCGTCTATTATTCTACCTACCTAGGTAGATTACAGTACGTCCAGATTGTGCAACGCGTGAAGTACCTGTTCCGTCCTCTTAAGAGTGGATAGGGGATAGGGGATATTTGCAAGTGATAATATTTGTAAGTGATAACGAGGCAGCGATCGAAAAGTGAAGTGTTAAGCTGTCAGGGTGTAGATACCCACCTAGAGAAATCATTCGATTCGATGATACATGCACCTAAGAGAGATAGACCCAAGATACAAAGTACCGTCGCATCGCTGAGGCGGCAACCACGCGCAACAGTACCAACTCCCCGACTTCTCAGGGCGGTCAGCCAATCGGACATCCATACTACGGACGCTATCCCAAAGATAGACTAGCGCGTACTGAACTTGGAGTAACTCTGGAGACGGCAGCTGCAAGGTTCTGGGTCCCCTAACCAATAAACACAGCTAGCAGGTGCATGAAGTACATTTTCAGCGCTCTTCACATCTTTTTCTTCTACCCTTCCCAAACTTGCACCAATCGCGCATTTCTCTTCTTTTGCGATTTCACTCTTTTCGCCGATTGATCAAAAAACACTTCTCTTCTCCTACCAAAAAAAAAAGTCCAAATCAAACCGCACGTCATTCACGATGTCGTCCGAGAACAGCGCTACTGTCCCCCAAGACGCCTCCGCCACCAAGGCCGCGGATGTGCCCGTCCAGGCTAAGGGCAAGGGCAAAGCCGCCACGGCTGAGGAGCCCGTCGACACCGCCATGGACGAGGACGACGATGAGGATGAGGATGATGAAGACGAGGTATGTTTCTAGACCCCCTAACGCTCGCACTCTAGTACCAGACACAGAAGGCTAACAATCTCGTAGGCGGAAGGCGGTAAGCTCTGTTCCCTCGTGACTCTACCGAGCTGTTTCGAGAGCTGGTCTTCTAACGCAATGACATGGCAGGTGATGACGACGATAACATGGACGAGATCGATCTGAGCAACATCGTGGAGGGCGGTCGCCGAACCCGAGGTCGCGTCATCGACTGGGCCAAGGCTGCGGAGGAGAACCCTGCCGAAGACGATGACGACGAGGATGAGGATGACTACGAGCCTGCGGCCGTTGAGGACCAAGGTGACAAGATGGATGAGGACTAAACTCGATCGACATCCTTAATTCGTTTTCGCGCCGCTCGTTGGATACGGATGGATGGATTCCAACTGGATTTCGAGCGGTCTTCCACCTCTCAGTCGGACCTGCATTGCCGCTTTTCCTCTCGGTAGTTTGGCCGTTCTTCCTACTCGTCTCTACTGCGCTTTGGCTTTAGATCTAGAAACACACGTTCCGGGCATGGACGGATGGACGGTGGCAATGGAAGGAGCTCAACCCCCAATAGCAGCTTAGGCCTACTTCGGACTGTATTAGTCTAGTGCCCCTTGGCTGCGGCCATGCGCATGAATAAAGCAAACCTCCACATTCTCATGTCTTCCCATATCCTATGAAGTGATTATGAACCGTCAACAATAGGCTCGACAAGAATGGTTCGTATAAGTGTCTATAAGCTATACCGCTACTGGATCTATTTCACTTCGATGATTGCAGCTATCATTTCGGGTACTAAACAACTTTGCTATAAGCCTAGCCTCATCTATACTATCACGATGTTAACGTCTAGTGAGCAACATCTACTTTTTTTCAGTTCTACAAGCCCCTTGCCACGAAATATTGTTTTCCAGCTGAGCTTCAACCACCAAATGCTCATTTTTTTGGACGGAGAGCTTTTAGAAATGATATCAGTTGATGCGAATCATCTCGACGTCTCGACCGTTGCCTGCCTACTCGAAATGGATAGATGCGCAACGCATGTATGTCTATGCCAGCCCATGCACTTAAGACAGACAGGTGCATTTTGCCATGTCCTACCCTCGATACTCGATATGCCAACTCGTGCAGCTACGTCGTCAATAGCATTGTCTTTACCCCAAGAAAGTCGAGCGAGCCAGCATAACTTCGATTATACACTCCATCCCAGCCAATCGGACTTGGCTATATGTACCATTTGGGGAAGAAGCAGACTAGCTACCACTCTTCATCTCAATCTGTTCATTCCATCCAGCACCATGTCAACCACTGCTACGCGAATGTCCGTTGTAACACGGAGTAGTATACAAGACTAAAGTGTAAACGTGGTGACACGACACAACAGCGTTATACAAAATATGCGTCCATTGCAACCAAAGAGCTCTTAAGACCGGACGAAATCGGAGGTCACAAGAGATCATTAATACAGATGGATTTAGAGTGGTTTATTTACCCGTCCGACTCTTCTACCAAGAGCGAGTATAAGTACATCTATCCCTCTATCTCTAGAAAGGGATGTCTCCCAGTCGAGGTATTCGTCTGCCCTCTTGTATCCAGTAAAAACGCGAATCGACTTCTCCCGGAACGCCATTGCTTTCATGCCCGTCGTCTCCGTCATTCATGCATACCTAGGTATGTAGCTTTCGTCTCAAAATGCCTCCCCCGTTCCAAAAAATAGGGTATCTCAACCTCGCGCGCGCAAGCCGTTGCTCTCTTCCCCCCTACAGCTAGCTTGCGTTCAAACCATTAGGATATACCTTCTACACTTTTTCGTTCTAGTCCTTCTTCGACAGAGTCCCGTATCCCAACTCATAGCATCGCCTTTATCTTGGCCTTGGTAGCGGTGGCGGTAGTTGCGTTGGACTTGAAGCTCGCGCTCCCGGTGCCGAATCCCTCGCTCAGCAGGACCCTATCCCACCAGAAGCGGCACTCGTCCTGGACGCGCTCCGTCAAGTTGCCACGCTCGACCGGCACGCCCCTGTTCTGGCGTCCGCGCACGCCCATGCGTTCGTCGTTGCCCTGGCCGAACAGCGCCACCGTGTCCATCCCATTACTATTACTATTACTCGCGGTGTCGTTGACGAACGGGCTGACGAACTTGGGCCAGGCGATGGCCGTGTCGTTGCTAACACTCCCGGCCGCGCGGATCGGGTTCCCGGTCACCGCGAACCGGCTCCAGTACCCCGTCATGTCGTCCGCCATCGCCACGACGCCCGGGTAGTTGCCGATGGCGTTCATGTCGTGGGTCACGACGGGCGTCTCGTCGCCGTGGTCCGCGCCGCCGAATGCGGCCGACCGCGCGGCGTAGTGGTATGTGTAGACGGGCCCCGCGTCCTGCGCCGTCGAAGCTAGATGTGACTGCTGGAGCACCGGGCAGATGTACGCGTAATGCGCGTATGCGTCGTCCAGCCTCCAGAACTGCGATCCGAAGCCGTTGGGCGGTTTGATTACGTACAACTTCTGCCCGACGGGGCTGCTGGGGTCGGGGTATAAGGTGTCGAGCGTGTTCAGGTCCGTCTTGTTAAGCGCGGGGACGATGCCCGACATGAGATTTTGCATCGCCGCCGAGTTGCTTGCCTTCCTCGAGACGAATATCGCACCCTCGTTCGTGTTGAAGCCCGTTAATATTGGGATGCGTAGGACATTCCCTTTATTCCAAGAATTGATGGGTAGGTCTGGGATGATCCCTCCGGGCCCATCGATGACGGGCTGGAATGCCCAGCGTAAAGACGGGTTCCAGCGGCTGAATATCCTGTTGGATGCGGAAGCGATCGTGTCTAAGGGGAGAGCGCGAAGCTCCTCGAAGATTTTGTCATCTGGAGTATCGCCCAAGCCGCATGCCGAGAGAAATTGTTGAAGTTGCTGCTCGTGGAGAGGGTGAGTAGGCACGAAGGTAGCGCGCGCAAGAGATCCACCCGACTCGAGAATCGCCTTCTGAAAGGGTACAGGTGCCGAAGTCAGCTTGTTTGCCGGTGCGTACGAGATCAGATGATGTCCAATCTTGAGACTCTGTTAGCTATACTCTCTCACTCTGTACTCCCGCGATACGTCTCGTAATAATAGGCACTTACCGAGTGAGCACCGGCACTTAAACCCATCACCGTGACGTTGTTAGGATCCCCGCCAAAGTCAGCCGCATTGTCTTGTACCCATTGAAAAAAGGCTTGTTGATCCTTCAATCCTAGATTAAGCAGGCCTTCCTTCGCCGTCAGGCCGCTTGGCAGAAAGCCCAAGGCCCCGACACGGTAGTTAAAGCTCAAGCCGATTAGAGGAGTCTCGGACCACGACACAAAACTCTGCATATTTCTCTCGGCACCATTTCCGCTGTTGAACCCGCCACCGTGGACGTACATGACGACGGGCATCTTAGTGGCATTGACGCCGAGCTTGGCTATCTCGGCGGCGTTAGTGGCTGGATCATCGCTAAAATGAGGCCTATAGAGATTGAGGTTCAGACAGTCCTCGCCCTGGTTTTTGCCGCCTCCATTTTGGGGACAGACGTGACCAAAGCTAAGAGCACGTTGGACATTCTTGTTTGTGCTGTTCAACGGCTGTGGAGGCTTGAATCGATTGTCGCCAGCTGTCGATTGCGCATACGGTATTCCGCGGAATGCTTGGACGCTGCGCGGAAGCTTGGAGCTCTGCGGCACAAGTTCGCCGAGGTACGTTCCCTGCTTGAGCTGCAAGGGAACATTCGTCTGTCATTAATTAGCTTAATCACACTCTGAATAGCACGTGGCTATGGTCATATCATATAAAAATGTTGGAAGATATGAATGCAGAAGTGAATTGGAGATTGGAGATGCCAAGGAGCGTAGGGCGGCCAAGAGCGAAATGGAATATCCAGGGATCGGCATTGGCAGGGCGCAAACAATTTCATTTGACAATTGCATGCGCGCGCCAAGCCAGACTGACGAAATAAGAAAAAGAAAATAAAAAATGACATCGTCTGTGTCTTTCTTTTCTTACATACCTTCAACGCTTCTTGTAAGTGACCACTACCGTGTAACCATAGGAGAACACCGAGAAGCACGGCGACGACGACGACGAAGAAAGCGAGGAGACTTTGGCGAGTCCGGCTTGTGCGAAACTGAGTAAATTGAGTTCGCAGCCATTGCGACGCCTTAGCGGATTTCTTCTTGTCCTTGTTGGGGTCTGGAATTAGCAACTTGTCGCTCTTGTTGCTCTCAGTATCTCCATCCGAAGAGTCCATGGCGTCTTGGCCATGGAGGTGGGTTGCTGCTTGTGCTTGTACCTGTGCCTGTGCTGCCGAACTTGTAGAAAGCAACTCGAGTGGTTCGACGGCTTCCACGGTATTAAAGGCATTATCCTTTGGCTTTTTCATCTATCGGCGCTAGGGAGATTCGGCCGACTCGGGCTCTCCTCTCAAGCTCGATCGACGCAGCAGGCCCTGCAGTGAGATGGATATTGTTGGCTGGCCTGGCTGGTCTGGCTTTGGTCTGGGGGATACGCAATGCCGTGTGCCGTAATGCAATATGCTGACCGGATAACGAGGCGAAGCATAACATGCAGGGTCGTCGGGGCTAATCAGGGGTAGTGAAAGCTTAGCTGGCACAATAATAGTATTCTCGCAGCCCTATAAGCTTCGTGGGAATAAGAGCGGGTAATGACGAAGAGAAAGGCCGGGTGTCTATGATTCATATCGGACGAAATCAACTATGATTATATGGATACAGGGCGTCTATGAATACTTGACTACCTCGGCGCTATCTTGCATGTGTCCTTTGGAAAGAGGATTCTGAGGCGTTCGGGCGGTAGGCGTGATGCTTGTTATCCATTATGAGTCTGGAGTCTGGACCTGGCTGGACCCCGACTGGGGTGAGGTAAGAGACAAAGCTGCAGCGCTTCGTTCCTTTTTGATGTAACTGTTTTTTGATGTAACTGTACAAGCTGAAATCCAGACCCCTTTTACGAACATTTGAACTTGCCCATCTGCCCATCCAGCCCTAACAACACTCGTAAGGTACATCGTACATCGTACTTCGTACATCGGGTATGTAGATAAAACTAGAGCTAGAGAATTGGAAAAATCGATAGCCCCGTCCATCCCCTCTCTCCCATAAACAATCATCGATGCGAGAATATCATCCTCTTTCCCCGTTTACTACTATAATATGGCATCATCGCCTAACGCCTAGTGTAACATGGACTGCATGATGCTATGCAAGCATGATAAGTGACAGAATAGAGGGTCCTTTTGTTCACGTCGTATTTGCATGCTGCGCCCCCGTGTACTCGGGTTTTATCTCCAGAATTGGCCCAAACCCCAAACCCCAAACTAAGACGCTCTTCTGGGCTGTCTGGTATGGCACAACCGCACGCTGGAACATCAAGGCTGGGCTTGTGAGACTTGTTGGTGAGCAAAAGCACTGCCATATTTTATCGAGGCGGATTTCGACCCCGCGGGTTAATTCAACGATCCATGACTATATCATTGCCGATCAAACTAAGATAGCACGTCGATGATATCATTTGAAGGACTTGACGCAATCCCTTTTGTCTTTTATTTGCGTTAACGATCCCGTCCAAAACGTCCTTTGGCCCCTCCACCGCCTTACCACTTGGCATCAGATGTTCCACGATCTCGGGCTGGCTCTAGACCGCCACCACTGCGCCTTTGGTTCGGGGTGGCTGGCCTAGCTCCGTCAAGCTTCGCCTGGTTGGTTGCCAAGCGAGATCAAGCTTTAGGAATCTGGCCAACGGGAAACCCTCCGGAACAGCCAGCACAGATTCAGGACCCCTGCAGGATTCTACCAGGCAGCCAGGTACGGCTTACATGGAGCTCCCCTCCAAATTCATTGGGCTAGCTTGCTCGAACTGAACTGCATGAGTTGAACTTGATATTACCCGTTACCTACTTCATATTACTATATCCTTGTTTTTCTACAAGTATTGGATCCTCGATATTTTCTGTGTCGCTGAGATATCGTCGACGATGACTACGCCCTCAAACCCGGCGAGATCCGGTCGCATATACTAACAGCTCTGCGATGCAACGATTTTTCAGCGGCACGCTATCTAGGGCACGACCCATTGACAGCAGGGAGATTCGTGCTCAACCATGCCGTCGGCCCTTTTGCGGCACGCAGCTTTTGCCGATTTCTCCACGTGCATCTGCGAACGGGAATTTATTTCTTATCCAACGATCTTGTCTCCGTGGAAGATATATCCGCTGGCCGGCCACTCGCGCCATGCCGCAGACCGTCGTAACGCCGAATGATGCCTGATGCGCACGTGGCAATCAATAAGGCCTGTCAGCAACTTGCAGCCGGTGTTGTCGATCACGATTAGTCTCAGGAGGCCTCACACAGGTACCTATAATAACAGACTACCTATGATAAGAGGTTCTGTGTGACTGAACGCGTATTACGCTATCTTAAGCTATAGATACTTTCCGAATTGCTTGAGCATTGTACATTCTACCATTCCTTTCCTGCCCTTGCCAATCACCCACAGCACGTTACGCGATAGGGGCGTAGAAGCTAAACTTCCTCTTCGGGTCATACTTGTTCTTCAGCGCCAGTAGCCTCTCCTGGCGCCATGTCTCGTACCCGTACCAGTTCTCCCTTTTCTCATCTCCGAACGCGTAATTGACATATGTGTGCAACTCACTCCTACCAGTACCCTCGTGCAGGATCTGGCGAAGGTCGTTGCCGAGCTTCGCAGCGGCCTCGTCGAGGTCTGAACCGGCAGGCGCATAGGTAATGAGCGGCGAGAGAAGAAGGCTATCGCTTCGGAAAGGGTATGCAGTCGTCTCCTCGGGAACTGCTCTTACTCCCTGGGTAGAGTACCCTTCGAAAAGGAAAAGCGAATTATTCAAGGCGGTGTTTTGCTGGGTGGCCGATGCGAAGAGGTCGTACACCTTTCGCTGGGCAGCGATGTTGTACGATTCGACATCGATAGGAAAGCGCAGGTTGACTAGCCCGGCTTTCTGGCAAGGCGGCGATTCGTTCCCGTTCCCGGTCCATGCTGGCAAGTCAGTGTAGCTTCCCCCGGCAGCGTCGGTGGCGACAGGCCCAAGTTTCTGGAAAGGGGCAGTATAGGTTGGATCAACAGCAGTGACACCTTCTTGCAAAATATAGAACATGATAACAGGCTAGATATGATATTAGATGTGTAAACCAGGGCAGAGCAGATGGACTACACACCTTGGTTGGGTCTATATCCGGATAGTTGAAGAAGAACGAGTAGTTGAGGACGTCCACAGGTTGCGTGCCGGGAAGGTGTTTGTTGATGGTATCATAAAGATCCTCAACCTTGTCACCTGTAAACACGAAGCTCGTATAAGCCCAATCGCGGTGCTGGATGTCATGGATTTTAACGGTGGCCGAGGTCACGATTCCGAAGTTGTGGCCGGCGCCCCGTACTGCCCACCACAGGTCCGAGTTCTCGTCCACTGTTTGCGTCGTTCCATCCGCTAACACCATATTCAGCGAGACAAACTGGTCCGAGATGAGGCCATGACGGCCTTGGAGGAACCCGTGACCGCCTCCGAGCCCCGGTCCGAAAATGCTGGTGCATTCACACCCTCCAGTCACCGTCTGCTTTCCCGCAGCCCATAGCGTGTCCGTGACGGTTTTAGACAAGGTACCACCGCCGACGACCGCTGTGTTCCCGTCATCGGAGATATTGACGCTGCTCAGTTGGTTCATCCATATTTCGATACCATCTTGCATTTTCCCCACCGTCGTTATGGCACCGTGACCGCCCGATTGCACGAGAAAGGGCAAGTTTTTCCCATTCGCATATTTTACCTGTGCTTCCATCAGCATATGGGCGCAGCCAATGTTACTCAAAACCAGCTCACGATCTCGGCGACGTCTTCTTCAACTCCTGGGACAACAGTGACCTTTACACCCGGAGCATCCAGGTTGGACCACCGCGTCGTTGCCCTGGCGTACCCATCAGACCCGGGGAGATAGACTTGGGCAGCAGAAGAAAGCCTCGAGCTAAGATCACTCGTGTCGATTCCCCGAGGACAAAGTGCCCCAAGCCAGCTACTTCCGGGGACGTTCTGGCAAGTGGAAGACAGGCCCCATGAGGCCATA
Source organism: Hypoxylon cercidicola (assembly GCA_022578845.1). Lineage (NCBI taxonomy): Eukaryota > Fungi > Ascomycota > Sordariomycetes > Xylariales > Hypoxylaceae > Hypoxylon > Hypoxylon cercidicola. The sequence goes on along the minus strand of MU399494.1, from coordinate 2,727,018 downwards.
GCTGCAACGATTTCCATTTTTGGTGCAGAGATTTGGAAACAGTGGTCAGCTGGAATAGGGAATGAGATGGGAGGAGAAAACAGCTATAAATATAGGAAATTGACGAAATTGACCGAAATTCGGACCTCATGCCAGTTATCGGTCTATAGGATCGAGTAAGCTGACGATTTATGCAAGAGGGGAACAAAGCTGGCTATTTGTGCCAGATGCCTATTATTAGATAGAACATGTAGTAAGAACCTAATAAATCATCGTGTATTGAGCTTGCGTATAAAGTTGTGAAGCTATCCAAGAGTCGTCCCATCTTCGCACCTTTTTATATCTCATAGTAGAGCAGGTCGAGTCAACTGAATGATGATTTGATCTAAGGGATCTATTATTTTATTTTGCACTCGACTTCCATGATGCAACTAACGCGTTAATACAACTGAAGAGGCCAAAAGCCAAGAATGACCTCCGGACCACAATGATTCCTCCAAAGGCTGACAACGTATAACCGATACTCCCGGGCCGTGACCAGACCGGTACCGTTGAACGCCGAGCGCGGTGCCTTTTGAACTCCGACGCAGTATGCTAATACACAAAATAATACACTTCAGCCCCCCCACTGCTACGCATCCTGGACTCTGTACCAATCCCGACGAGTACTATCTCAAGTCATGATATCTCGCACCGAGTTGATAGTCATCCTCTTTCTGGCTTGCTTCGCTGCCCACTCACGACTTTGCTGTCGGGATCGCTCAGCAGCTTCTTCTCGTGCCAGTTTTGCGAGCGCCTCCCGTTCTCGCTTCTCGCGCTCTCGTACACCGCTCCATGAGTTGTCCCGCTTGTATATCTCCTGACCACGAAGTCTCTGCTGCTGGACTTCTTCTGTCGACACCGAGCTGCGCTGACCGCTCCCGCTTTCTACCGTTGAGCTTGAGGAAGTGCCTCTACTCGGTTGCAATCCGAATGGCTCAGGGTGGAGCCCTCTACCGCGAGGAATGGTTTGGTTGTTCGTCCGTGAGAGAGGAGAGCGAGAGGCTTGATTCGTCATCGTAGGCGGGTTTCTATTTGGGCTCAGGCCGCCATGGTGAGTAGAATTCTCTGCCAGTTGCATTTTGTTCTGTCGAGCCCGGCTCGCGAGCGTCTCGCGAGGGAGGGTACTAGGAGCTACGCTTGAGCGTATTGGTCTCGCCTTGAACTCCCGTCTCTTTCGTTCTTCTTCCTCCTGGGCTCTTAACTGTGCTTCACGCTCCTCACGTTTGCGCCGGGAGATAGCTTCCCCTGGTAATTCGAAATTAGGCCGCGTTAGGGCTTTGGCTGACTTGGCGCGTCGTAGGCTCGATACGGTCGGTTTCGTTGCCTGGTCTGCGGCAGCTTGCGTTGAGGCACGTGCTTCACGTTTCTCCTTCAACTTTCGTGCGACTTCATCTCCAGGTAATTCGAAAGTTGGGATAGTAGGTTTCTTGGCTGACTTGGGAGGCTGTTTTGGCGGAAGCAGACTTGCAATACCTCTGACTGAAGATTTCCTTACTGGGGCCTGAGCTAGAGGCTTGTCCTCACTTTTTAGCTTTGGCGAGTCGAGGAAGATCATAGACGCTGATTTGCGCACGGAACGTCGTGGCTCGCTGGCCGCCTTGATCCTAACCGAGGCGGAACCAGCCTTCGCCGGGGTAGTTCGCTTCGGCTGTGGTGTCGTGGATCTCATAACTTGAGTGTTCGCTACAGATAGTGATTGCATTGCAGACCTGCTTCCGGCATCCGGAGCATCGGGCGACACAACTTGTCTGAAATGAGCAGCCTCGTCGAATGCTTCCAGCTGCTCTTCGAGTTTATCAAGTGCTTCGACGGAATCTTCGATTCTAGCGATGGTTTTCAGGGGTGGTCTCGAAGGAACTGCTTCTATGCATCTTTCCCCATTGTTGGCCGGACTAGTGGCTGTTGATGAAGGCTGCTGGGCCTCATCTGATGACGATGCTTCCAGTTCCTTCACGGGCGCAAGGAGATCGTGAGTAGGTTTTGCAAGAGCCATACTTCCTTTGCCTAAAACCTCGTCGTCGTTTACCTTCAATTCTTCCCCTAGAGCCAAAGGCGCTATGAGAATATCAAAACTGAGGGTAGTCTCGTTCGGGCCCTTATTTTCGGTCGGTAAAAGGTTCAAGCCAAAATGCACTTGCTTGAATTTGAGATCGGCGTTGGGCGCCGAGGTAGATGGTCCGATGGGGATTTTAGTAGAAAGTATCCCTTGAAACCAACCTTCGCGGTGCTGCGCGAGCTGCTCCTTGGCCGAAGGTATATCTTTTCGCGCAAGCAGGACTAAAGGATGGTCCGAGAACTTCTCACCTAATTCGAAGTATCATATTAGTATCAATTGGCCATCAGTAGATTGTTGTGAGAATATGTATATGTACCTGGAGCTGGAAGTTCGGGGCGTTGATTTTTCTTGACTGAAATACTGGTAGATACAGGCGCGCGTTGCGGCTCGTTTTCGTGGACAGTTTCAAGCACCTCGAAGGTGTTGGCCGCAATTACTGGTCTTGACAAGCGACGTCGATACTGTTGTTTCGAATTGTTGTCCCGATTTTGTTCCTCGTTGACTTGGCTAGATTCGCGAGCGTCCGTATCTATTTGAAGCTTCTCGATGCCGGCAATGAGGGACTCGATGGCTGAATTGGATGTGGCGCTTGATTGGCGATTCTGTACATCGGAAACAGGAAGATGACGAAGAGCGGAATCACTAAGGTCGAAGCTGTCGTGGGAGAAGTGATCATCGTCGGAGCTAGTATCGCTGAGGATGTCGGGTTGTGCTCGAGACGGTACGATAGCCATCCTTTTAGGTTTCGGACGCAATTGACCAGTGAAAGGTAACAGGAGCTCGACAGGGAGCCAAAGTGAGGCAAGCCGGGGGTGCACGGCTCAGGGGTCCAATACGAGCAAGGGTTTAATGAAAAATTACCATTGACCCCGGACCAGTGATCACGAGCACGGGGGTTGCTAATAATCTCGAAATAATAGCTATCGTAGCAATGGGGATTTGCTTCTGTGCAAAATGCCAAAGAAACTAGGTAGCTATTGAGACTTTCCAATTCGATGGGACGATTGAATGATTGAATTTTGATGCTGACAGGTAAATGATTGATGTGTAAGAAGAAATTAGTTGCTTTGGGAATTTGACCATCGATATTCTATCATGGTAAATAATGGCAACTACATTATGTAGCATGCAACACGATGGTAAGTGATACTTGCCATTTCATGGTTGAATCTCGTCGGAAGTCTCGTCTGCTTATTGTTTTTGTGTCACTTAAACTACCTGCTTAGTGGCTATTGACTCCTGTAGCTAGCCTACGTCAGATAATTTCCCCCTAGCAACAGCTTAGTAAGAGACGCGGCTTCACGCGATAGACGCGATCCTTCCCCCACTTCATGGACGACATCGCACCGTGTGTCACCAATACGTCCACCATCACGGCTGCTAGTTCCATGGATGTAAATGGTGCGGGGAGGGACTCCAGCCTGTGGGGTTTTGGAAATGGCCTCTGGTGTATGAGTAACAGTGACTAATGCTCACTTGTGCTAGGCTGGTGAGTGTTTTTTATGTTATAGTTCTCCGTAACTATGTACTCTCAAGAGACCGAAGATGAGTTTTGTTCGTTCTCAAGAGCTTCGTCTGCTTGAGCTTGTAGTGACGGTGCATGCTCTGTCGGTATTCGCACCAGAGTTTGCGGAAGAGGTAATGTATCTTGAGTGTTCTGTTCAGCTTCATCTACATTCCTCGGACTCGGTATTTTAGCTATATAATGAATCAGTATCTTAAAAGAAAAACTCCCTATATCATCCCGTAATCTACGTGGGCGTACCTGATGCCATGTTGATGGCGCGAAGGACATTATGCCAATTTCCTACCACCGTCGCGATTGCTATCATGGCTGAGTTAATGAAGGGAGACTATACTTATCTAGGTGTCTCCTACCTTCTGTTCCATCTGAGAGAGTAGCAAGCTTTTGCTCAAGAGCCTCCATCTGGTTCGCTACAGCCGCACTGAGATCCCGTAGCTCCTTTAGATTTTCGAGCTCTGCCTTCTTCTCGTTGACTCGGGCAAGAAGTGCCGGTGATTGTCCTGTAGACTGAGATGCAAGGTTTCCAGCGGTAGAACCTTGGCGCAGATGGCCAGGAAGACTGCGCGAAGAAAATGCCATTGTGGTAATGGTGGGGCTTAAGAGCTCGAAGAGATGTAGGTGAAGCCTTGTGGAATTAGACTGGTACAGGATGAGTTGGTTTCTTAGTTGGTGTCTTAAAGCCTAACAAGTCCAAATGACTGGATTGTTTGATGGGCAACACGAGCTCTCTGGTCTGTAGCAAAACTAAGGGCACGCATTTATCCTTGGAGTGAATAATCATTTGCGACATGAACACATGAACAAGTCGTGGATGATAATAATGATAATAGATAAGTGAGGTCTTCAGTGGACAAGAACATGTGGGGATGCTGGCACGAACCCCTGCATCGAATCCCTGGTCTTAGCTCTATACGCTATACCCGTTTCGGTAGTTTGTTGATATTCTCTGATTTCCCTTGTGGAGACAGCCACTTTGCCAACTCATTTCTGCTCAAAACTTTCCATTCGAATTTCTTCACCGCATCTCACCAAACAGCACATATCAATTTTGCGGGCAACCCCAGAGCTGGCTTGCAATCGATTCGCCATTGAAAAGGACCCGTTGCAATAATATCCAGTTTTCAAACTACTATAATTGTTCGGAGTCCCAACCTCATGAAGCTTGAAAATGGCACGACTCAACGAGCCAATGGTGTCAACAGATAGCGTGGAAACGCGTATGTCCACACATTTTGTTACCCAATGCCAACTGTATCAGCTAATTTGTGTGTTGCTGCAGTACGCCGGAAGTTCCTACGCCAGAATCGAGATATCGCCCGAGTAAACTCAACCCAATCGCTGAAGATCCGTAGCTTAGAAAATGAATGCGTTCGCCTCCTATCCGAGAACCTCGACCTTCGGGGGCAGGTTCTAAGGCTTCAGACCGAATTAGAAGACAGCAAAGCACAGAGAATCGCTGACCATGCGCTCGAGATCAAGGAAAAGATGGAGGCGCAACTAGCAGAATGGGGTGCCATGCTCGCGGGCTTGGGACACGAGCCCATGCCCAGAGTCCGGTCACCAAGATCACCTAAGAGGGCGAAACGCAGATCGAGCATTGGCCGTACTAGCATGTCCGAATGGAAGAGGAGAGATACAATGAGCTCAATGAAAGACTTGGAAGCTGCCGCTACTCAGGAAGGCAGATTGCCGCCCATTTGGGAGAATAAGGCCTGTCCACGGGAGACGTTGAGGTAAGTCTTATTTGTTCCAGAACTATATGTGTAATACGCGCTAACTGTCGTTGTAGTCGAGAGGAGATACTAGCACTGCGCTCTATAGTAGATGAGAGCACCGAATCGCCGGATCTTGGACCTCCACCAGTATCGCGTTTCGTTGACGAAGACCCTGTGAAGATCGACTTGCCCACCCGGCCAACTTCAGATAAACCAGAGTCCAATTGTTCGTCTCTGCAAAATACGCCCTCTGATCTTGAGCGGAAACCGGAACAACTACCGCCCCCCAAGATGGACAGAAAGAAGGAAACGGCTAGCGTTGAACTTACAACGAACCCCAAGCCACAAGAAACAAAACAGAGTGCTCCGGTTAAGCCTCAACCTACTGATCAAGCTGTTAAGGCCAACTTGAAGAGGAAGTTGAGAGAAGAAGACGAGAAGGAGAACGCCATGGTATCCAAGCCACCCGACCAGGTTATTGCGTCCGCAAAAGATCAGCCGCAGAAGACGGCCACCGTCAAAGCTCGGCCCATCAAACTTCCCTCCAATCGCAAAGACGCTCGAGATAAATCTGCCGGCTCGACGACCCAGAGGAAGCCGCTAAGTGCGAAAAGCTCAAACGAGTGTATCAAGTCGCCAAAGAAGGCTGCTACAAAGCCTCCTATTCCAGATGATGTCGTAAAAGAGTTGAAGCCGAAGAAAGACCCTGCGCCAGTCGAGATACCCGTCCCGCAATCTCCGCCGCCGGTGTCGATCGCAAGCGTGGAGATCGAGGCTGAGACCGAGACCGAGACCGAGACACTTTCTGCCGAGCCTAACTTGGCTGTACCCGATACCCCAGAGCCCACACCGAGGGAGGACGTTAGAGATACGCCACCCCCCACGGATATTTCAGTCAGGGGAGAGACATCGCGCGGCCGCCGAGCTAGGGCCGCCGTTAGTTATGCTGAGCCCAATCTCCGGGATAAGATGCGACGGCCTACGAAGCAGCTGCTCGATGCCGTGGCAGGAGAGGGCAAGCAAATCCGGCGAACTAGTCAGTCGAAGAGGGATGAGCTTCCGTCTGGCCCATCGTCTGCGGTCAAGTCGGAGGAGAAGCCAGTATCGTGGAAGGATCTTCCCCCAGCTCAGGGAGCATCGCAGCACGCTTCGGACGTCATGGCTAGTCCCCTGGCACAGAAGAGCTCGAGAGCCTCCCCTTCGGATGACCTACCCACGAGCGTAGTGATGGACCGGAGGAAGCGAAATTCGACCATGGCTATTGATCAGGGGTTAGCAGCAGGCGATACCGAACCCCCGTCCTCATCTGGCGGTCCTACGAAGCCCAATTCCCGCGGGGCCAACCGCCGTTTAGAAGAGATTGCGGCGCGAGAGGTGGAGGTCGCCAAGATCTTTGACGACAAATCCGACGTCTACGAGTTTCCGGGTTCATCGCCGAAGAACGACGCGAAGCACTCCGCGCCAGGAGAGGCAGTCAAGAAGAGCAGCAGCAACAGTAGTAAAGGGGTCCGCCGCTCGCGATCGAGGAGACAGTCATCTATGGTCCGTGAAGATTGGGACCTAGATGCGGAAGACCAGCATGCGGAAAAGGGGTCCCGACACGCGGGTTCCACGAGACGAGCGACTATGATGGCGTCGAAGGAGTCCAAACCAGAATTAGAGAATGGGGGTCCCGACAGTTCCCTAGAGGGCGATAGCCTTTCATCAGCAGAAGCAGACGGCTCCGCGAGAGACAAAATTTCGATGAGACGCAGGAGCATGATGTTATGAGAAAAAAAGGGGCCTTCGAAACGCCATTAAGATAATGATTCGTACGATCGTTTTTAGATGGAGTTTCCTGTTTCAGCAACATAGTTGTTTTTGTGTAATCACGGAGTTTGTGGGGGTACGCTGAGCCCTCTCTTTTCATTTTTCATATTCATGGCGTCTGGTGTACGTACTTCTAGTATACCTGGCCCCAGGATCGATACCAATTAAGACTGCGTTCATTCTCGACTTTGCTTCCATCGTCTCGCGTAATAGCATATTGGTGCCGTGAACGATCTCAGATGTTAGTCAAGTAAGTACCTAGGTAGTTAGGACCACAAAGGCCTGACTTAGTTTATCGCGGAGAAGCATCTTTATACCAGCAGTACTCTAGATATTCATTTTCTCTTCATTATAAGTTTATGAGGTCGATCCTCCCGTAGGTTCTACAGGTTTCGTGTAGGTCACCTTCTCCACGGCAACGTTCTCCACCCCGTTCGCATCTTTCTTAAGCTGGTAAACGTAGAGCGTAAGTGATATACCTTGGACCTAGATCTCTCGTTAGTACGTCACTATGACAAGGGTCCCGTCTGTCTCGTCTGTGCCGTTGTCCTAGCGTTTCCTCTTCCCACGTGCAGAGTGGTTATAACACTTACATCCATCAGGCAGAAACTCGGCACCATGTCCTCGCCGTCCTTGGTCCAGCCCGTGGTGTAGGCGCCGGTGGCGCTGCCGGGGTTGACGAAGAACTTGTCCATGTACTCGAAGGCGTCGAAGCGGTGGGTGCCGCCCCAGCACAGGACGTCGACGTCGAGCTTGTTGGCCTCGGCGAGCAGCAGGTCGGGTTCGGTGGAGACGAGCGTGAAGCCCTCGACGAAGCCGATGCGCAGCGACCCGTGCGTCACCACCTGCGACAGCGGCAGCGACGTCGCCTCCACGTCGAACCGCCCCTTGACGATCTTCAGGTCCGGCGCCACCGACCGCAGGTACTCGTACGTGTGCTTGTCCGTCAGGTTGCCCAGGCATAGCGTCTGCCCGATCTTGCCCGGCGAGAGGAGCTTCTTGAACTGTTTCTCGGAAGCGTAAGAGTCAAAAGCCGCGGCTGGGGAAGGGATGGGTGGCTTTTCGCACCTTTTGCGGTATGTCGAGGGCGCGGTCGGGGATGTGAAGGTCCCCGATGACGAGGATCAGGAAGGCCATTACGAATTAATAGAGAACCGAGGTTCTTCGGTTGTAATTGTGGATTATATCTCTATGGTACAGTTGGAAGAGTTGAGGTCTGCTTGGTTGGTTCGTTCTCCGGGGAGTGTCTTTGTCGCAACCGAAGTACCTAAACCGATTCGAGGTATGCGATGCGGTGAGGTGCGAAGACAACAGATTCGGACTTTCGCTAGGGCTCGGAGAATATTCTCGGTGGATTCAGGTTGGTGACAAAGTCGGGTTGTGAAGTTCTTGTGTAGAAATGTGTATACGCGCCTACATGCCAATTAAATGTAGGACACACCAATGCACCAATGCGGATTAAAGCTATCATCAAATCTGAGGCTGACGTTTAAACTTCCCAGGTCTCAGGGACGCAGCTTCGCAAGCCCCGCCAGCCCCGCAATTCCGAGCTATCCAATGGGTACCTAAACCCAGGTACAACTGTACCTACTCCCCGTCAATCTTGGACCTGCAGTAATTTAAGACACAGTACGTTAGAGGCTTGAATTCTAGGCACCGCTATAACATACCTACCTAGGTAGGAAGAATCCATTCCATCGATCCCGTTAAAGTAAGACGTCTGTAATGTTATAGTTGCAACTCTTGGGTTAATGAGAAGGCCGAAGACGGAGACTAGCAAACCTGAACTTATAGGGAAGATGGTATGAATTAGTGAAATAGTCGTGCTTACTATGTGCACTACCTACCTATATGCGATAATGACATCTCCTGTCTGCTAACTGCTGATGGTGGGGGGCGCCCATTCCAGCCATTCTCACCTCTATGTACCTATGTGCATAGATATCAGGCGATTAATAAATAAAATATATAATCCCCTGGTTGTAACTCGGTTCTTCCCGCGATTCTGCACCTGGGTTTTTCCTGTTTACAAAAGATTAGATACAAAGATTAGATACACATAGGTAAGTAAATATCGACTTCGAACTTAGTAGTTTACCTTTTTAAACATTACAATTCTATGTTCTATAGCTTCTGAAGGTAGACAAACTTACACAGTTCAAGCCTCTTACCTTACGTCTGTCGTATGCTGGCTTACTCGATACCATTACGGAGGGCTGCCGGAGCGGTGGTCGGCGATATGCCCCACCGTCTTCTCAAAACACCTACCTCCAACCCCGCAGCCCGTGTCTCGATTATATCACGACACCTATTTGGTAGTGCTCAGTCCCCTGCCAACCCCAGTCTTCCTAGCAACATTTCTGTCCCTTCAACCCAGAACCGTCGCTTCTCCTCGTCGCCCGCCAAGATGTCCTCTCAGCCGGAGCACCCCACCCTGCTCATCCCGGGTCCCATCGAGTTTGACGATGCCGTCTTACAGTCTATGAGCCATTATAGGTTCGTACGAGAACCATGCGTCTAACGCACGCCTATATCCCCTCTCTGACTAATAGCAATTAGCGAATCCCATGTCGGTCCGGGTTTCGTTGCTACCTTCGGTGACGCTCTGTCCATGTTGCGCAAGCTCTTCCAAACGACATCGCCCTCCTCGCAGCCTTTCGTCATCTCTGGATCGGGTACGCTCGGTTGGGACTTGGTGGCAGCTAATCTCGCCGAGCCTGGTGAAAATGTCTTGGTTCTCAGCTCGGGCTACTTCAGCGATGGCTTTGCCGACTGTCTCAAGGTCTATGGCGCAAATGTCGACCTCCTCAAGGCACCCGTTGGCAGCCGACCGCAGCTGCCCGAGATCGAGAAGGCATTGAAGAGCAAGAAGTACAAGATGGTCACGGTGACGCATGTCGACACTTCGACCGGTGTGCTGAGCGAGCTCCAGAAGCTCTCCGAGACGGTCAAGAGTGTTTCACCGGATACGTTGCTCATTGTGGATGGTGTCTGCAGCGTGGCTAGCGAAGAGATCGATTTCGATGCGTGGAAACTCGACGGTGTGGTAACGGCGAGTCAAAAGGCCATCGGCTGCCCTGCCGGCTTGTCTATATCCATGTTCAGCGGCAAGGCAATGGATGCCTTCAAGGCGAGGAAGAGTCCACCAGCATCCTACTTCGCCTCCATGAAGAATTGGACACCCAGTATGTCATAACTCAAGATCCAGGACGGTAAAGGTGATAGACGCTAACCTGTCGTATAGTTATGCAAAATTACGAAGCAAAGAAACCGTCGTACTTTGCAACTCCGTCGCCCCAACTTATTCACGCACTCCACACTGCGCTATCTCAGATCCTCACCAAACCCCTATCTGAGAGATTCGCCAGACACCGGGAGGTATCAGATAAGATCAAGAAGGCCGTGGCGGATTTGGGTCTGACACAAGTCGCTGCCAACCCGGATGACCAGGCTCACGGCATGACGGCTATCTACCTACCCGAAGTCGTGAAAGCTACCGATCTGCTACCGAAGTTGGCAAAGAGCGGTGTCGTTTTTGCCGGTGGCATCCACAAGGAGATCGCGGCCAAATACGTGCGCTTTGGACACATGGGTGTCAGCGTGGTATGTTTAAAACCCCGAATCTGATAGCGATGGAAGAGTGTGGAAGCTAACTGTGACAGACCGATCCTGCGCGAACTGATATTGACAAGGCGATAGATGCGTTGAAGAGCGGGTTGGCCGACTGCGGGTATCAAAAAGCGTAAGACTTTGCGCCAAGACTGTGGTCGTTTTCCGCTATCATTTCGAAGGTGAATGTCGGTCGGATGATAACGAAAGAAGCCCACAGTGTAACCATTCTATACGAAAAGCCATCCGGGCATAGAGGCGATAGAGCACGGAAAATGGAAATATTTAGATTTCTTCTGAGACCATCGGGTGCGTACCCTGCTCTATCAGATCATATGCCGTGTTTTCTTTGAGCGACCATCTCATGATCCTTATTCTCGCCCGACCATGGGGGAGAAGCTGGATCATGTCATTTATCGTCGGGAACGTACTTGGGAGATCCCATAAGTTCCAGCAGGCCGTTGAAACTGCTGCCAACGTGGTTTGCTGGGAATAGGGTAGCCTGCAGTATCTGACTCTTCTCGTCTATCCAATGATTAAGTAGTAGATGATAAGAGCCGTGCTGTTACGAGTACTATGTTATTCGCTGGTCGGTAGTTATCCTCTGGAAATAATACGACAGTATAGATAGTGTGGTTGCAATAAGTTATGTACTTTGTTTGACAGATAAATCCCGGGGAAATGGGAGGAGTATTTAATGCCTCGGTACCGCTAAACTGGAACGGATGGATCCCGGTATATAACCACTTAGATATCCAAAAATAAACCATTGGCTACACAGCCGTTTTAACAAAAGAAATTTTCAGATACTGAGGACCTTTCGAGTTACACAACCGGGAGACAACTTGGACTTGTGCACTGCTAATAAGGTAACAGTAACAACAAGGGCGGACTGTGCTAATACCGACGGTGTCTTCAAATCCGAAGCAGCGGTGAACTTGGGTGAGTTGATGTCGAAAGTGCACCACACAAGCAAGCGTTCACCCACTAACACGTATTCACGCATTCATCTAATGGTCGATTTGTCAGCCCCTTTGACTTGCTTGAGCTGCTCTTACTGCCTTAAGCATATCGTTTTCTCGTTTCGCAAGCTTGGCGTCATAGGGTAGTTTTTAGCTTGTGACCTGGTCAAGTACGTAACAAAGCGGTTGTTTAACCAAACCTCGGCGCACGATTACTTGAAGCTTCGAGTTGGGTTGAAATTCAATGGAAGATGGAGGGGTAATCGAAATTTAGGTGGGCTGGTGAAGTTGGTAAGGCGGCTGGGCTGTAGTGTTCGGAAAGCCTTGTGTGACAAACCGATGACATAATTCGAATCTTTAGCCCATGATTGGTTTCCGTGGAAGTCCTGTTGGCGCTGAACGGACAAGTTCAGCCGCTATCGAGCTATAGGTACAGGTAGGTCAGGCCAGGTACCTAAGGCAGCTTCTAGTGCATTGGAGGTACTTTCCACTGCTTCTGTTACCTTTTTCGCCTGTGGGTATGTACCCACACATGCACAGTAGAGCTACCTAAGGTACATTTTATGCTGCTATGGTGACGACCTTAGGTGCACAGTGACGGGTTGCCTACATGTACCAAACCCAAAGCTCAAAAAATAAGCCCCCTCCCAACCCCACTACCTGCACCAAGTAGCCGCTATCATCTCAAGAAATCCGTCACTTGCCTGCCTCTTCTTTGAATTTCTGGCGATACCTTTTTTTTCCACAACTACCCTATGTGACTTTTCCCATCACCAACTATTTAAAGGTTTCTTTATTGCTGATACGATAAGCACCCAGTTTTCTCCCGTACATGTTGATCTGCACATCGCATCCGCGCTCTTTTTTCATTCACTCTACTGCCAGCTACCTTCCGACACACCAGAGCGAGCCCTCTCGTCGATCTCTAGGCGCGTAGCCTACCTCATTCCTCCCCCGCCACCCCGTTCGAGATGGCGCCCACAATCGATGAGCTGGACGTAATCACCCAGTCCTTCTATGAAGGTCGCGGCGACCAGGTAAGTCTATTGTCACGGTGCCTCTCTTCTGGTAGATGTGTCTATGCCTCTACCTGCAATCTGCCACGGCTGAGCTACTAATACTTGCATCTTCCCCGCCTCCAGCGAAATGCTGCCCAAACCGCTTTGAACCAGGTAAGTAATGCGCTCTAGCTATTCCTACACGCCAACACCCAAACTGATATGGATAATCTGTAGTTCAAGGAAGATCCCGATGCTTGGCTTCTCGTCGACAAGATCCTCGCCGAATCGAAGTATGCCCAAACCAAATGTACGCCGCGACAGTCCCGCAATCCATATACGGCAGAGAGCTGACTTATTACAGATCTCGGTCTGCAGATATTGGACAGTGTCATCATGACGAGATGGAAGGTCTTGCCCAGAGAACAGTGTTTAGGTTTGCCATATCTTTTCGAGAACGCTGTGATATTAGATGGTAACTAATCATGGCGCAGGAATCCGCAACTTCGTTGTGAACTTCATTATCCAAGCATCTAGCACGGAGGAGTCGCTTAGAACCCAGCGCGTTCTAATAAACAAGCTGAACTTGGTTCTTGTATCTATCCTGAAGCAAGAATGGCCTCACAACTGGCCGACCTTCATCAACGAGATCATCTCAGCCTGCCGATCGAATCTGTCAATTTGTGAGAACAACATGGCCATTCTTCGCCTTCTTTCCGAAGAAGTATTCGACTATTCGGCCGAACAGATGACCTCAGCCAAGACGAGAAATCTGAAGACGACTATGTGCAACGAGTTCTCGCAGATCTTCCAGCTGTGCCAGGAGATCCTCACTTCGGCCGGCCAGGCAAGCTTAGTGAAGGCTACGTTAGAGACGTTGCTACGCTTTTGCAACTGGATCCCCCTAGGCTATATCTTCGAGACTTCGCTCATCGACACTCTCCGAACGCGATTCCTCGAAATACCCGAGTTCCGTAACATTACCCTACAGGTGTTTACTGAGATTGGTGGCCTAGTAACTGGTGGACCGGGACAACCCAACGCGTACAGCGAGCAACTGGTCAAAATGTTCGTCGACGTACTAACCACCATTTCCGGCATCATCCCCATAACTCTGGACCTGAAGTCTACTTATCCTCAGAGCAACGCCAAAGATCAAGAGTTTCTCCAGGAGTTGGCACTTTTCTTGTGTAACTTCTTTGGGCAACATGTTGACGTAGGTTCACTTATGTCCGTTATCACAATTGCTGTGTGCTAACATGATGTTAAGCTCGTCGAGAATCTCCCTAACAGAGACTTCCTCACTCATGGCCATTTCTACCTCATCCGGATTTCCCAGATCGAAGACCGTGAGATCTTCAAGATCTGTCTGGATTACTGGCTTAAACTAGTGCAAGAGCTGTACGACGAGATGCAGACGGCGCCTCTCCAGGAGGTGAACCCCCTTATGTTAGGAAACACCTCGATAACCGGGGCTGTGAACCCTAACATCCTGAGCAACTTCCCCTTACGCATGCATAAATATAAGGAGGTCCTATCGAATCTACGAGTGGTCATGATCGAGAAGATGGTCCGACCCGAAGAGGTGCTTATCGTCGAAAACGACGAGGGCGAGATAGTGCGCGAGTTTGTTAAGGAAAGCGATACCGTGCAGCTATATAAGACTATTCGAGAGTGTCTGGTCTACTTGACGCATCTCGACGTCGTGGATACGGAGACCATTATGACCGAAAAGCTTCAGAAACAGGTCGATGGCTCCGAGTGGTCGTGGCACAACTGTAACGTTCTCTGTTGGGCCATTGGCTCAATCTCGCTCGCGATGAACGAGGAGACAGAAAAACGATTCCTCGTGACGGTGATTAAGGACCTGCTCGGTCTAACGGAGATGAAACGAGGCAAAGACAACAAGGCCGTCGTAGCCAGCAACATCATGTATATTGTTGGACAGTACCCTCGCTTCTTGAAGGCGCATTGGAAGTTCCTTAAGACGGTGGTCAATAAGCTTTTTGAGTTTATGCACGAGTCTCACGAAGGTCGGTTACTCCATCTCGAGATTCAGGGGTAGTATCTAACTTGATTGCAGGCGTTCAGGATATGGCGTGCGATACTTTCATCAAAATTGCACGACAATGTCGACGACACTTTGTGGCACTCCAGCCTAGCGAGAGCGAACCATTCATCGAAGAGATCGTAAGAAACCTTCAACGCATCACATGCGATCTCACTCCCCAGCAAGTCCATACATTCTATGAGGCTTGCGGTTACATGGTGGCTGCACAGGGCAACAAGCACCAACAGGAACGGCTGCTTGCAGAACTGATGAACGCCCCCAATGCTGCTTGGGATGAAATCATCAGAGCGGCTACTCAAGACCCTCAGATTCTTCAGGATTCTGACACTATCAAGATTATCGGAAACATCATGAAGACGAACGTTTCAGCCTGCTCTTCCATTGGTCCCTACTTCGGCCCACAGATTGGCAGAATATATCTGGATATGTTACAGATGTACCGTGCTACTAGCCAGCTAATATCTGAGGCTGTCATGCGCGAGGGTAACTATATACTTGTTACTTCTTTGGTACAATATGAGCTAACTTGAAATAGGCGAGCTTGCTCCCCGCATGCCCAAGGTCCGAGGTCTACGGACAATCAAGAAGGAAATCTTGAAGTTGATCGAGAGTTATATTGACAAGGCAGAAGATCTACAGGCAGTCCGTCAACAGATGGTTCCGCAGCTTCTCGACTCGGTGCTAGTAGACTATAACCGCAACGTCCCGGGAGCCCGAGACGCCGAGGTCCTCAAGGCTATGTCGACTATTATCACGAGACTCACAGTAAGTTGACTAAGGAAGTGACCGTCTTGGAAAATTACTAACCGCGTATAGGGTCTCATGGAAGATCAAGTACCGATCATCATGCAGAACGTTTTCGAGTGCACCCTTGAAATGATCAACAAGGACTTCTCAGAGTTCCCCGAACACCGCGTAGAGTTCTTCAACCTGCTCCGAGCTATCAATCTGCATTGCTTCCCGGCGCTTTTGAAGCTGGACAACCGTCAGTTCAAATTTGTCATCGACGCTTGTATGTGGGCTAGCAAGCATGACAACAGGGATGTTGAAAGTGCAGGGCTTAACATGTGCCTGGAACTTGTTACGAACATTGCCGAGAAGACTGATGTACAGACCTCCAACGCATTCTTCCAGCAATTCTTTATCGGTATCCTACAGGATGTGTTCTTCGTGTTGACGGATCCCGACCACAAAGCTGGATACAAGACGCAGTCCTTATTGTTGATGCGAATGTTCTACTTTGTACTGCCATCAGACGGTAGCACGCCCAAGATCCAGGGACCGGTGTACACCGACCAAGCTCCGGCCGGAACCAGCAACAGAGATTTCCTAACCGAGTTTGTGGGAGGTCTCCTTCGCAACGCCTTCCCTAATCTTCAGATGTGAGTACTCCCCGGCCATAGAGTTATAGTTAAAGGTACTAACTAGATTTTCTAGTCCACAGATCAAGGCATTTATTGAGTGTCTCTACACTCTCAACGCATCGTATGAGAAATTCCGCCTTCAAGTCCGAGATTTCTTAATCTCCCTGAAGGAGTTCGCTGGAGATAATGCAGATCTCTACGTGGTCGAGAAGGAGCAAGAGGCTCGAGACAAGCTCACAGCCGACCACGAGCGACGAGCAAAGGTCGGCGGCTTGCTCAAGCCTTCGGAAATCGAAGCAGAGGACGACGAGTTGTGACTTCGAGAGGAGTTCAGAAATGAGTTTGCTCCTCGACGCGCTTTGAGCACAGCTGGTCCCAAAAGGAGGCCCTCGATCGACCATTTTGACGGTTGGGACGTCTATGGTCTTTAAGCTTCGCCCAGCAGCATTCGGATAGGACCATGGGGCTTCGACTTGGACCTTATACCTTTACATCATACCTCTCCGAGTGTCTCTTGTCTATTCTTTTGCATGTGATACCAAGATAGAACTGTCGCGGCTAGCAACTGCGGCTAAACCCGGACGATTCTGCTATCATACGACCAGCCGAAACGACGTCGCTCGTTCATCCTTTCTCCCCTCAAAAGCCCAATCCAAGTCCGACGATGAAACGGCAATGGAGAAATGAAGGAAATGTTGCAGGCATGGTCGGCTTGGCGGACGTGGATCCCGAAAAAAAAAGAAAAAAATCAGGGGAGGTAATAGCAAAGAGGAAATGCATATATGTGATTTGGTTAAGTAGAAGCCATCACGTCGTTCGGGAGGAATATGCCCTAGTCACTAGGGAAAAGTAAGGTCTCTGGTACGCCAGACGATGGCAAAAAGTTAAGGGAGATAGACAAGTGGTCGTCTATATCCCAGTCTCGATCTCTTTTCCTGTTGCTAGCTAGCTGATTAGGTAGTCAATGATAAACGGACGGTGTTGGTCCCCTGAATTGGCGTCTGTTGCTATTCCGCAAAACCATTGCCCCATGGCAAAACTAGGGAGGCTCGTTGATGTACTACTAGCTGTCTACCTACCTAGATACGTAGAAATGTGACATTTTCGTAAGCCTATTTCACTGGGTGATAAAGGAAAGCCTGGGTAGTCTATACGGATCAAAGACGCCTTGTCTTTAGGTTTTCTTCTCTCAAGCCGCAAAACTCAGTCAAAGGTACATATAGACCATAAGAAAAATAGGGGGTCTACGTGTAGGGTGTCTGTAGCTAGAAATGTACACCTAGCTTGAACTTTTATTAGACATTAATTAGGCAGTTATCCACCTTCGCACGCTCAACACCAACGTCGACGCCGCGGCCCGCCACGGCAACCTGCAAGGCATCAGTTAGTAATGATATGCAAACAAGATGTTGTTCTATGCCGACACCATGGATCGAGACACCTTCTGCTTGATGGCACTTGTCCGCCCGCATACACGAAGGGAAACGGAGACCAGCACCAGCGGGAAACAAGGAACATGGCAGATAGAGTGAGACAGCGCAGAGCCACATGAATATCACGGCCCCAGAACGTCCAATGAGTCAACTTCGACCTATCGGGACGTAACCACCGCTACTGGAGAAACACGATGAGGACGCCCACCTATCGGGCGGCATCCGGTCGAGAAAACCTGAAGGCCTCCGTGGAGATGAGCGGTCCCTTGTGGGCGAATGACCTCGACTATTCACAGCCGCTCGTTGCCAGCACTCAGCCACATGCATAATGCTGGTGCCAATCACCCTCTGTGTTGGATAATTGCTTTTGCCTTGACCTCGGAACGCCACCCGCCTTGCCATGGCTTGTCAGTGGCGGAGCCAGATGCGTATCATGTAGGTACCTCTCGGTGTTACGTCCAGGTCCTACTAGACCATACGGCCTACAGTGCTTCTTACCTCACTGACATGAACGTACTTTGCTGATAAGACATTGATCAGGTCGGTATACGTTTAGATGCACGATAGAGGCTTCGAAGGATAAATACGAAGGAATCAAGTAACTTGTAGAGTGAAGAGGCCGGGGTTAAGGGGGGGAAGGAAAGGACACGGAAATATTGACAATATAGAGCAGAATACAGGTTAGAATTGGAAAATGAGCAAAAGTAAGAACATGCAACACCAGAGATTCGCTGGTATCACTTGACTCAACTATTAATCTGGCGGTGAACCAAAGTTCATCACGACGACATGATCTCTCTCAGTCATGTCATGTGCAATGTCTTGTTCAGGGCTCAAGTCACCTCCTAGTAGTCCAGACTTGCATAGTCGAGTTTCTATTCAGTGTTTAAGTCCACTTAGCAGTCCACTCATGTTCCTAGATATATCCTCTCTGGTGTTACTCTCTTCGACGTGTTGGTCAGGACCCTAGATCAATATTATACAGGACTTCTACAGGATCCTGTATACTTGTGGCGGAATGTATAGTCGAAAGGTCTTTTGATAGTTATAATAAGATGTTAGGCCAAGCTAGAGCTTGTATGTGTTTGTGGTCATCGCATACCGACATCAGTCTGCTTCTGTGCTGTCTCTTATAATTAGGTAAAGTGTGTAAAGTATGGACAACGTCACAACGTCCATCTACTATTGTCAGCCATTTTTCGTCCGCAGTAAGCGCTCGGGACCGCACCGGCGGAAGGAAACTTTCCTTATCTACGCCTAATCCCGCCCACGTTAGAGCCCGGCCGATTCCGGATCGCCAAAACGCGGGGCCTCCACCGTCGAACCAGACGATTAGTTTTAGACTGATATAATTCGTTATCTTTCTCGCCCCTCCAGAGCTCTATAATTACTAATTGTATCGAGCGCTACTTATATCTACGTGTAGTCGGCGTTGTCATATCGGACACCTAGACAGTCCACACCCGCTTACTTACATCTGTACTAACGTAGATATCACCGGCAATATGGCGCCTTCAGCAATCACAGAGACCATCTCGAGCACTTTAACGCTCAAGGGCAAGGAGAAGCCGGCGGAAGTCGCTAAGGAGACCACCATGGAAGCCAAGGAGAAGACGCCCTTGGAGGCGATTTCGCACGGGATGCTGATGCCCGGCATACCCACTTTCCCGACTTATACGGAGCATAGGAGACATATCCTAGTCCACATGGCAGCCACCTTCCGCTTCTTCGCCCGTAGTAGTTTCACCGAGGGACAGGCAGGGTAAGTCGATCGAATCGCGATAGTTCCCAGAAGTCGAGTTCACATCCGCCCTCCCGCGGCGTCCAACGCTGAAACATCTCTCTGCTCATCTCTCCCCTCCGCTCACGAGACCGTCTTAAACAACTAACTCTGCATGCTCTCTGCAGGCACATCTCGGTGCGGGACCCGGAATTCCCTAGTCTCATGTGGATGAACCCGCTCGGTCGCCACTTCGGCATGCTGACGGCCGGTGACATGGTCTGCCTAGAGATCATGACGGGGAAGATCGTCGGCGGGAACACGTCCCGGCCGGTCAACGCCGCGGGTTACCTGATCCATTCCGCGGTGCACAAACGAAGGCCCAACGACATCCACGCCATGTAAGTGTAGGACGATATTGATCCGTAACCCACTCCCTCTTTACCATAGTCAGCTGGCCAACTATCCCCTAGTCGTCGAAAGTACGCTAGAGGGATGGGATGACCAACGTTTCGGTGTGTCCAGGAGAAACAGGATGAAAATCAGGATTTCAGGCGAGGGTGACGAGAGCATCAATCTCGCGCCTTGCCGCAAGGAGTAATACGGCTTTGCTAACCTAAGACAAAAAAAAATTATAGTTGCCATGCTCACTCGAACGCCGGACGAGCGTGGAGTGTATTTGCCCGACCCCTGGAGATGCTGAACCAAGGTAGGCCATTCCGAAGCTCCACCCAAATCCCTCCCCCTTTACCCTGCCCTTACCCTGCTCTGCGCCGGGCGGAACAAACGTAAACGAGGACCCTTTTCGGAGGTGCTCCGGAGGAGTCGTTTCCCTGTTCGCGATTTTTTTCTCCTTTCTTCTTTTTGCCCCCCACGTAATCCCTAAAAGGAGGGAAAGAAGAAAGCCAAAAAAAAAAAAAAAGAAGAAAAAAAAAGGAGCACAATTACCGAATTCGGTTATCTCGCGGCTATCACGTAGTTACTGACAACCCCTGGCACAGACGTGTGCAGCTTCTACAACGCGCACGCCGTGTACGCGCGGTACGGGGGCATCGTGATCGCGGCGGACGAGGGGGAGCACATCGCGGCGGCGCTCGGCGACGCCAACAAGGGCGCCATCCTGCTGAACCACGGCCTGCTCACCGTGGGCAAGACGGTCGACGAGGCGGGCTTCATGTTCGGGCTCCTCGACCGCGCCTGTGCCATGCAGCTGCTGGTCGAGGCCGCCGCCGCCAACGGCATCCCCAAGAAAATCATCAGCGACGAGGAGGCCGCGTTCAACTTCAAGATGGCCTCCGAGGAGAACTCTCTCTACAGGGAAGCGCAGCCCGACATCGAGTACGAGATCGAGGCGGCCGGCGGCGAGGACGCCGTCGCGAGGGGCTTCGAGAGCCTGCGGATAATGGTAGCGCCGTGAGAATGAATTTAGGGGGACGGATGGGACGAAATCTACAGAGTGGCGCGATCTGGTATGGCATGTATCGTTACGGTTTTACATAAACACAGAAACAGAACCCGTGGCGCTCTCTCTCTCTCTCTCTCGGTAGGACATCAGTCCTATCAGTCTCCAATCTCCGTAGGCGCCTCGCTGTGATAGGCGCGGGAAATGCTCTTGGCTTTTTGCCAATCAACCGGGTAGCATGGGTAGTCGTAGAACGGGAAAAAGCGAAGGTCGGCTAAGGCATAACAACGTCGTCTCGTTCACACATCTTGGCACCCTATGAAGAAGACACTAAGAAGTAAAAAAAAATCCTCGACGGCTACGTAAAAGGGGTGAGGACCGTGGGTCGTAAATGGAAGTAACCCTCCCATAAAGACCACTGCAGGGAGGGAAGCGAAAGCAAACGAACAAGTATGTAGTACTGAGGTCGGTGGGATTTCTAAAAATTGGAATCGAACCATGGAATGGTTAGGCCAAGAGATTACAGGGCAGACGAGAGATTTCCCATCTCGAGTTGTCTTACTACCGAACCATTTCGAATCGAAAACGGCCTAGCGCGGAAACGGGGAGACGACGGGAGCATCCCGCCACTGTCAGGGACGGCCCGCATTTTGGACTTGTTGACAAGCAGGCAAGGTAGGGTAGGGTTTCGAGGCAGGGGGTTTTATTTTTCTCTCACGTCCAAGATGCAAATGCACGCAAGACAGGCATATCGGATCGCCCGATGATCGAAAGGGTAGGGTCATGCATGACCCGTAGTCGTAGACGTGACCTCCAAATGCCCTCCTTCCTCTCCAGTCAAGCTTGGAATCATCCCCCAGTTGCAGATCACAGTTTTTGCTCTGGGGGGCTGTTATTTTAACACCGATGTTTCACAGCCGAGAGCCGAGCTAAGGCAAGATTCTCACCGAGAAGGATACAGTAGCAGTATGGATTAACCGGGTGCTGCTTCCTATATGCGTATGTTTTAACTCGTTTTGCCTGTTCGATACGACGTGTCGACTGATGGTGGTGGGAAGAGGGAAATGCGGCTTTCTTTGTTCTCGCCCCCCCCCCCCCCCCCTCGAATCTACAGAATCTGCCAAAATCTGCAATCTGTGCTGCTGCGAGCGATCCCGGAATGCCACTTCAGATATGAGATATGAAGAAAATCCCTGGCAATACAATCGCTCCGACGAGATCCGGAATCTAGATCCCAATACAACAGCAGAAATCTCAAACGTACCCGGTCAGACCATTGCATATGTGTAATTTGACAAGCCGCTAAACCGGAAGTTGCGAATCTGTCAAAGTTGTCGTTCGCGTAGTGGGCTCGTGCGGTGTTGTGTCATTTCCTCTTTGTGGGAAAGTAAGCACATCATCTGTATGATTGCGTGCAGGATGTTCCGGCGAGGCGCCATGGGGCGTCGTATCGTGCCTGGCAGATCAACCGCCATACCTAGTAGCCCAACCCTCCGGTCATCGGCCGCTCGTCCGTAGATTGACGAACCAGTAGACCACCTCGGTGGCTGCTTGGTTGATGAACCCATCGTACGACTACGAGTGATAATACCATCTTGGGACGACCCTGCAGACACGCGCACAGTTCGGTGCAGTACGCGTAGGGCGTAGAGCAACCTTGGTCAGGATCTCGATGCGCATGGCACATTTGGCTACACGGCAAACTGTTGTATTGGCCATATCGGCTCTGCTGGGCGAGTAGGTATGGCCGCTGTCACGTTGCCTATTCCTTGTTTAGTGTAGTCTAAAGCTGGGGTAGGGTGCGGCTCTGGATGACCCCCAAGTGCGCACACGTCCCCCCCAAACCACTTACTATGTGACTCGTCTTTTTTTGATTTGGGTGTAGGTGTAAAGAGGCTAGAACTTAGCAAAGTCGTGACCTAACATGCATGACTGTAACGACTTAGCGATTTTTAGACGAACCCGGAATACAACAGTTGGAGTCCAGAACATCGGCTCCCCGATGCGAGGGTTATCAATAGATTAGCTAGCTTTGTTGTAACCCACGGCACGTAACCGCATTTCGTTATGAATCGATGTACGGTGGAAGGCCGTCGAAGGAATCGTAGCCCGAACGGATAAGACAGGATACAAACGCGCCCACTGTTCATGGACCATGCTAAAGTGAATAAATCCAAGCCCGGAAGATGGATACTCGACCTCCTAATACCAAGGCAGAACCAGCTCCACCGTGGGTTTTCATACAGTAAGTCCTAGAGCAGGCAACAGAATTCCCGCCTAGCGCTGTCGTCTACCTAGCAGATGTGGGAAAAGGACGAAAATTCCACATACAGATGACTCACCTGTCGTAGAACTGTAATTTCCGTTTCCGTTCTCCGCCATGACTAACTTGAGGCTTGAGGACGCCAAGGTACCTAGGTAGCGACACATTGGTTTGAGAGTGCGTCAGTGACACTGCGGACATTCCAAGAAGGAAATAGGTCGAGACGAAATCGCAAAGCCGTGGAATGCTACCAGGATGAGCTTCTGGAAATTTCCCACTTGCGTGAAACTTGGCTGGAAGACTCACAAACCAGCAAAGATGACTCATCCTCTGTGGATCGAAGCGGAGCTGGAAGAGGATCCCCTTCTCCTTGGACAAAATTGGCGTGAGTCCTCTTGGCAAACGGTCCATGATATTCGATGTCCATTACCAGAACACAAGGCGCTACGAGACACGAGGCAGGTGAGGCGGAAAATTAATCACGATTTGAGACTGTTTGCGTGAAACGACGAGGGAACCCATCCGATTGAGCATTCCCCGCCCCTTATCTAGGAGGCTCTAGATGATATGTAGTACTTCTCACACGGCAATGGCTGTAACTGGGTAGAACCCCTGGTGCCTGGATCAGCTGTTAGGCAACGCCTCATCGGTCGACTCGGATGTATGAGACCGGCGAGTAAGACATCTGGCGATAGTTATCGGGACCTTCCGCCATTGGAAGGGTCTCTTAGGAACGCACGCAACGAGAGATGGCAGAGCGGCCTGCTGTTTCTTCTGACGTTGTTTCCGACGCGGGAAATGAAACAAGGCCCACGCTAGAAGCATCTATGGAAGGAATAGGGGAACAAATGGTGAGAACTCATGTTAGTGGCTGTCGGGGGGGCGGACCCGCATTGTTTCCAAGGAAGCCAGTGAAAAAAAGGCCTCTGAAACGTGGCATAACAGGAAGCCTCAGAAACATGCCTTGGTGATGATAAGTGCCAAGTTCTAGGGTGGAATAGGGGACCCGACTGGTTCAGCCCGTCAGCCAAAGAGGGCCGTATGGAGACTGGGCCCGGTGTCGGTGGGTTCTGGACGTCCGGACCTCCCCATGGGCTGACACGTCGTCGAAGTGGATTGGTCCGACGGAAGGACTGACGGAAGTTGGACTTCGGTATACCAAGAACAAACAGCGCCCCTCTGTTCCCTTATGTCCCTTATGCCGCTGTGCCGTTTGTGGGGATGTCCCGTAACCTAGCACAAACCACTATGGATATGCACAGGTGAGGTCGGACGGGGTACGGGAACCCAAGCCGGGAACGGGAAGTGGAAGTTGGAAGGGAGAGCAAGATCTCACGAACGCACAGATTACATCTCAAAACGGCACCTCTCCGAGTACGATGGATGGTTTGGGGAAATTCCAATTGAAGACAAGGTAGACCCCACGGAAGATGTGATGCAACATTAAAGCCGTTGTCCTGCGGTTGTGTGCTCGTGCTCGTGTTCTTCTTCGATGCCGTGGCATTGGACAACTTAGCACCAGTTCCAATTTTCGTAGGCAGGCTCCGTTGTCTTGGATTGCAAGGTCGAGAGCGAGAGGGATAGGGAACTTGGATGGAATGTTTCTAGTCGCTGTAACACTGTAACACCATTTGCGCTAACGGCACTTGGGAATGCCGTTCCAGGGACATGGTTGGTAGAAGTAGAAAAAAAACCTCCGAGACTTCTATGGATACAACCCCTTGCTCTTATTTTTAACATCACCATAGCAAGCGACGTCAACCTTAATACATAGTACTAACAGCTGCTAGTCTAGATCCTACTAGCACTATAGTAGATGGTGAAACACTAAGAGACACTTACACCTCTCAGAACTCACGGTTAGAATAACATCAGGACCAGGCCTTATGGATTGGAATGGATAATAAGCGGAAAGTATAGCCGTAACCAATAAGCGCGGCGGAAAGGTACCACGCCCATCCAATTAGGTAGGTAGGTACACGTAGATGGATAGTGGAGCATCAATATATTAATATATGTACGTGCTGAAGCGATAGAAGGGCTCTCCATTCCCGCAATGAGGCTGTATAACCAGGTTTGCCTACTGTATTACTGTATTGCTATATTGCTGCATTGCTGCATTGCTGTACGATAGCCGGTCTATCTACTAGGTATTCTCCCTTGCAACAATAACAATGCATCCTGCTTGGTTACTCATCCCGCGCAGGCTGGGTTTTTTATATTAGTTTTTGCCTGGCCGATATGGATATGATGGGGGTCACCCTCTCATCTCGGCATATGAGTCCCTGCGAACCCTGTGCCAAGTTGGTAACGAGACGAGACTAATGAAGCAATCGGTGACTGGATGAGACTGGATGAGTCGATGTCTCTAGTCTTTCTCGATTGGGGTCGAGCACACGCGCAACGCACTGTAGAAGTTAATTGAAACAAGTACGTAAGATGCATAAGAACACATCAAATTATTAGAGCCCCGGAGTGTGGTGTTGATAAAGTGGAACCTACAGTAACTGGTAGTTGTTAAGCTCTGACGTCATATTCCATATGCAGTTTAATCCATTGTCCTCCCCGCCTGTGCGCCTTAGCCGCAACCCCCCTTACATATTGATGACATTGACGTTTGATATTGCGTTATTGCTGTTAATATACGTTTGATTGACTTATTCAAACCTCCTAGGACTGGATATGGTATATGGTATATTGAATTATTATATTGAATTATGCTGGGTCTAGGACTTTTTTGCCGTTTCGTCAGCTACGAGATCGAGGCTGAGTGAAGAAAAAATTTTCTCCTTCTAGGCCTGAAACATGCCATCACACTTGCGTGTCCAGCATTACAGAGAAAACAAGCGAGGCCACATATAGACACGCCCTCCAGGTTGCCCGGCGAATAAGACAAAGTCGCAAGACAATATGATTCTGCATACAAGTCCTAGACGAGCCTGTTTTTCCCTTCGTCTAGACTATTAGGTCTGGAACATCCTGTGGCATTTTTTCGATCTCTCGATTTCTTGTCCTACCGGAACCCCGAAACAAAAATTTTTAATTTTTACAGTTTTCCGCCTACATATGGTACCGTAGATGAAATTGAATCCCTTCAACTCCACCCGGAAGGAAGAAACAGAGTGGATGATAGGTAAGGTATGTAGGTAGGTAGTGGAATAAGCACAAACAAGCCCGGCCAGGCAGCCAGGGTAATGTTGGGGGCTATTGTGCTTGTGCTTGTGCTGTGAACCCCTAGGATGTTTTTACGAGACACGGGAAAACTCTTTCAAGATTTTGTCGTCCATTCATCAACGACATGCATCTCGGCTGAGTTCAAGGGAGGCTTATGACGTTTTAACGCATAAGGCTGCGCCTAAAATTGTCCCATTTTATGAAAGTCTTTACGGAGGTAGGTAGGTGACATGGAAGGACATGCAAGACGTCCGCAACCCCTTGCATGGCAGCACGTTCCGTGGGCCGTGCCTTGAGACTTTCCGTCCGCGCTGCCGAGTTGACTTCCAACTGTTCGAAAGCATAACTCTGATAGAATACTTCCAGGCAATCAACGGCATTTGAATCCATAGGCTAGCATGAAAGTCTAAGCGACGCAAGTAGGGTTTTGTAAAACACCTACTAAAGGTACGCCGGCTCTAGGCTTATATCACAGTAAACTTGACGCCAACCGGCAGATGCTCATTGGATCGATAATGCCGTCCGGCGTCTCGCGCGGAAGAAGGGGTTCAAGGGTCGAACGCAAGCTCAAGCTCGGGAAATGATGCAATTGGTCCTAGTAATCGCTGAGCCACCTTACTTCATCCATCAAGCCTCTTTTTCTTCGACACTCTGCCGTGCCTCGCTTGTACGTCGGTTTCAAGAAGGACTAGGATACATATGCGCAAAATGAGAACGAGCACCAACAACAAAACGGGATCTACCCGGTTCTCGTGGAAGGATGTCGACACAATTTCACCTCAAATAGAACAAAATTGAATCAACAAGGCAAGTAGGTACTTACATAGACGGGTCTGTCCGAGACCCCCCGGCCTTCGAATCCGCATATATCTCCTGGTAGTGTTCCGTACGACATAGAGCCCTGCCTATGGGCGGCGAATAGGTGCCTTACAGTATTGACACGCATGTCTTGTTAGAGAGTGCGTAGGTGTTCGCTGCGGGCCAATCCGCCAGTCCACGAATCCCGCTCTCGGCTTCTCCATGGAGGGAGGTACCGACCTGCCGACAAACATATGGCCTCATCCTCAGCAGATCTTCCCTTTGTGGCTGAAGTCTCTAACAGTCCCTGACGAAACCACGGCGTTTGTTGTTATTAGGCGGCATCCCTTTTTCATTCTACCTGAGAGGAGACACCGATGATGCGTAGATAAGAATAACATGCATATACGTGTATATACCTCACACTTACGCATACATTCGTGGACTAGGTACCTAGGCTCTAAAGAGCTCTAAACACAGCGGAATTCTTCACTATCAGCACCCCCAAGCCCTAAGAAGTCCTTAGCAAGTCGTCGTCTTGCTGTGGGGCCTCAGCCAATGGCGATCATGGCGTGTCCTTGACGGGTTCATCCCTGACTGAGAGGCTACTAGGGCCCCAAATAGTACGGCGTACGTGGATTAGGTACCATGTCAGACCATGTCAGATGAATTGAAAAGGAAAAAGCCACAGAATAGACACTTTTTTCTCCAAACGCCGTTGCTGAACTAAGCCATAGCCCGAATGCAGACAACGACTAAAGGGCACTTGGGGAGGACTAACAGCTGGGGCTGAGCGATCAGGTGTTGCGCGACTGACGATCACGTCTGAGCATATCTGGGGAAATAATGCTAGATTCACAAAGAGGATCCACGAAAACTCCACAGCATAGGCTCTTCATTTACTTTTTATACCAATTTCTTGAATCCACCATGAGCACTAAAATAATAATTGACTCTTCCCGTAGTAACCTACCATTTTCGATCTCCCTCTCCACACAATGAATGGGAGTTCCCGCCAGGAGAGGTTACATGATTTCCCCCATCAGGAAGGTTGATTTTGTACGACTGAGAACGCCAAGCACGGGGTTGGCGGCTGTCTCGTAGTAAGGTACCTAGTAGGTAAGGTACCTGGGCAGTCTGCTAGGGAAATGAGCTTCACATTTTAGGCAATCCGAAGAAATTCTGCATGAGGGGCTTGAACTGTTTTTCTATTCGTGTTGTGAATGAAGCTCCCGTGACTTTGCATAGCTAATACAGAGTCGGCTGGAGAAGGCAGCCCAGGCTAATCCTAGGCGCCCTAAACAAGTATCAAGTCCCATCAATCCACGGTGTGCGTGGATGAGCCTGTGCCTCGAGGGTATCACGGCTGCTTGCCCAGTCTAACGCCATCGTCTAATGCAGACGAGCTCCCAAATACATAAGTCTGAGCCAACGTGGTCTAACCGACTACTCTGCCGGTCCCTGCCCAAAAACCCCGATCTCGGTATCGATGTGCCATGCAAACAGAAAAACAAGTGATATCTCAATATTGTATCGTGGTACAACAGTGGTCCGTGCCTATACCAGTAACCCCCAATCGTGCGCCCGCGAGTCGAAGACAGAATCCCGAACGACCCAAAACTTTTAATGATGCTGTGCTCCGGAAGATGCTCTTGTACAACAAAGTAACAAATGTTGGTGTATGGTGTGGAATGGTGATTTCTCATGCCGAAATGTTCCGTTCAAAAAGGGGAAAAAAAAAGAGAAATGAATGAGGCGTGATGATGGTTGCGTAGAACCAGTAATGATAACAAGCTTAATGTTATAACAAGTGTGATGTTGGACCATCTATCGAAGGCAAATGCGTCTATTCGGCGAGCTCCTGGTCTAGTGCGATCGTCGTCGTTGCTGTTGTACGCGAGCTTGTTCGAACGAGCTGGCGTAGTCTCTCAATTGCTTCTTGGCCTTGTCTGATACTTGTGTGCTTTCACTTCCTGACGACGATGTGCTGCGAAGGGAGCAGAGGCTGCTGTGGGAGCTCGATGGGGTGAGTACCCGAGTGGAAGACGCCGACGAATCGGAGCGTTGAGATAGGTACGACTGCGGCAGAGGTGTCGAGCCATACGGTTGGGCATTGCGGAAGTCATAGGCTGGAGGTAAAACGAACTTGGCCGGAGATCTGGGAGCTGACCAGTTGTACGAGGACGAGCCGGCAACTCCTGGAATGTTGGCAGGCGTGTTCGACGAGGACGTCTTCTCGAAGTCGGAAAGCCGGCACGACTCGGAGCAGTAGGTAGCGCCGTCTGTTTGCCTGTCGCAGGCAAGGCAGTACTCCGGCTCCCAGGACAGATGTGAAGACATAGTTGCGGTTTGTGTGGGTGACGATGTAGCAGTCAAGGTTGGCTGTGGTGGCAGGTGTTCGATCAAGGTCGACTCGACGGTAGTAGAAGGACTGTAGCAAGAGGACGAAGTCTAGATTTATATAGACTGTTTGACGAGACCAGGACGAGGAAGTCGAAGTGTGAAAGGTTTAGTCGATTCCGAGTCGATAGGTGCCGTATTCGGACGATGACAAGACCACGGCGCCTTGGATGGTTTATACTCTCACAAGGCGTTCGAAGATTGTATCATGTCCTGCTCTGGTGTTGCAATGTATTGCAATGAAGCACGCAATAGCGGAGTAGTGAAGGCGGAAGAAGTTGTTTCGTCGAAGACGGTAGCTTGGTAGGCATTTCGTGGGAAAAGGTCTGGAGGAGAGGAGCTTCATTTGTATCAATCCAGCTTACACGGCCAGGACTGAAGGTACGAAGGTACGAAGATCGTCTTGGTTGGGATGGCCGCATGGAAGTCAGTCACATCAGCAAGCGTTTCGATCAGCAAAGACAAGGGTGGTCCACCAGAGACAGACAAGGGCTATTAGCTCGGTGGAGCCATTTGCAACTCTGCAGTCTGCACTGCTACTGCTAGGTACTGCTGCTGCTAGTACAGGGCAGCGGACTGGAGGCCAGGAGTAGAAGGGTACATGGTAGTATGATACTAGCGAGAGATACCTTATGTAGGTAGGGTGTGTGGTTGTAAGTGAGGTCAGGCCTTTGCCCGCCAAGAACCTGCCAGGCTTGCCCTTGTCCATGCAGTCCTCGCAGTCCTTGCAGCGATATCGCATACGGGCTAAGCCGAGTCTGAGCTAGCGCCAGAGCTGCCGCCGATCATCACTGGAGGCCGAAGAGGGTCGAGAGGGTACCAAGGTACCAAGGAGTTCAAGGGCCTCTGACGAACTGACGAAGAGAGAAAATTTTCTGCTGCAAGGTGTGTGTGGAATAATTAGAAGGGGGCGAGAAATGGAATGGTGAAGGGGGGGGCGTGTGATCTTGATTTTCTCCATTTTATTTTAGTACACCCCCCTTTTCTCCCTTCCAGGGACCCCTTCTTTCATTCTTTGCTCATTTACAGCGTCTACACCCTAATGGCTTTTTACATAATGATTAGAAGTGTATGAGGTGCTAACCTAGAGTTATGAAATGAATTGGTATTCAATTGCTTAACATGACAATTCGATCACCCCAATTTCTTTTTTTCTTGCGGCCAGACGCCAGACGCCAGACGCCAGACCACAGTACGCCAAGCGGAGGATCTCTCCAGCAAGCTCGAATGGGAGAATGGCGAGCCTTATTCAAAAGAAGAAATGAATCAATAGGCGTTTTTCTTCACATACGATGCCACCCACGTAGCCTCCGTAGCTTTTCGCTGGCATGATTCACAGTGGCATGTAACATATGCGCTTGTCTCCCTTTTATTCCCATTCGTTCTTTGTATCGGTCGATTGTTTACTGTAGTCGAGCCATGCATGAAGTTATATGTATTGGTGAGTAATTGCTTCACTATAGTGGTTTATGGGGGCTATCACTGCCTATTTTCTATGCCTCGCATAGCTTTCGCCTCTGAGAACAGTAAAACACCTAGAGAACCTATCGGCCATGCTCCACATCGTAGCCAAACGAGGCTCGAGATCCAAGACGGATATTGAGTGGACCCGTGGAGGTGTCCTCAACACCTACAACCACGGTTGCCACATCGCGAGTGTCTAGGTAGACATGCATGTACGATCGTCAATTAATGAGTTAATAACTATCCGGAATTTCCCAATGGCAGAAAATTATGCGCTTCCTGCGTACGAAACGCAGCTCATCGGTGCGATTCCAGATATGTAGATACCTAGGCAGATAGGCGTCGTAGATAATGTATGTACTATAGGCTTGCCAGCCGAGACTCGAAGGCGCAAAAAAAAAACACGCAAGACGAGTCCTACGTAAGGCGCCTAGTGTATGGAAGTCTATACATTGTACGAATGCGCGTATGGTTGCACGGCGACCGTAGTTTTTTCATCCGGCCTACGCGGTTTGCTCAGATGGACAAAAGGGTACCGAGGCGAGGAGAGATGCAAGGCGATGGGTTACAGATGAAGTAAAGAAACCGAAGTTGAAGAAACATCCCGCTTCCCAGTCGCCCTTTTTTGCGGGGAACAGCCAACCTTCACACGATAATCAAGCCATAATGATATACAGTGTTGTACAGAAATCAACCTAACCACACCTTGACTGACCAGTGACCATACGATATACCATACCTCCTTATTATCTCGACTGAGGTATAGGGAGGGAATGAGACCTACCATAGCGACAGCGTACCACCACCTAAACTATCCATAATGTCGCTGCAGGTCTTGCATGCGCTTCTGCGGACGACTCCTTACTCTACGGGCCCTCATTGGTTCGTGAATACTTCCAGAGAGGATGGCAATTAATGAAAACCGTCTAAGGTGGCATCGAAATTACAACCTTCTCACCCTATTCCAATCATATTCCTTCTCTCCCCACGAAACTTATACTCAAGACCTCATCTGTGTGGCCCGCTTCCCTCCTCCCTATCAGTTCCTGCCAGCGTCGTCGTCGTCGTCGGAAAATGCCGCCTATGGAAGTATACATCCAGCAGAACCGCTGCCAAAACTTAGCCATTACTGACATCACAGGGCGTAACGGCTGTCTCCCAGATGAAGGTGTAAACAATAGGCGATCCTTAGACGATGGGTTTATACAACCGCTAGTCCCTGGGGTGCTTCGGCGGCTGACATCATTGCACTTATTCCAAAACTCGACTGCTACGGCGATGAAGATGGACTGGAAAATCACCGGGGTGTCAAGGATGTTTCTAACAACATCCACTACGGCCGGTACCTTACATCGGCCGAACAAATCTACCAGTCATTTTCCGACCCTTCCGATAAATCACGGGGAAAAGCTGAGATGGGGGGACCCTTCGTTATCATCGTCATCACGGGTTGCCCGAAAGAGACATTGATGCTCAATTAGCTTCTCTTGCCTGCCAGTGATCCAATTAGGACAGCAGCTGACATCTCCATACTCTAAACTATTAGTAGGATGCTGGTAGCAACGAGCTGCACGATGCTCGTGTCGTCAGCTTTCTGTATCATTTTCCCCTAGTCCTCAGGGTGTCATCTAGTGATATCGGTGCTGGGTTACTACGAATAGACACCGTCGGGCTTGCGGTAGATCTACAAGCACCGGCAGACTCTGGGGGGGGGGGGGGGGGGGGCAAAAGGCCCCCAGACCGGTTTTAAAGTTTTAAAGTTAGAAGGGGGTTATAATTTAAACGGGTTTTAAACAAAGCCAAAAGGGTTGG